>CAWUFW010006820.1:0-332500 GCA_963921515.1 Calotriton arnoldi
TAAAAATTGACTAGGGCACTGCTCTTCCTGGATCTGCGCTTACTGGCGCGGAAAAAGAAGAACTGACGTCAGCGCGCAGGGGCGGCGTCTAAGTACTGCCCGCGATGTCATCCCGGCGATCACGACGCCGACGACGGACGCGGAGCGGCACGACGCCGCCTACCGACGCGCAAGGGTACTGCTACGCAAAAACTTTCCGGATCCAGCCTGACGCCTGGGGATATTCTAAGGTAAGGAATCTGTCACTAACGTGTCTCTTTCAGATACAGCATTTCAGTGGGAAAGTTTGTTCACATGTCAATGGAAAATATGCGGTCTGTAAATGGCAGTATGCCATCACATCATGCTTTAGTAATATATTTAATAAAAGTGATTCATTGTTAAACTGAGAAACATTTCGGCTTCCTCTCTGATGACAATGCTGTCAGTGACCCAAGAAGCAAGTTATGGGTCATGTGTACCCTGCATATGGGCTAGATTCTTATTATACATAGAACAAACGTTTAGTATTATGGCTCAAACAAAATAGCTTTGATTAACTCAGAACTTTGAGGGTGCTCTCATACATTATAAAGAATAAAAAAGCAAATCAGTGAAATAAAATATTTGCCTAGGATCACACAATTTAAGATCAGCTTATGGGTCAAGCGCATTACAGTTATGTTGAGTAGATTATTCAAGTCACTAGACCGGCAGGTCTGGTAACATTTTAACGATTTTTTTCTAGGCCTGCATAATAATAGGAGTTACTCTTGTTAGCTCTCATCTTTAAATAAAGATTACTAAAAAAGAAATGAATGGTGACTTAATCATTAGAGAACACAAAAACATAGAATGCATCAAATCATACAGGGTCTGTAACCGATTCACCCTCAGGGCGTTTAAATCACAACTTTGTACTGTCTCAGAGTCTGGAGCCATAAACCGAACCAACACTGAGTTGAGGTCCCATTGACCTATTATAAGTGCTGCAGCAGGGAACTGTCAGCCAGCCCCTTCAGCAACGGAATCTAGCAGGAATCGGGGATGGCTGTTTTATTTTAAAACTATATATATGCTGGCAAGCACTGCCATACAATGACAGCCGAAATGCAATTTGAATAGAAAAGGTTATACTTTCAGACAGTGAAGGTCCAAGAGGATCCAGATTACTTGGATATCACCACTTGAGAACCCCAGTTACCTGTACTTATAAAGGCAGTTTTGCATGGCATTCACCATATCAAGCACCTCATCACGCAAATCATGCCCTGCAATATGTGCACCCTAAAGCTGCTCAGATCAGATTCAACAGACTGTGCCCACTTTCCTTCCTGTAAAAGCAAAGATTGAATCAACAGCAGCCTTCCCTGCGCCAATATGTTTACTAATCCTACCAGGCCAATTTGAAGCCTACGCAAACATGATTATATGAAACCTTCTAACATTCTTAAAGACCAAGTGTTTAGCTGGGGATACGGAACACAAGAGCTAATAAATTCAGCAAACAAGCATGTCATCTCCAAGAGCACGTCTCAAAAACTCCCTACAACAAAATATCAAGTAGGTAGTGCTTTGGTAAGTTGCAAAGAGATCCAAACAGTGTAGAACGCCACACCACAAAATGTTTTAAGGTTGCATCTGGATGAAGGCTTCACTCGCGCCAAGGAATCTAAAGCCGGTTTAGAGGATCAATCCCTGCTAAATAACATAGAACATAAATGTTCATTAAGATTGCCCAATGTCAATACATCACTGCTTACATGCACAACTTTAGGAATGCTGTTCAATGACACTTGTTGGGATTGTGCATGGCTGTGGTATAGTCAAATCAACACAAAACCTGCAAAGAAAAGCTACAATACCAGGTGCCATTGGCATGCACTCCACAGGCTTTAGCGGAAAAATCTCTCAGCCTTTGACCAAAGGCCATTTACAAGTCGATCCTCCCACTCTCCCCAGTCATGGAGGCATTGGTCATCACCAGAAGACCGGTCAAGCAAAATAATGGTTATGGCAATGGTAAAACAAATGTGGTTAATTCAAACTCTTCACACACACTCAAGGCACTCCACAACTTAGGTGCCCATGTACCTGAATAGTCACATCTCCTTCTACCAACCATCCAGACACCTCTGCTCCGCATGACTCCTACTCGACCACATCCCATGCATGCACAGAAGCAGATCAGGAGGACAAGCCTTCTTTTACATCACTCCTAAAGAGTGGAATGACTTCCATCTCCACATTAGAGCCCCCTCCTCTCCTTAAACTCCGCAGGAAGCTGAAGTCCTGGCTTTTCAATTAACCAATCTAGCATAGATAGGGCTAGGCGAGCACACATCTGCTCAATGCCAGGATACCCTCTTTGGTGATAGCACACTTTACAAATATGCATAATATTTCACAGGAATTCACCCTGTCCACCATACTACAGTGCAGCAAACATTCTGCCCAGCATCAGAAGTTCTTCAAGTCATCAGTGGTACTGATGACGCTGAATCCAGTGTCCATTCTCATCCATGCCTGAAGCACCAAAAGAATGCAAGACTCATCCTATAAGACTAGAATAAACATCTCCTTTACGTGCTGGACAGTAGAAACACTATCAGATAAGATAAGCAAGAGAAATTCAAATAAAATTTAAACCTGCACTAAAACTGTTAGAAAACTCCACCCCCATTCCAATCCTGACACCTGGGGTGGTAAATTGAAATTAAGGAGTATGACGAGGTGTCACCACCTATGTACCAAGGTATCACTGTGAAATCATACAACACTAGTACCATCCCACTAGCCACTGGGCTTGTGGATAGTGCCTTACACCTCATCTGACTGACAGAATTCTATAGAACCACTCCAAGGGGTCAGTATATAAAGCGTTGCAAAGAAAAAACCTTTACTAGTGCCCAGAACTTGTCTTTCGCATATAACCCACTGCCAAACTTGGCATGTGAGAAAACTTCTACAATTTACTATTGGCTGATTTTATTCAGATTTCGACAAGCAAATGTTACCCCTATAGATAACATACACACGATTCTATTTCTGGCCTAACAAAGCATTTCATCTGACTAGAATGGAGTTTTATGTTCTTTCAGTGGGCTGGTCAAAACAGTCACATAGTGATTTTTTAGGACAGGACAGACTGCAGAAAGCTACTTAGTTTGCTCAAAGTGTGGGAGACTGCTAATAGCAGGTAAAAAGAGGAATTTAGTTTCCTAATAGTCTTGAAAAAGTGACATTTTCAGAATTAGGATGTGGCAGGTGCAACAGAACAAGATTTCTAATTCTAATTAAGAATGTTTTATGCTTCACTCGCTCTTACCAGTTCTCAAACTCAAGGAGATTGCACAAGCTGGCAATTATTTAAAGAGGATTTCTACAGCATGGAGCTGAAGGTGCCAGAAAAACACACACAATTGAATCGGCGGAAGCTCACATTTAAGACAGTTTCAAAATACAATTTTTGTAGTAGACTACTTTCTCATTATTTAATAACTATTTTTGCCAAAAGAAATTAATTCATTTCCGAAAATGCACAGGAGGTTTTTAAAACAACGTCTTCTAAAAAGAAAGCACAATATTTTTGTACTGACTAAGGGCTCCCTTTCCTGAAAGCCTTACCTCCGCCTTTGACCAGCTGAAGGTCCATTTTGGAGATCCCCATGTAAATTTGGACTATATACTGCCTGTCCTGCAGACCCAGTAGTTGCTGTGGTGGGTGGGTCCCCTGAAGAAGGGGGAGCTCTCGATGAACCTGAAGATTTTTAGAGAATATCATTAAGATAAAAGAATTAGTAAGAGTTATTCTGCCATAAGGAATAAGGATACAAGTCCAATATTTTTCACAATCAACAGAAAATACTCATGGAAATAAAAGTTACCAAATATTAGGCTACCAACCAGGATCAGGGTACAAACCATGGCTTTGAATTAGACATTCTTGTGGACTTGGTGACTAGTCAAACCGTACGAAATCAAATCTGCCCCAGAACAGCACTGCCCCCATAACTACTCCAGTGACAACGCAGTGTTCATATTTGAAAAGGAACAGAAATATTTCCAAGGCTGCCAAGTTCTACCATATCTTGGGTGACACATTCGGCCAGTGCTGGCTTTTACTCGAGGGCTAGTAGGTTCAACTTTCAACATTTTATGCATGCACGTAAAACGTACAGCATGCACAGAGGTTTGGGATAAATAGTTAGGTCTGTGTAAACGGGTTACACATAACATGAGAGGCACTTGGCATCTATGTACTTCTGAGTGGGTGAAACAATTGATATTCAGTTAAAACAAGCATCTGCTGCATCTGTTTCCCCATCTCCTAAACGAGGGCTGGTGCAGCTAGTAACATTTATACTACAGTAAAACACTGATCTATCTACATTTTGTAGATACAATACTTTAAATAAGATCTGCGTGCAAATAGCAGATGAATAGAAGTCTCCAATCTCCTCAAAACCTATCCTTAGCATTTGTCTTCTAGGACAAGGCCCAAACTAATGGAGTAGTCTTTCCCTCTGGTCAAACTGCCATTATATCAGTTTTAAAAACAGGGTGCAAAGTATGAATGGCGTATGATCAATGTGGGGGAACCAGACTTATGTACCAGCATTGAAGGTGGAATATCTGCTTTCAGCAAATACCTGAGCAAGTGCCCACTGCCTGAACAATAATGGAGTGCCAAGAGAAAATACTACAAGGACGTTTTAGGCGTTCATAGCCCCTGTAAGTCACTCAGAATCAGAAAATGTGTGACCTATGTACTGTATTGTAATTGCATTTATATAGCGTGTACTACCCATGACGAGGCATCAAAGTGCTTTTTCGGCGAGTAGCACGCTACTGCGGAACCCATTAAGGATTAGTGATGAATTAGTATAGTGAAATATGAAAGTAATTTTAGTGGTGGATATGTTAGTCAGTTATTTGGATTTAGAAGGCTAGTGGAGGGATTGAAGCGCAAAAAAGGTTTGCATTTATATAGCGCTTGCTACCCCTGATGGGGTGTTGAAGCTCTTTCGGCAAGTAGCATGCTACTCCGGAACCCATAAAGGATTAGTAGTGAAGTAGTATAGTGAAATATGAAAATAATTTGAGTGGTGATTTTGTTAGTCAGTTATTTGGATTGAGAAGGAAGAGGGAAGGGTCTAGAAATTATTATTTTGTTTTTTTGGGAGTTTATAGCCATAGGAGAGGGTTTGGGGTGAGTAAAGGGTGGGGTGGAGAGGAGTTAGTATAGGGAAATATGACATTAATTTGAGTGGTGGACATGCTATTCTGTTTTTGGATTGAAAAGGAATAGTGGAGGGATAGAGGGGGATGGAAGAAGGAAGGATAGAAGAGGGAAGGGTCTAGAATTTTGTTTTGTTGAGTTCATAGCAGTAGGAGGGGGTTTGGGATGAGTAAAAGGGAGGTGGAAGGAGAAGAGTCAGAGGTTAGGGTTTAGAAAGGCTTGTTTGGGAGATCTGAATAGTAAAAGAGGTACGAGATCATGCAAGGAGGGGTAGAGGAGGAATGAGTCTAGAAAGGGTTATTTTGGGGATTATAGTAGTGGTATGGGATAAATGAGAGAGTGAAGGTAGAGGATATATTGATAGAAGTACAGGGTGAGAAATAGGATTGTGCATAGGAAAGAGCAGTAGAATGAGGTTTGAGATGAGATTTGAGATGAGTCAGTGGGCTGAGGTAGAGGATATATAGAGCAGTATAGGGTGAGAAATAGGGTAGTGCATTGGATATGCTGAATTCGAAAAAAAAGTAATATATAGATACATAAGCACATGGAAGGTAAATATGCATAAGGAAGGTAGTATATGTAGATTAAAGATGCATTTAATAAACTGGCTTTCAAGTGTTGCTGTACATAAACTATTTTTTTCTTGTAATTCAATAGTGAAGCAATTGTAGATAAATAGATATGATAAAAGATTTACTTATTTATGCAGTTACTTAGATACATGTTAAAATATAGAATAATGCAACTATCAGTAATATGTACATTTGTTAAGCAGAACTAATAAATATATTTTTAAAACAATTATACACGTTTTTGCAAAGCAATACACATATAGGTACATATCTATAGTCCAAATAAATGCTTATATACAGTGTAACTGTTTTCTCAGTTACTGTGTAACTGAGAATAGCAGAAGGAGAAGTTTCGGAAGTAAAGGATTCAGGCAATTCCTTTGCTGTGAAACCCTGAAGCAGTAAAGTAACCTGAAAAGACATAAGAAAACCTAGAAATGAGTAGAACATAAGAGGGCACAGAAACGGCTGTAAGGTTTTAAATTGTGCAATGCAGTTTTTTTCCATGGCAGGCCCGTCCACAAGATTGTAAACTCCCACAACCAAAGCAAATGGTAAAAACAAAAAAAAACGCTGTTCCCCTTCATGCTCAGATTTATCTTCAAATCCCCCCCTTACCCCGCCCACCTTCACTCGCCCACTGAAAGGGTTCTTGGGTATAAACCAGTGCTTAATTTGAGCCAGTGGTTCCTGGTATTCTGGACCCACACTCAGTTCATAACACCAACAGTAACATTGTTTAATAATTAAATATACATTAAAAAGGAAAAGTACATGCTGCCCTCGCCATTCTTTTATCTTAGGGCGGCTTGAATTGTCAAACTTGTACAAGCAGCAGTGGCCTCCTAAGAAGGCACTGGGAGTAATGAATGACCCGAAAGCACATTAGCATACATAGCTCTGCTGGGAGTCTGCCAGACTAAACTGTAAGATATACAAAGCACAGTGAAAGTGCAAAAGGCTCCCCTTTCATCGCATAATCACTGCTTCAAATGCTGTAAAGAGAACTTTGAGGCTTTTTTGCGAAACTGGTTTAGTCAGTGACACCCACAAGACTTGTACGCAGGGCTCTAACATTTAGTTTTTTTAGACAGCGCGTCCTGGTTTAAGCACAATATTAACCATTGGCAACATACCCTTCTGAACTAGGTGGGTAACCTCTCGAATTTCATCATGCCCTCAATTCCTGCCTATATTACTCGAAATCCAAGTTAATCTAAAAACAAAAATGTACACAAAATAAAAAAAAAGGATACATGGTAGCATTGATGTAATCAATATTCATATCTGATGTACTAAATACACAGTGCAGACACCAAGCTGTACTTGTCCTTCACCAATATTAGAGTATCTGCTGTGGTTTGTCTGGATTTTGTTGCATTGTATATTACACTATCAAAGGAAGTTAGTAAAGGAAAAGAGAAGGCAAAACTAATGATGGATACTTGAATAATGTAACTGTCTAACCTCAAATTAAGACCAGTCCCAAATGACGGGAAAGCAAAAATATCAAGTCTGGAGATCCACAATAGCTGCTGCAGTTCACAGTGTGGGTACAGAGGCCTTCTCCCACCCAGGTTTTCATGGACAAAGTGAAATAGCCATGTTAATCAAGGGTGGGAGAGAGTTGGGGGGGGGGGGACTTCATTTTATTCAGTGATCATACAAATACCAGTAAAAGTATTGATATAGTGTTTTATGAATGCAAGAAAATTTGCTTGGTCTAGGACAGTGGATCTTAACTTTTTGACTTCCATGGACTCCCACTTGATCGTTACTAGAATCGGAATTTGCCAAGCATCGTGAGGATAAGTTCCAATTCTATTAAGGACACGGAGGCGAGGATTATGCTTTTCTCTCTTCGCTTTATTATTATCATCAAATCATCAAGCAGCCAGAAAGCCATTCAAAAGTCATAAAAAACAAACAAAAACTACTACTCCCTACAACCAGGGAGGAATCCAGGATTATAGTCCTTCAACAGTGTCCGTTATCCTTAGTACATAGTCCTCTGTTTATCTCTCTCCCTCCTCTTTCTTCGCGCGAGTCACGCCAAATCCTCACTGGTCTTATTTTGAACCATCGTTTTCTGGAAAGACAAAGACAACGTCAGGGTACGGAACGACCCTCAATGTGCCATACAACTTACAAGGGAGAACGTCTCACAAGAACTACATCAAAAACAATGAACATTTCCCAATACCATGACAAGAAATGGAGGAATTACTTACTACAATACGGGCGGGTTCGCACCATAGTGCCCTGGGAGGGATAATCCTTGCCTCCGTGTCCTTAATAGAATTGGAACTTACCCTCACGATGCTTGGCAAATGCCGATTCTATGTCAGGACCGGAGGCTTCAGATTATGCTAGTTCAAAGCTTACTTACTACCAACTGAGCAACATCCAGGACCGGTTTAAAATAAAACCGTTTAAAGTAGAGTCCGAAGACCAATCAGCTGCACGCATTAAATCTTCGAGGCGCGCCCCCAGCGCAAACGCCTTAGAGGCATAGCGCCCCTGGCTGAATGGGCACCAAATTGCTGTGTGTCAATGCCCGCTTCTTGCATGACCCAACGTACCCATCTGGCGATGGTGGGGGATGAAACAGCCTTGTGTGGTTTCTTGAGTGCTATCAAGAGTTGACGTTCGCCCGGAGGGCGAATTTCTTGGGTCAGGTCCTCATACGCTTTCAGGCAATTTACCACACAAAGTTTCGGGGTGTCCTGAAAAGCGGGATATGAAACCGTACGGGTATGAGACTTAGTACGTCGTCCGACCGTGAAAAACTACCCCATCAGGTGAAAAGGTTCTCGCCGAGATGTCTAGCGCACGGACGTCTGAAACTCTCCTGCAGGAGACTAAACATAGAAGCATAGCCAGTTTAGAAGATAACTCCTTCAATGAAAGATATTTATTCGGCTGCCAAGACAAGATTCAGTACGATATTGACGTCCCACAGGACCGAATACCGAGGCTCCGGAGGCAGAGAGAGCCTAATACCACGCAGGAGCTTGCAGACTAATGGGTGTTCCCCAACAGGGGCCCCCTCTAACGGCACGTGTCCTGCCGAAATCGCCGATCTGATCGCATTTATCGACCGGTATGCCAGCCCGTGTGAAACCAAGTCTGCTAAAAAAAATTAAGATGGGAATAACTCCTGCGACCACGGGATCCAGATGCCCTCGAAGACACCAACGAACCCACCTGTTCCAGGCGGACCGATAACGTTTCGTGGTGCTATCCGCCCAGGCCTTTGACAAGAGGACCTCAGCTGGCCTCAAAAGGCCCAGCTGCGACCACCGCTGCCTGAAAGTCGCCACACCATGAGACGGAGTCGCCCTTGAGTGAACAGATGATGTAGAATCCCGTCCGGATTCAGGAGCAGGTGAGGACACAGGGGGAGTAGGATTGGAAAATCCCAGGAAAGTTCCAGAAGAACTGGAAACCAAACTTGAGACCTCCAACAAGGTGTTATCAACGTTACCTCCGCTGCCTGCCGGCGGATCTGAGCCGCCGCCCTTGTTATCATGGAAAAGGGGGGGGGGGGGAACGCATAACCTCTCTCCGCGTTCCAATCCTGAAGGAAGGCGTCCGTGGCAAGAGCCATCGGGTCCTGCCTCCAACTGAAGAACCGCAGAACTTGATTGTCCAGGCGGGAGGCAAAGAGATCCACTGAAAAAGGCCCCCATAGGGAATTCACCCATTGGAAGATGTGCGGGTCCAACTTCCAAAGGCTGGAGTCGCAAAGGTTTCTCGAGTGCCAATCTGCAATCACATTGCTTTGGCCCGGAAGGTACTCTGCTATGACCGAAATATGATGGTCGAGACAGAAGCTCCAAAAATCCTTCGCCAAATTCGCCCGGGATCGGGAGCCTCCCAGTCGGTTGACGTAGCGAACCGCAGAGACGTTGTCCATTTTTAAAAGGACGCAGGATTGCACTCTGTCCTTGGTCCAACATCGCACCGCAAAAGAGCCCGCTAGGAGCTTTAAACAGTTGATGTGGAGGTTCTGCTCTTCCAAGGACCAAACTCCTCCGGTGGAAAAATCCCCGCACCGAGCGCCCAGCCTGACCTGCTGGCGTCGGACTCTATGATCAGATCTGGATCCAAGCCGAAAATCGCTCGGCCCGTTCCAAGCCTCCATATGGGACAACCACCATGCAATTTCCTCCTTGGCCTCTGCCGAGAGGGGGACCGAGTGGTCGTACGACCTCCCTCTCCTCAGATGATACGCCTTGAGACGTTGGAGAGCCCGGTAATGGAGGGGTCCCGGGAAAATCGCCTGAATTGACGACGACAGAAGGCCCACCACTCGGGCCAGATGCCGCAATGAGGTGTAAGGCCTGGAAACCGTCTGGCGCAATCCGTGACGAATTTGCGCCATCTTCCGAGATGGAAGGCTTAAAATTGCGTGGACAGAATCCACCACAAACCCGAGAAAGGTTACACTCTGGGAAGGTCTGAGAACCGACTTGGCCTTCTTGATAACGAAGCCCAGGCCCTGCAAAAGAGACACCGTCTGCTGGAGTTGAGCGGATAAGGTCTGAGGGCACTGTGCCATAAGAAGAAGATCGTCCAAATATACGACCATTCGAATCCCTTGAGCTCGGAGGAATTCCACTGCCGGATGAAGCACCTTGGTGAAACACCAAGGGGCTGAGGAAAGACCGAATGGAAGGGCGGTGAACTCTTATACCAGATCCTTCCAACAAAACTGCAGGAATCGCCGATGCGGCGGATGGATGGGGATCACCAGATAAGCATCTTTTAAGTCCAACCGCGCCATCCAATCGGCCGGTAGGAGGACGTCGCGGAGCAGATGGATCCCCTCCATCTTGAAATGGCGGTAAACCAGCCACCCGTTGAACTCCTTGAGGTTGATGACTGGACGCCGACCCCCATCGGTCTTGTCCACTACAAAAATATTGCTGAGAAACCCGTGGGGGTGCAGAGTTGATCGGCAAATGGCTCCTTTGCGGAGCAATTCGGAGACCTCGTCGTCGATCAACTGTGCCTCTAGGGAGCTGAATGACAGTGGTCGAGGGCGAACCTCCTGTCGGGGATTCTCGTAAAACTCTATATGAAACCCTTGAACGGTCTGAAGGACCCAAGCGTCGGAAGTGATGTCTGCCCATGCGTCTGGAAAGGCCGCTACTCGACCCCCGATGCGAACCTGTGACATTGGAAGGACACTTACTGTTGGTATTTCCGCCACCAGCGTTGGCCTTGAAGCCCCCTCGGCCCCTGAAGCGTTGTCCTCGCGTGGGATAAAAGTTTGTGTAATTCGCTGTAGAGTTATACTGCCCGCGACCAGAGCCTTGTCCCCTTGAGGAATTTTGTTGGAAACCGCGGCCGGGCGAGCGGCCCCTGCCTCGACCGGCCCCGCGGAAAACCCGCTGGTTGAAGACCCTCTTAATACTGGACTGGGCCTTGTCCAACGAAGTAAATGTTGCCACAAACTTCCCTAGTTCCTTAACAAAGGGGTCGCCGAAGAGACCCCCCTGAGCCACTGCCCCCGCCTCCGAAGATGCCAAATCCCCAAGTTTAGGATCGAGCTTAATCAACAGCGAGCGACGACGCTCGGTCGATAAGGCACAATTAGCGTTGCCCATGAAGATGATCGCTCGTTGGGCCCAATTAGAAAGGACTTGCGGGGAGACAGGGGAACCGGAGACTTTGGCCTCCTCTGCCATATCTAGGATTTTCGTCATCGGTCCTATAGCGTCCAGGAGTTTGTCCTGACAGGAGCGCCAGGATCTATCTATGCCCTTCCTAGGGTCCTTCATGTATTTGGCCAGAAAGGTGGCCATCTTAGGGTCTAACTCTGGCGTGAAGGCAATCTTATCCTCCAAGGAGGGTCTAGGGCACTCCGCCCGTGGGCAACCTCGAGCCTCCTTTTCGAGAGGTTTGCGGAGGCGACCCGTGACAAACCTGGCTACTTTGTCGCCGGGGACCCAGGCGGCAGACCGGGGATGCATGATGTCGTCGGGATTAAGCATGTCCGAGTCCCCTTCTGTCGCTGTGGAAGTGGACGGGGTAGAGACCGGACGCCAAGGCCGCAAGGAACCTGTCTCGTCATCTGTATCGCCATGGTTATTGTCGTTGTCGGTCACAGGGGAAGGTGGGTCTGGGATATCTTGGGGGGTGGCCGACGGAAGGGGGGGGGGGGGGAGGGATTGTCGGGGGCACTGTAGCCAGAAACGCGGTCTTTAGACACACAAAGGCATCCGCATCCACCCCTTCAGGCCTCTGTTTCTTGGGGGGGGGGGCCCTCCCCAGAACACTCTACTGGGGGCAAAGGTGGCTCTGCGCGCGTCGCCAATTTGGCGCATTCCTGAACTATCCTATCGGAGAGACGTTGCTCCATAGGGCCGACTACCTCATTAACCACCCGGTAGATGGAGGAGTCCACGGCCTCATAGAAATCATCATCCCAGGGTAAGTAACCCTGGACCTCTTCTTCATAGTATTCGGTCTGAGCCTCCATCAGACAATGTAAGGGACAATGCGGATGTCAGGAAAAAAAACTGTGCCTGTTGTACAAAGCGTGCTAAATGTAACACTAGCAAGTTGTTGGGGCAGACTGACAAACTGCGCAGCTTTGGGCAGCCCCAGGGCCACGATAGGGCAGCACCAACCCCAAACGCGCTATCGCCTTCAGGACAAACCCTGACCAGGCTACTGCCTCCCAGCGCGTTCACAAAAAGAAATGCGTGCAAATAAACGGAGCGTTTCGCGCTGTAAACGCGGTAAAAACCGCTATTCCAGTATTCTTTTAAATGTGTGCAACCCTGCGCTCGATCGCGGGTCAATCGCGGGAAACCCGCTATACGGACCCCCGCCGGGGCGTAAAGAATTATGCGAGGAATACAACCCGGCAACCGGGCGTCAATGGTGAGGCAGTCGGGGACAAGGCTCAGTCACTCCTTACTCTCGCCGCGCGGCTCCTCGTCTGAGGAACCGCGACGCGAGAGCAACGAGAGAGTCCCTCTAGCGGGCTGCGAAAGCACCGCACCAGCAGGGGGCCGGCCGCGTCAAGAGCGGAAAACGTTCCCGCGGTCGGCTTGGGAATCTGAAAGAGAATCAGTACGCCTGCAATACGGAATGCATAAACAGATGCCAAAAAGAAACGCAAGAAATTCAATCACCACATAATTACAGGGAGAAGGAAAAAAATCAACTTAACTGGCTGCGAAGCAGCGAAGAAAGAGGGAGCGAGATAAACAGAGGACTATGTACTAAGGATAACGGACACTGTTGAAGGACTATAATCCTGGATTCCTCCCTGGTTGTAGGGAGTTGTAGTTTTTGTTTGTTTTCTATGACTTTTGAATGGCTTTCTGGCTGCTTGATGTTTTGATGATAATAAAGCGAAGAGAGAAAAGCATAATCTGAAGCCTCCGGTCCGGACATAGAATCTGGGGCCCCCCCACTAAAACATTGGAATCCGGGGTCCCGGCCAAAAATAGGGAAGCTATCAATCAAACAAATAAATTATAAAATATTGTATTTAATTTGTTGCTTAAACATGAAATACCTTGAAAAAACAAGAGGCGTTTGGCAAAACAGGAACAGTTTGTTTAATTAAACATTGCAGCCGGGAGAACAGTTACAGGCCTAGGGTCTGAGGACTGTCTAAACTTAGAATCAATCTGAAATAGGTTTATTTACAATACATTGAATGCCATAAACAGTTCCGGCAATCCTTTTTTGGTAAGGAATGTGAACTGCTCACTTTGGAGTCCTAAATTAATTTATTCAATGGGGAATCCAGGTGGGCCTCTACCTTGCACAATGCGGCCAGTGGGTAACGTGTCCAGATGTCCGGCATGTGGAGTGCGTTGTCACTGCGTGTACTTTGTGTGCTGTGTCCTGAATGGCTATATGGGCCCAACCTTATGTGGCATCTGACTTTATGGTGTTTTGAGAATGTGTGTAGCCCTCCAGCCATGTGCGTTTTATTGGGGCTAATCTCCCTGGACTGTTCGGGTGTCGCTGTGGCTAGTTGCAGGATTGATCTGGGATTTCTTGTTCATGCATGTCTGCCGGCTACATGCCACCCTACCTCTGACCTGTCAATCAGTGACCTCAGTTGTAGGTCTCAGAGCCTGCCTAACTAGGCATTTCTGAGTTGGGGTTGACGTGGAGTTCATGACGGGCGAATTAGTTAATAAAGCTGCACTTTGGTTTCCATAAATTAATGTTTCGTTATTCATATTGACAGACTCAATATTAACATTCCTCCCCTCTAGTTGAATTTTCAACTACAATATCTAACCCATACTTCAGGACAGTTATTTTATTGGGGGCCTGTTGTTCTTTAAGCACACTTTTGACAATGACTTCTTTCCTAGTTACTTGCATTCTACCCAATTGAAGGACTGCATTTTTACAGCAGGGAATCCCCAATTGTACCCACACAAAAATAACAGTATGAAAACCGGTAACAACAACATGCAGACCGGAGATCCACCGGGGAAGCCAGGAGAACCAATTTGAAAAACAATCCCGCTCAGGGGCACCTCCCTCTTCACGCAGGTCTCTTTGTAAATGGTGCAGTGCTTGGATGGCAAGAGTCAATGTCGAGTTGTCCATGTGGTTCTCTGGGGTAAACGTGCAGCAGGACACATCGATCTTGGCACACACGCCTCCATCGAAATCATTAAATCGAACACATACCGATGCTGTATCCCCATGAGGCAGATTGCTCTCAGTGCTTCCTTGGTTAGATTAAGGCCTAGCTCAGTGCTGTTCATCATTTTGAGCATTTCCCTCCTGGTTATTTGGAGCCACCCGGGCATTAGCTTTTGTCTGCAGGTTAAAGAAGGGTATAGACCCTCACACCAATACTTGTGTGTCTGATAACAGTCTGAATTCTTTTGGAATGTCCTTGTACTGAGCCCAGTCAAAATAATCTGCAGTTCTTTTTTCATGAACCTGATGCAGCAAGATTGTCTTCTTCTTTAGCGGGTGCTGGTACAAATCAGACAGTTCTTCTGCAGGAATGACCAGGGTTGGGTGTGTATGGTGACCAGGCAACAGAGTCCACGCCATCCGAGGACAAGCTGAGTGTAGGCAAACTCGCTGCACTGCCAGAAAATATCCATCAGAGTGGAGGTGCCCCACTGCATATCCAGAATGTGCACGATTGTGCCGCAATTCTCATTCGTGCCCAGTGGAAGGATTCCTTTACCTCTGAAGCACAAGGAATATAATGCAAGTTTCTGTACAATTAGGGGGTTGCCCCTTCCCTCCTAGCCAAGTGTATCCACCCACCTCAGTAGCCTAGATTTCCTGACATGGGGTAGTCATGCTTTTGCTCAACCCTCCCCCATGTGACACATTTCCCTTTGTAACGTCGAGCTGGACGCCGCTAAACAGTAACTCCATGTCGGGGGTCCACTTGTTGTTAAACAAGACCGCTCCAGATATGCTAAGGGCCACCAATGAACCACAAATGGAAGCAGGAGCGGACATGTTTTCTCATTGAGTTGGGGTTTCGCTACTTCCAATGATCTCTTCACTGGATGTCTCAGGGCCAAACAACATCGTCCCCTATGGTGCCCTTTCTGTGCATCCTGTCTAGCTCAGTTTGGATATTGCTAGGCTCGGTGAAAAGGTATAGAGCTGTTGTGCTGGTCTTGTATCGGGCTAGATTCACTACTGCTCTGCAGTGTTCTACCTTGTTGGGTTGGAGTTTGCCCCAATTCTGCATAGGGATAAGTGTAGAAGGCATTTTGCTTTTTCAGGGGCTACCTCTTGGGATAAGTAAAGGTCGTCGGCGCCTACTGCATGCGGTATGATGATATAGGTGTAACACAACCTGGCTGATGTCCGGGAGCCCACTGTGGTCATGTGCTGATTCCACGTGTTGTGCAAGAGGGCACTGTGTAGTGCATGTGGGATGCTAGTGTTTGGGTTGGTGTAATTGTAAGTGACATGCGAGAGATCCCTGCGAAAGGCAGTTCTTTAGCAGTGAATAGGTGCGGCAGCGCCCAAGCTAGACAGAGGGTACATAAAACTGCAATAATAAATAACTTGTTATTGAACATTGCAGATCTTGGATTGGACCCTGGGGAGGGGTCTGTGGCCCTCTGGTGATTGGGTTTTCTCGTATAACAGTTCAATCAAAAAGTTCACAGTGCAGCTCGTAATCTTGATTCGCACACTTTTAGATTTGTTGGGGTGTTCATGTGCCAGGTAGGTCGCTCCCCCACCACACAGCTCCGCCTGTGTTGTCCGCCCGCTGCTGCTGCTGGTAAGCTCGCCCCTCCGCTTGTGGCCTCGGTGCCCGTATTTCTTGCTTCCGTCTCTCCTTTTTTCCTTCTGTGCCCCTCGCTGCCCCATTGTACTGTGCCCGTATTTCTCGGTTTGCTTTCTCCCCATTTTTAGGTCGAGCCTCGAGTAGCGCGCAAGCGCTGCTTAGAGGCGAAGACTTAATGTAAGTGAGTTTTCAAAGCAGTCCAAGAAACGCTCGTGCGTCGTGGCTGGCCTTTTTGAGATGGGTACGCGCGGTAAACATGTGTTTCCAATTATCGTGCCCAGACGCGGGCGCGATAAGTGGAAACACATGTCTGCCGCGCGTACTCATCCAAAGGCCAGCCACGACGCACTAGCGTTTTGGGACTGCTTTGCAGGCTGCCGCGCTCGCTCGCCCCCGCTCCTCCGTTTTGATTCCGTGCTTTTTTTTTTTTTTTTTACAGCTCTCACGCCTGGCCTCCCTTCCCTATCCCTTTTCGGCTCTCAGCACAAAGCTGGTCGTCGGCAACAAGGACTCAAGCCCTGCATGCCCTCCCTTCCCTATCCACTGTCATCTCTCAGGACCACCAGCGGCTGCATTAGGCTACAACCCACCCCCACTCACGATTGTGGGAGAACACTTTTTTTTGTTTTAATTGATGCTTTCTGCCGCCGCACACTGTCCCATCTCAGCCCACAGCAGGAGGCGTGCGCCCCGTTTTGTTTAATAAAACGGCGCCCGGCGCGTTTTAATTTTTTTTTTTTTTTTTTTTTTTAACATGAGCACAGGTCTTAACAACTCTCCTGCCTGGCCTTCCTTCCCTATCCCATCTCGGCTCTCGGCTCTCAGCCCAAAGCTGGTCGTCGGCAACAAGGACTCCGGCCCTGAACGCCCTCCCCTCCCTATCCCATGTGATCTCTCCAGATCACCAACTGCTGCGATTAGGCTACCACCCAGCCCCACTCACAATTTATGGATGACATGCTAGCAGTAAATCTCTGCCCGGATTTGCGTTCCAACTGCAATCATTTTTGTTTAAATTGGGAGTGTCGAGGTGCATTTACAGTGAACATGGAGGAGAGACCGAATGAAGAAAACAGTACGCAGAGGGGTGAACTTTCTTTCCTCGGCAGCAGCAGCACTTCCTCCTCGGGCATAATCTGGCAGAGGCTCATCTTTGTCATTTCGGGGAAGGTTGCAGACTGAATCTGATTAATGATGTATAAGAATCATGCTCCTGAACTTTTGTCACGGAGAGACAACTCTATCTGCAACTATTAGCTGCAACATACACATAAATAACGTGGCATTCACCGAGTCTTCCTAGACGGCAGAGCTGACCAGTAAAGTAGGTGTGGTCTTGGGAGGTGGGGGGTGCATCGTTGGGGGCACTTGGGACCATTAAGAATTTGAAAGCAGATTTTTTTAAATGACCCGACGTGCAGCTAAAGCGAGTACCGATTGAAAGTACTGCGGAGGAGCAGGTACGGTAATTGCCTGTCAGTGTTACTTACTTACACGGGTCATCCGTGAATTAACCTCGGATCAGGTTCGTCTTCTGTTGTTGCTGATTTAAAGGATGTCATTTGTCAATAATATTAGCGCTTCTGGATCGCGTTTGTAAGGGAGGCTGCGCGCATTTCTTTTTTCTGCACGGCATCTTAAAACTGATTGTCTGTTTCCGTCACCGCTGCGAAACCCCCTGCAGGGGGGGCACAAAGGAGCAGGCTGCCTAAAATGGCTTTCACTCACATCCATAGTTTTAATTTAATCAGGAAGACCCCATTATGTAAACTCCCCCCTTTCCTGTGCTTTTGTTTTTTACACATTGGTTTCATGCGCTTTATTGTGCATGCTTTATTATGGGCAGCAGCCATGCTTTAGCACACAGCATTGGCCGCTTGGGGAGGCCGCATGCATTTCTTTTTTCTGCACTATACACCTCGGAGCTGAAGGGAACCAGTCTGCACCTGTCGCCACTGCGAAACCCACTGGACGTGTCTGCTGCATGGCTAAACTTATAAGGTCCCAAAGGCGAGACCTATTGGCTATGCCAATGCTTGTTCCTTCTGTGCCCCTCGCTGCCCCATTGTACTGTGCCCGTATTTCTCTGTTTGCTTTCTCTCCTTTTTTCCTTCTGTGCCCCTCGCTGCCCCATTGTACTGTGCCCGTATTTCTCGGTTTGCTTTCTCTCCTTTTTCCTTCTGTGCCCCTCGCTGCCCCATTGTACTGTGCCCGTATTTCTCTGTTTGCTTTCTCCCCATTTTTCCTTCTGTGCCCCTCGCTGCCCCATTGTACTGTGCCCGTATTTCTCTGTTTGCTTTCTCCCCATATTTCCTTCTGTGCCCCTCGCTGCCCCATTGTACTGTGCCCGTATTTCGCTGTTTGTTTTCTCCCCATTTTTCCTTCTGTGCCCCCGCTGCCTCTCCATTCCCGCCGCAGCGTCCCCTGCGGCCCCGCCCCCCTGACTGCCCATTCGCTGCCCCTGCCTCCCGCCTCCCAGCTGCTCCTCCCTCCCACCTCCCCATATATGGCGGCCGCTGCGCGGTGAGGAGAGCGACCCTTGACCTTGCCAGGTAGGTCGCTCCCCCACCACACAGCTCCGCCTGTGTTGTCCGCCCGCTGCTGCTGCTGGTAAGCTCGCCCCTCCGCTTGTGGCCTCGGTGCCCGTATTTCTTGCTTCTGTCTCTCCTTTTTTCCTTCTGTGCCCCTCGCTGCCCCATTGTACTGTGCCCATATTTCTCTGTTTGCTTTCTCCCCATTTTTCCTTCTGTGCCCCTCGCTGCCCCATTGTACTGTGCCCGTATTTCTCTATTTGCTTGCTCTCCTTTTTTCCTTCTGTGCCCCTCGCTGCCCCATTGTACTGTGCCCGTATTTCTCTGTTTGCTGTATCTCCTTTTTTCCTTCTGTGCCCCTCGCTGCCCCATTGTACTGTGCCCGTATTTCTCTGTTTGCTTTCTCTCCTTTTTTCCTTCTGTGCCCCTCGCTGCCCCATTGTACTGTGCCCGTATTTCTCGGTTTGCTTTCTCCCCATTTTTCCTTCTGTGCCCCTCGCTGCCCCATTGTACTGTGCCCGGATTTCTCTGTTTGCTTTCTCTCCTTTTTTCCTTCTGTGCCCCTCGCTGCCCCATTGTACTGTGCCCGTATTTCTCGGTTTGCTTTCTCTCCTTTTTTCCTTCTGTGCCCCTCGCTGCCCCATTGTACTGTGCCCGTATTTCTCGGTTTGCTTTCTCTCCTTTTTTCCTTCTGTGCCCCTTGCTGCCCCATTGTACTGTGCCCGTATTTCTCCGTTTGCTTTCTCCCCATATTTCCTTCTGTGCCCCTCGCTGCCCCATTGTACTGTGCCCGTATTTCGCTGTTTGTTTTCTCCCCATTTTTCCTTCTGTGCCCCCGCTGCCTCTCTCCATTCCCGCCGCTGCGTCCCCGCCCCCCTGACTGCCCATTCGCTGCCCCTGCCTCCCGCCTCCTAGCTGCTCCTCCCTCCCACCTCCCCATATATGGCGGCCGCTGCGCGGTGAGGAGAGCGACCCTTGACCTTGCCAGGTAGGTCGCTCCCCCACCACACAGCTCCGCCTGTGTGGTCCGCCCGCTGCTGCTGCTGGTAAGCTCGCCCCTCCGCTTGTGGCCTCGGTGCCCGTATTTCTTGCTTCTGTCTCTCCTTTTTTCCTTCTGTGCCCCTCGCTGCCCCATTGTACTGTGCCCATATTTCTCTGTTTGCTTTCTCCCCATTTTTCCTTCTGTGCCCCTCGCTGCCCCATTGTACTGTGCCCGTATTTCTCTATTTGCTTTCTCTCCTTTTTTCCTTCTGTGCCCCTCGCTGCCCCATTGTACTGTGCCCGTATTTCTCTGTTTGCTTTCTCTCCTTTTTTCCTTCTGTGCCCCTCGCTGCCCCATTGTACTGTGCCCGTATTTCTCGGTTTGCTTTCTCCCCATTTTTCCTTCTGTGCCCCTCGCTGCCCCATTGTACTGTGCCCGTATTTCTCTGTTTGCTTTCTCTCCTTTTTTCCTTCTGTGCCCCTCGCTGCCCCATTGTACTGTGCCCGTATTTCTCGGTTTGCTTTCTCTCCTTTTTCCTTCTGTGCCCCTCGCTGCCCCATTGTACTGTGCCCGTATTTCTCTGTTTGCTTTCTCCCCTTTTTTCCTTCTGTGCCCCTCGCTGCCCCATTGTACTGTGCCCGTATTTCTCCGTTTGTTTTCTCCCCATTTTTCCTTCTGTGCCCCCGCTGCCTCTCTCCATTCCCGCTGCTGCGTCCCTGCGGCCCCGCCCCCTGACTGCCCATTCGCTGCCCCTGCCTCCCGCCTCCCAGCTGCTCCTCCCTCCCACCTCCCCATATATGGCGGCCGCGGTGCGGCCGCGCAGCGGACGTGCGCAGCGGGCGCGCCGCTGGCGCGCCGAATGCGCGCCTAAGGCAAGCCCGTCTGCGCCCGTCCGCGACTGGACCGCGCCCAGCGCCAGAACCCCTGGACCGCGCGCCCCCCGCTCCAGCCTCGAGGACCGACGCCGATACGATGCCACCACACTCCACGCCCTCAACCCCGGACGGACGCACAACTGCTTCAAGGCCGCCCCGAAATGCACCCATGGTCCTTTCAGCTGCCGGAACTGCAGCTACACCAGCCTCAGAGCCACCGAGGCGCCCGCCAAGAAGGACCTCAACCACCTCCGGTGCATCCTACTGAACACCCGCTCCGCACGCAAACACGCCGTCGAGCTCTGGGACCTGCTCGACACATCATCACCAGACGTCGCCTTCCTGACAGAGACCTGGATGAACGACTCCTCCGCCCCCGACATCGCCATAGCCATCCCAGACGGCTATAAGATCACCCGCAGAGACCGCGTCAACGCAGTAGGAGGAGGAATCGCCATCGTCCACAAGAACACCATCAGGGTCTCGACCAGCACCGACGACACTCAGCACCGCCGAACACATGCACTTCCAGATCCACACGGACCCCAACACCACCCTTAGAGGCACCCTTGTCTACAGACACCCTGGGCCCCGACCCCAGTTCAGCGACTCCATCGCCGACTTCATCAGCACGCACGCCCTGACCTCTACCGACTACATCCTCCTCGGAGACCTGAACTTTCACCTGGAGAACAACAACGACAGCAACTTCACCACCCTGATCGACAGCCTCGCCAACCTCGGCCTGAGCCAGCTCGTCACAACACCGACCCACTCCGCCGGCCACACGCTTGACCCCATCTTCTCCTCAAGCTCCCACGTCTCCTTCAGCCACACCACGGAACTCCTCTGGACCGACCACCGCTGCATCCATTTCACCTTCCAGAAACCCACCACACACCACCGCACCCAACAGATCCCACGCCGCTGCTGGAGCAAAGTCACCGAAGACCAACTCCGGGCAACCCTCGCTCTCAGCCCTCCCCCGACCCATCCAACACCGACGACGCTGCCTGCAACCTCAGACGATGGATGGACGACTGCGCCAACACCCTCGCCCCGCTGAAAAAGCTCACCTACAGCGACACCACCAAAAGAGCCAGCTGGTTCACCTCGGAACTCCTAGCTTCCAAGCGTACCTGCCGGAAACTAGAGAAGAAATGGCACAGCGATAAGACACCGGACAGCCACACAACCCACAAAGACGCCATCCGTAACCACCACCACCTCATCAGGTCCGCCAAGAGAATCTCCTTCAAAGACCGCCTCGACAACAACGCACACAACAGCAAAGAGCTTTTCAACATCGTGAAGGAACTCTCCAATCCCAGCTCCAACACCAACGACATCCCGCCGTCGCAACCCCTGTGCGATTCTCTCGCCACCTTCTTTCACCGCAAGATCGCCGACATCCACGACAGCTTCAACACCCAGACAACCCTAACTAAGATCGATACACCAGACCCGCCGCACACCATCGACCACGACCCCCTGCCAGCCTGGGCCAGCATGAACATCGAGGACACCATCAAGACCATGAGCACAATACACTCCGGCTCCCAGTCAGACCCTTTCCCGCACCACATCTTCAACAAAGCCAGCAGCTCCATCGCACCCCACCTGTGCAACATCATCAACCTCTCCTTCGAGACCGCGACCTTCCCAGAGAGCTGGAAACACGCAGAGATCAACGCCCTACTCAAAAAACCCAAGGCGGAGCCGAGAGACCTCAAGAACTTCCAGCCCATCTCTCTGCTTCCGTTCCCAGCCAAGGTCATCGAGAAGATCGTCAACAAACAGCTAACCCGATACCTCGAAGAAAACAGCATCCTGGACCCATCCCAATCAGGGTTCCGCAGCAACCACAGCACTGAGACTGCCCTCATCGCCGCCACCGACATCAGGATCCTGCTGGACAATGGTGAGACCGCAGCCCTCATCCTGCTGGACCTCTCCGCCGCCTTCGACACTGTCTGCCACCGCACTCTACGCGCACGCCTCCACGACGCAGGGATCCGAGACAAGGCCCTGGAATGGACCACCTCCTTCCTCGACGGCAGAACCCAGAGAGTCCGCCTCCCACCTTTCCGATCCGAAGCCTCCGAGATCATCTGCGGCGTACCCCAGGGATCGTCCCTCAGCCCAACACTGTTCAACATCTACATGGCCCTGCTCGCACGCATCGCCAGACAACACGACCTCAACATTATCTCCTACGCCGACGACACTCAACTGATCCTCTCCCTCACCAAGGACCCCCTCGCCGCCAAAGCCAAACTCCATGACGGAATGAAGGCCGTCGCCGATTGGATGAAGATCAGCCGACTAAAGCTGAACACGGACAAAACGGAGGTCCTCATCCTCGGCTCCAACCCCTCAGCCTGGGACGACTCCTGGTGGCCAACGACGCTGGGAGCAGCCCCGACACCCACCGACCACGCACGCAACCTGGGAGTCATCCTCGACTCAACGCTCTCCATGACCAAGCAAGTCAACGCAGTCTCCTCCTCCTGCTTCAACACACTCCGCATGCTTCGCAAGATCTACAGGTGGATCCCGACAGACACAAGAAGAACAGTCACCCAGGCCCTCGTCAGTAGCAGACTAGACTATGGGAACGCCCTCTACGCGGGAGCCCCGGCCAAGCTCATCAAGCGATTGCAACGCATACAAAACGCCTCCGCACGACTGATCCTCGACGTACCACGCCACAGCCACATCACCCCCACTTGAGGAACCTGCACAGGCTCCCCGTCGACAGGAGGATCACCTTCAAACTCCTCACCCACGCACACAAGGCACTCCACAAAACTGGCCCAGCCTACCTCAACAGACGACTCTTCTTCTACGTCCCCAACCGCCAGCTCCGCTCCGCCGACCTCTCCCTCGCCACCGTCCCCCGCATTCGAAGAACAACCACCGGCGGCAGATCCTTCTCACACCTCGCCGCCAAGACCTGGAACACCCTTCCACTAAGCCTACGAAAGACCCAAGACCTGCTGACCTTCAGGAGGCTACTCAAGACCTGGCTGTTCGACCAGTAGCAGCATCCCCCCCCTTCCCTCCCCCCAGCGCCTTGAGACCCTCGCGGGTAAGTAGTGCGCTCTACAAATTCTGTGATTGATTGAAAGGTGGTGCACTTGGAGGTTCTGTTGTATATCTCTGGGATAAGAGATTGGTCTATTTGATTATTTCAAAAAACATTACATGCATGTCATAGTCAAAGATTTTTCCCGGGTTCCTGTACTTCCCTTAGGGGTGTGTTCTCCACACTCCATTTACGCAATTTTAGTGAGGCACATGAAGTTAAAAATTTAAGGTGGATTATTGGTAATCAGACGAATTAATCTTTTATGAGCCATTGAGCCCTCCACCGTTTATCCTACGTTCCTCTTAGACTAGTGCAAAATATTTATGGAGTGGTCTCGTGATCATAGGGATGGACTGCATCAGTTTTTAGTGAGGGTTCTATGGGTACCACCAGCTTTCCAAAAACAGGTCTCTCCTGTGGTGTGCATGGAGGAGCCGTCGGCGTGGGCTGTGTCTTTCAACCTACAGGTGCGTGAGCTGCGGGAACAGGGGGTGTGTCACTGTTAAAAGCTGTTGGTGGTTGCAACATGCTCGAGATCACGTGTGTATCTCTTAGTTCTAGGAATGCGGTGTGCAACGTTACCATCCCTTGTGGCGCCAGATATATAGACTCCGCCCTTTCTCTAGAGACTTCTTTTGGGCCATCTTTTGGCTATTTTATGTTGTTTTTTGAGTGTTCCCAGGTCTCACGTGGTCTGTACCTTATTTACCATGAGGCCGTGGGGGGGGCATGGGAGTTATTTCAT
The DNA here is from genome assembly GCA_963921515.1 of Calotriton arnoldi. NCBI lineage: Eukaryota > Metazoa > Chordata > Amphibia > Caudata > Salamandridae > Calotriton > Calotriton arnoldi. The sequence continues at coordinate 24,288 of CAWUFW010006820.1, forward strand.
AGCCCCCATGTACCCCTGAGTATGCAGTCTTGTGGTGTCTGAGGTTGGGGACTACTGCTTTTTCCAGATGAATGCATGTGAGGCTTGGTGCATTCGCTAGTTGCTGGGCCTGATAGGGGAATGAACGCTTTCAGTTCTACTCTCACCTGGAGCCGAGATGGACACTGGGGAACCACGCCCCCCACCCCCCTCCCTTAATCTGGGGCTGCCCGGCCCCAAGACTGCCCTCTCCCTAGGAGGTGGCCAGCTCTCTTTAAGACAGGTGCCAGTTGCATGCTCGCAACCAATGCGGGCTGCTTTGCATCTCGGTGGGCAGCCCCTTTATGAGTATATTGTAAAAGAATGCAACTTGTGGACCCGTATCAGTCCACAGTCCAGTCTCTTATCTCCATCATTCACTCCTTCTATCCAGATAATCGGTTATACTCTCCCTTTCCTTCATAGTCTTCGCCATTAACCCTCCTACATCTGGCAGGTCAGGAACATCTCCCTCAGGGCTGTCCATATCCGGTGCCTGTACGAATTGGATGCAGCCCTGCCATGCTCTGCATCTGTCCGCGCAACTGCTGGGATGCAAGCTTCAGCGAACACCGCGTTCGTCTGCTCTCCGATAAGACTATATAGCTGACTTTTGATATAGCTTATCGCTAGGTTTATTCCCGCAGTGTTCTTAAAGCATGAGATCTGTTTCCCCGCTCCATCAAGCAAGGGTGGTAACTTTGTCCTTAACCCCTCTTTATCCATCTGAGCCCAAGGCAAATAGATGATCCCCAACATGCCCTTCTGTAGTAAAGGGTACATTCTTATTTTAGGTGACTCTACTGGTTTCTCCTTAACATGGCGTTCTCATCTTTTTAGGCATTCTTGCATGTAGGGGGAAGTTCCACTTGGTATATCCTCCCCCATGTCGGATGCAATCTTCTGCTATAGCCATGTCCTCTGGTTCGAAGGATCCCTCCTCCGGCCAAGGGCTATCGTACTGGTCTTTTCCCTCGGTCCAGCAGGTGGCAAAATGGTCGTGCAAAGATCTCACCTTTCAATTTTGCTACCATCTCTCTTGGGGTCAGTCTGTCCTTCCCATGTGTTCAGGTGGAGCAGCATACTTACTAGTCGCTGCTCCCCTCGTGCAAAGGTGCCATCTTGTTCTTCCTGCGTCTTGGTGGAGTTAGTTCCAGGCTGCTTTGGTCTCTTATTTCCCAGTCAGCCCCTCTCCTAGGTTGAAGGAATGGTGAGGCTCGGATCTCTGCCAGAAGCCTCTCATCTAATTCTACCTCTGATTCTTCTCCGATCAGTGCCCTATACTGACCCCCGCTTCACTTATGTGGGGGGCACGATACTCTGTCTTCCCGCTGGGCTTCCTGAGTGCAAGCTCTCTCTCTCCCGGTCTCTCCTTAACTCGAGCCTTTCTTCCTCATCCCACCTAGGTTGCTGTTTTTGTTCTGACCCATGCTCGGTTCTTTTTGGTCAGGCTTTTCCCTCAAATTTGCTCACTGTTTCCTCGCTACCAGAGCAAATCCTGTAGTCTCACCCTAGTCATCGGTTACCAGGGAACTGGGGCTCCCTTCCTCATCCCCACTTGCTGTATCACTGTCTAGGACTGCCACAAATCTCCATCACTTGCCTATGTCCGCCTAAATCAGTGGGAGTGCATGTTCTCCATGTTGTTGGGGTTCTATGGGTCAGACGTGAAGGGGAGGGGAGGGGGTTGGCGGGCAAATTGTCTGGGCATCCTGGCTTGTTGGTTTCTCATGTTTAGGCCCAACAGTTTGTCGTTCGCTGGGTGGCCCGCCGGCTTCTACTATTGGTGGATTGATATCCTAATGCAGGGGGAAATGCTGTGAGCACCTCCATACCTGCATATGGTGGGGGAGGTGCTGACACTTTAATTGTTATTTGTGATGTAGGATTATCGACCTGAGCCTCCTCAAAGATTAGAGCTACAGGCCATAAGGCCTCTCTCCTGTCTTTCTTTTGACCTGTGTATTTGGTGACCTTGTCAGCGTGCGTTGCTCTCCCGCCATGCAGCTCCACCTGTAGCTATTTGCCCTCTGCGCTCCAGGTTTAGTGTTTGATGCCCTCTTCCACCCGCAGGCTCCCGCCTGCACCTCATCCCTGGTGGCCCAGTGGTGAGTCGGTCTCTGCTTTCCTGTTTCGTCCTTTCTCTTGTTTTGTTCTACTTCTCTGTTCTGTTTTTCTAGCATTTCTTGTTTTTACAAATATTTTTATTGGATTTTTCATTGATTTTAGTGATTCAACAATGACCGTATTGATACATAGCCAGTTCACCCCTAGGAGGCTACCAAAGTGTAATCATTGGTGAACAATGGAATGTATAACTCCAAAAGGCCCCCCCCCACGATTGTTTTTCTAGCCTTTCTTGGTCTTTTTTGCTCCGTAGTTCGCTTTTTCCCCCTTACTCTGTGCCTTTCTTCCCGCCCTTGCCGCTGCTAGTTTCCCCGCGGCCCGCCCCCTTCCAGCGCTGCTTCCCACCTCCCAGTTGACTAGCACTCCCTCCTCCCCAACACTACTTAATGGCAGCCACTGCACAGCCACACAGCAGGCGTGCCAAAGGAAAGCCGGTCTGCACCTATCCGCACCTGGACTGCGCCCAGCGCCACAGACCCTGGTCCCTGCGGCTTTCATTGCTACGACGCCAGCGCCCTCCACACACTCAACACCAGACGTTCCACCGCCTGCCACCTCATGTCGCCGAAGGACATCCAAGGCCCGCTCACCTGCCACAACTTCACCTTCTCCTGCACACCAGACCCACCGACTGCACGGCCCACAAGAACCGGACCCGACCACTTCAGCTGCATCCTACTCAGCACACGCTCCCTCAGACACGCTGTGGAGATCTGGGACATGCTCGACTCCATCTCCCCCGACGTCGCCTTCTTTACGGAAACCTGGATGAACCCCACCTCAGCCCTGGACATCTTAATCCCCATCTGAGATGGCTACAAAATCATCCACAAGGACTGCACTAACCGGCGAGGAGGAGGCATCGCCATCGTACACAAAAATACTCTGTCTCACAACAAGCTCTGACGACCACTCAATCGTCATGGAGCACCTCCACTTCCAGATCCAGACCAGCCCTAACGCCACCCTCCGCAACACCCTTGTTTACAGACCTTCCGGACCCCGTCCCCGTTCAGCGAATCCATAGCAGACTTCGTCACACACCGTGCTCTCGCCTAAACGGACTAAATCCTCTTCAGCGACCTTAATTTCCACATGGACAACCTCGACGACCACAACACCTCATCCCTACTGGAAAACCCCGCCACCATCGGACTTAAACAACTGGTCTCCACTCCCCAACCGACTCAGCAGGACACAGGCTCAACCCCATCTTCTCAACATCTCTGTCAGGCACACCTCCGAACTACATTGGACCGACCACCACTGTGTCCACTTCACCAAACCCTTCGAACACCACCGTGACCCGTGCAGAAGCTGGAACAAGGTCTCTAAAGACCAACTCGCCACCTCCCTCAGCAAAACCCCACCGCAGACCACCATGAACACCAACGCACGCCTCAGCACGCAACCTCCACTTATGGATCTCAGACTGTGCCGACACACTGGCTCCCCTTAGGAAACCCTCCGGCAAGCAGCCCTCCAGGAAAGTCAGTTGGTTGTCCCCCTGCCCTCCAAGAGTCCAGGCACACCTGCAGACAGCTCAAAAGAAGATGGAGCAGCAGCAAGACCTCAGCAGACCACGCAGTCTGCGAAACCGCCATCAGCCACTAAAAAAACTACTATACAGGAACGCATCAACGTAGACAACAACAAAGAACCCTTCACCATGATCAAACAATTTGCTAAACCATGCACAGAAACCACGGATATCCCCCCCACCCAAGACCTCCGCAACAACCTTGCCACCGCAAGATCATAGATATCTACGACAGCTTCGCAATCCAGGACCCACCAACCGCACCCGAATGTTCCAGACCCTGCTCAACTGGACCACCCTCACCGCAGACGACACCCTAAGGATCATGAAAACCATCCACTCTGGAGCCCCACCGTACCCCTGCCCACACCACATTTTCAACCGAGCCAGCACCATCACCCCTGAACTCTACTGCACCATCAACTGGTCCATCAAATCCACCACCTTCCCTGAAGACATAGAAACACGCAGAGATTTGCCCCCTGCTGAAGAAACCCTCTACCGACCCGATGCACCTCAAGAACTACAGACCCATCTCTCTGTCCCCATTCCCCCCCCCCCCCCCCATCCCAGCCAAAGTCATCGAGAAGGCCATCAACGCCTGTAGGAAGCGGACTGTATATACTATACCAAAGTAAGGTATAGTGTGCACAAAGTCCAGTGGATCCCGAGAGGTATAGCAGAGGCTAAATTAGGTAAGTACTAACAGCTCCCTCTGTTTCAGTGTGGGTGAGTAGTTCAATTTATCCAGAGTGTGTTTTAAGCATTTATTGTATTCACCCACTCAAGACTGATGCCACACACTCAGGCTGAATACAGACCAATTGGGCACGTATAAAAAAGGTATACTTATGTTTTATTTTCTAGAACCAAGCAGGTCTTGGTACAGGTAGGTAAAATATACTTTCAATCATAGAACATTTCAGGAAGTGCAACTGGGAATTGATTTGCAACCATTACAGGTTTTTATTGGTTCAAAAAGCAGTTTAAAAATCACACAGTAATTACTTTTAGATTACTTTTGGATTCCATCGACTACTTGGGTTGGTATGCCTAGATACTACACCACGGATCTCACAATACAAGGTAAGTAAGACTTTTTAGGGTTTGCAGTTTACTTACTTCTTCTCTCATACAAAGTCAGATCAACACGACATTTTTGGAACAAAAACTTTTAACATTGGTTCCTAGGGGAGAAAATAGTTATCAGTTTCACAGGTAAGTAAACGTCTTACGAGTGGGAGTTTTGGGGGTTAAGACCAAGGTTCCCCAAGGTGTAGGTAGGCACTCAAATTGCACCACCAATGGCACTAGGGCGGCCGTATGCAGAGTACAAGACGCCAATGTCATCGAAACAAACACCCTGGACCCCTCCCAACTTTGCTTTAGGAGCAACCACAGCACAGAGTCTGCACTCCTCACTGCAACTGACGACATCCGCACTCTCCTCGACCGAGGCGAAACCGCAGCCCTCATCCTCCTGGACATCTCTGCCGCTTTAAACACAGTTTCCCACCACACCCTCTGCACAAGACTTCACGACGCCGGCATCCGCGGCAAAGCATTAGAGTGGATCTGCCCTTTCCTCACCGGCCGAATCCAGAGAGTCAGGCTCCCACCGTTCTCCTCAGAACCTACAGAGATCAGCTGCAGAGTCCCCCAGGGCTCCTCTCTGAGCCCCACTCTCTTCAACATCTACATGGCCTGCTTGCAACCATCATCAGAAACCACTGACTCAACAGTCTCCTATGCCAACGACACACAGCTGTTTCTCTCCCTCACCGACGAACCTACTCCCGTTAAGAGCAACTTCCACGACGGGATGAAGGCAGTAGCCGCCTGGATGAAGGAGAACTGCCTCAAACTCAACTCTGACAAAACCAAAGTCCTTATCCTGGGCTCCACTCCCTCCGCATGGGACGAGTCATGGTGGCCAGCAGCGCTCTGAACCCCCTCACACACCCACTGATCACGCACCCAACCTCGGCATCATCCTCGAGGACTTGCTCTCTATGAACCACCAAATCAATGCCATATCATCCTCCTGCTTCCACACATTCTGCCTGCTCCGGAAGATCTTCAAATGGATCCCCCACTGAGTCCAGGAGAACAGTCCCCCAGGTGCTTGTCAGCAAGTTCAACTACGGCAATGCACTCTACGCTAGCACCACCCAAAAATTGCAGCGCATCCAGAACGCCTCGGCCAGACTTTTCCTGGCCATCCCCGCCGAAGCCACATCTCCAGTCACCTGACAGACCTCCACTGGCTCCTGATCAACAAAAGAATCACCTTCAAACTCTCCACGCACGCCTACAAAGCCCTCCACAACAATGGAGCCGAATATCTCAACCACCGCCTCTCCTACACACCAACCAGACATCTCCGCCCACCTGGCCCTGGCCACTATCCCACAGATCCGCAAGAGGAAGATCCTTCTCCTACCTCACTGCGAAGACCTCGAACTCCCTACCTCTGCATCTCAGGCAATCACCGTCACTGCCTCAAATCAGGAAGAACCTCAAGATCTGGCTATTCGAATGAACTGTACAACCCCTCACCAACCACCCACCCGCAAACCCCCACCCCACCCTCCAGCGCCTTGTTAGGTTACTGAATATTTAGTTTAGAGCACGACTTGTCCCCGATAGGGCATCTCGGCGCCGAGGTAGCAGAAAAGCTTAGAGCAAGCGTTTAGAACAGCCAGGTTTTAAGCTGTTTTTTGAAGCCTACAAAGTCAGTACAAGCCCTGATGACAAATGGGAGTTTATTCGAATGGTGTGGGGCCTGATAAGTAAAGGCTCGTCCTCCGAATTTGGATGTGCAGGTAAGTTGAGGGCAGAGAAGGAGCTGGTTCCTAGATCTAAGATTTCTGTCCGGACAATAGTGGGTCAATTTGTCCTGAAGGTATTTGGGTCCCTTACCTGCCAGAGCTTTATGCGTCAGGCAGAGGAGTTTGAAAATTGCTCTTTTCTATAGGAAGACAATGTAAGGCTCTAAGCTGAGGAGCCAAGGGGGTGCCCAGTGGCTGTTTCTTAATCAGTCGGGTTGCTGTATTTTGAATGACCTGCATCTTGGTATGGAGAGATGTGTTTGATGCTACCACAAGCTTGTTTCCATAGTCCAGGCGACTGATAATCAGGGCCTGGATGAGAATCTTGCGAGAGGCCAGTGGCAGCCACTGGAAAATCCTCGAGAAGGTGCATTGTCCCAAAACACATGCCACATGTGGATGCAACATGGTTCTTCATCAATAACTTATCGAAGAGGATGCCCAAATTCCTCACCGTGCTTCAAGGAGAGGGGGCCGGGCCAAGCTCCTTAGGCCACCAGTCCTGGGTCCAGTGAAGATGAGATTTTCCAAAGAGTAGAATCTCAGTCTTATCCCCATTCAGCTGTACACAGTTTGATGACATCCAATTGGCGATTTTTCTCATACAGGAGATAATTCGCTGTTTAACATCCTCCCTATCTTGCTCGAGGGAGATAACCAGCTGAGTGCCATCTGCATAAGAAAGAATATCAAAGCCGGAAGACTTCACTAACCGAGCAAGGGGAGCCACATAAATGTTGAAGAGGGTCGGACTTAAGGAAGAGCCTGGGGGACCGGAGGACATTCATCCGTGAGTTCTTGGTATTCGGGTTTACATTTCCATCCACTCTGATATATTCCACTTGGCAGCAGGTACTTCACTTCACGATATAGCATTATCTGGTGTTATTTGGATGTCACAGTCTCAGTTTATTTAGTGATCGGTTGCTTGTCACTTTGATTTCTAAACAGGGTGTCTGTTGTTCAGATCTCTACACGTTGGACAAATTGTTGCTCGGTGAGGGACTTCTGTATCCAGTACTATGCTTGTTACATATGCTTATAAAGGTAATTAGTTGCTTGTGAGATGTGATTCAGGTACCTGTTTTAGGAAGTCACAGTAATTTAACTGCGCAGCACATTGTGTTTCGCAGCTCAGGTCGTGTCAGTGTGCACTATATCATTCAGAGAGGAACTTGACCATTCTTTTCATGTAAGTTATTTGTCAATTCTGTTTTTATTTTCACTCGGTGACTGATCTAACTTCCGGGACATTCCCAGTGTCTCAGTGCTTCATCTATTTTTATGTCTTTGCAGATCATACTTTATGGTGGTGTGCCTTCTTAGTTTCTTGCTTTTGTGTATCTGGTGACTAACTGGGTTTCTTACTACTTCTATGAATGCACATTTTCTTGTTGCCATTTGTCAGCACATTAGGAGACTCATCACCTTTACTGTGCCTTCACTGTACGTTGTTCATAAAAGATTTATATACAAAACAATTTGTCTACATTAGCTCTGATGGTTTGTTTATATTTTCACAGTTGCCCCTGAAGAAGGGATGTCTTAAAATCCCGAAATGCATTGGGCATATCCTCTAAAGAAGATTCGAAATTTATGTTGACTTGAATACAATCAACATGTTTCTATGTTCATCTTTTGTTGTTTTTTGTACAACAGCGATTTAAGGTTGATTTCGCTGAGAACATATGTATATTAAGCCAAATAAAGGCAAACAAGTTTATACATCATTGATGATTCATAAGTGCTTAAATCTTGTGACAAATTGTGTTTAATTTATGCTAATCATTGTGGATTAAGTGAACTAGTGTATCCACACGCTGTGCATCCAGCATACAAGTGAACATTCACTTGCATACTTCCTTCAGATAGGATGACAGTTGTTTGTTTACGTGGGATTCCAACATTTTGCCTAGATGAGATGTAGGACGATAATTAGAGGGGTCCGTGGGATCAAAGTGTGTTTTTTTTTAGAATAGGTGTGACGTAGGCCATTTTCCAGCTCCGGGGGACGGTGGTTGAAGACAACGATAGGCTAAATAAAAACACGACCTATGGAACAAGTGAAGAGGCTAACAAAGTTGAAATGCCAGGAGGACACAGGTCAGCAGACGAGCCCAATTTAGTTTTGGTTCTAAGGTCTGACAGTTGAGTGTGAGTGATGGGTTCAAATTTCTCCAGTGAAGCCTGAGTTAAGCAGTAACAGGAGTTAGCCGAGCAGGTAGAAGATGAGGCTAATGAGTTGTTTTGAAAGTTGCAGTAGATGTTTATTTTAGTCACGAAATGGGATGAAAGAGCCTTGCAGAGAGTCTGGGAGGCCACCATGGCTGAGGAGCATGCACGTGGGTTGGTGTGCTCCTTTACAACTTCAAAAAGTTCTTAGAATGAATTTTCATCTGTTTAATTCTGTTGATGGTGTATGCTCTACGTACCCTTTAATCTGAGTATTGTATGCACCTAGCAGAAGCTTATAGTGATGTTTGTCAGGAGCATCTTTGTTAAGCCTTTATTATTTTTATTTATTTTTATTCATTAGATTTTTTCATGGAGGACAAACAGCAAAACACATAGCTAGCATATAGATACCATCGGGACATAATTTTAGTAAGATTATCAGGCTATGTGCACCAATATCATGCAGTATAGTGTTGACAGAAGTCGGAAGGCCATTCAATGTCCCGTTATCAATGCAGCATCTAGCTGCCCCGAACGAATTTCAGGGTGTAAAAATAGCACGGGGAAAGAGGGAGAAGGGGGGGGGGGGGGGGGAGTTGGGAATTCTCTGGCCGTCGCTGAAAGACTTTTACATGTCGCGCCGGCTCGTCCCTCGCCATCACAGATGATTCACACAATCTACACACAGTATCTACTTATCTGCAGCGGGGGCCTCGGCTTGGTCGAGGGGGTGAGATCTAAGGTAACTTTGCAGCAGTTCCAATATATTCTGAGGGCGCGCCTGCACGGGCATCAATTCCCAGAAATCAGACAGCTATTTGTGGCAGAATGCGGCATCCTTGAGCCACTCGATTACTTGTGGGCTAAGCCTACGGCCCCAGCAAATCGCAACCCACCGCTTTGCCAACAGTAAGAGCATAGTTGCCAGTTTCCTATTCTCCGCAGGCACCCTGCTCACGTACCCGAGTGAAGCAGTCAGAGGGGAGCGCTCAAGCCTGCATTCTATCATCACCTCCATCGCATCAAAAATGTGCCCCACAGTATCTCGCAACATCCAGGCACTCCCAGGCCACGTGCAGAAAGGATGCCTCCGGCGCCCGGCATCGCACACATTGAGCATCCTCACTCAGGGCAGCTCTATTCAACCACACAGGGGTCCTATACAATCTATGAATAAACTTAAAATGAATTAGCCTCAATCTGTAGTTAGGTGACATCTCCCTTGCCTGCACACAGCAGTATGCCCATGTGCCCTCCTCAAAGGGGGCTCCTAGGATCTTCTCCCATTCGCCCTGCGCCAGGGGGGTCACACAACAGTGACACAAGCTGCATAATCTTTGTTAAGCCTTCATTTCCGTTCCAGTCTCTTACTATTAGTTTTGGCGTTTTTTTAAGTCGGCCGTATACCAAGGGGCATTAAGTCGAGTTGGTTTATTGGTATGCGAGCGATAAGGGGCGACTATATCAAGTGCATCTGCAAGGGAGTCTGAAAACGCGGCCCAAACCGAGTTGATGTCTGTTGTATTGTCCATTTCAGGGGCCCTGAAGGAGGACTGAAAGCTTTCAGTAGTCACCTGCTTCCAATGTCTTGTTCTCCTATCTCTCCTCAAAGGAACTTTGGTGGAGATGGAGTTTACCGGAATTTAAAATTTTAATAAGAAATTATCTGTCCACGTCAGAGGTTCAGGCACATCCATTTGCATGAGCTGGGAATTGGTGAATAGTAGATCGAGAGTGTGACCAGATAAATGGGTAGGACCGGTTTCGATCAAGTGGAGATCTAGCATTAGTAGATTGGACAGTAAGTTGGAAACCTCCGAATCTGATGCTAGTTCCGCACGAAAGTTAAAATCTCCAATAAGGAAAAAATTCTGCATAGATTGCACATACGGAGCTATTAATTTTACTAGTTTGAGACCTTAGTCTTTCTTGGGGGGCGATAGACTATAGCTCCTTTACCTATGACTCCGTGGGATGGTTCAATTTTTAATATCTCAATGTCTGCCCAGTCAGTGAGAACTGAATTAAGTAGTGTTACTTTAAGTGAATCCCGAAATGCAATGGCTACTCCCCCACCTGGCCTTTGTTCTCCATCTAGCTTAACTAATTTGTAGTTTTCCGGAAGTGCTATGGGAATGTAGGGGAGTGCTTGAGAGTTCAGCCAGGTCTCAGTGAAAGCATATATGTGGTGACTGGTGAGTTATTAAGTCCCATATTTCTGTGGCATGTTTTGGGATGGACCTTGCATTAAATTAGAGGCTCTTTAATGTTAGAGAAGAGTTTCGCTGATGTCTTTTGGGTTTATCCTTGGTGCCAGTGAGCACAGAACTGGAAATAGAGGACTATGTGTCAGAGGACATGAGACCGTTACGTGTCAGAAGACCGAAAAGAGGAGTTATAAACGAAGCAGGAAAACAATTACAATTTCAACATGAGAATGGACATCTGAGAAGCACAATGTTGACCGCTGGAACTAAACTTTTTTAGTTCCTGGCTAACATACCTTGTTACAGATGAAGGGCTTATCTCTGTGGGCAAAGATGCACGGTTCCTGGCACCTAGCGACGGTCGGGCGCAGATGGAGGCAGACAGGCTTGCCTTTGGCACGCCGGCGGCAAGCCCGCTGTGCGTCGGCACCATGCTCTGAATTTATGGGAGAGGACGCAAAACAACTAGACCACCACCCACCTAAGATGGCAGCTGCCATCGGGTGGGGACGATGAATAGCACAGCTCCCTCCACTCAATCAGCACAGGAAGTGCTGCGGTGGACCGGGGAGCGGCAAGGAAAATCACTGACAACCGGCAAACTAGCTACCAGATACAAAGTTAGGTAAGTGTTTCGAGACTGGTTGCTGGGCCGAATTCAAAGTCTCCAACTAAAACTAAGGAGATAAAATGGTACCTGCATGAATTAAAAGGGCTTCTAATGGCAAGGCTATAGCAGCATCTAAACAATCTAGGTCTTGAGACCCTTACGGGTGATTAGCCGCACTCTACAAAAATCCCAATTGATTGACTGGCTTATATGTGTGTTCTCATATGTTCAATTGCGTTAGTGTCAAAAGTTCCCTCCTGTGGTTAGGGAAATGTGTTTGCCTTCGTGTGTGCGTGCCATTCTTGGCAAAACATATTACGTTTTTTAGCCTGTGTGAGGAAACTGGTTTGCATGTGCTTTAATGGTTCTTTTTTGGGGAATCATTGGTTTTGAACTAATTGTGGGGAATAATGTACATGGTGTACTTCTTGTTATTACGAGCTCAGTGCTATCTACAGTTGCATCAACAATTCAATATGAACATTTCATCAACACAAATAATGCATGAAAAGGGTGCCAACATAGGTAAAAAGTGCAATTGTTAACAAAAAGCAGTATCTGAACGATAGACTCTTGGCGTCAAATACAGTTTCTGAGAAATAGCAACACCCTCATAGGTTACGTGATTTGTTATGTTACGTGATTTGTAAAGCACATGGCTGCCCCAGCAACGGGGCGTCCCAGCGCTGATCCCAAAGACCAACAGAGAGAAAAGAGAAGATGGCAGGGCTAGGATGGAGGGATTAACTTGGAAAGAGACAGGTCTTTATTGCCTTCCAGAAAGCCCGATGGTTTTGGATGCTTCTGATGTTACCAGAGAGGACATTTCAGATTGTGGGGGCGAGGGCCCGGAATGAACGCCTCCGGCCCGTGTTCTTTTGATACGAGGGACACATGCCAAGTGTTGGTCTGAGGAGCGCAGCAGGCGGTTCGGGATGTGAGGAGTAAGAAGATTGGCTAAAATGGTAGGAGCTTCTGTGTTCAGAATTCTGTGGGAGATGCACAGTACCTTGAGGTGGATTCTTTTCTCCACCGAAAGCCAATGGAGCTTTCGTAGGAGGCTGGAGACTGTACAAGATTTGGGAATGGCGAAGAGCATCCGAGCTACGGCGTTATGTGCCCTCTGTAGGCGGTGGATCCCTGCTTTGTTGGCGCCCAGATACACAGAGTTGGAATAGTCTAGGCTCGAAAGTATAGTAGACTGGATGATGACCTGGCAGGTATGGGTTTCGAAGAACCCAAGCAATGGCTTGAGTCCACGTAGAAGCCCGAAACATACACTAGCTACTGACTTTACCCTGACGTATCGGGCACAGACAGAGTCGACCCAGACACCCAAATTTTTTATGGTCTGCTTGGGCAAAGAGGGGGCCCCTAGCGCGGTAGGCCATCAATGCTCGCTCCATAGGTGGGTGTTTCTACCCAAGAGAAGAATCTGATTTATTAGCGTTCAGCTGTAGGCAGTTGGTTGTCATCCAATCTGCGATGGCCACCAGATAGTCTTGAAACTTGGCCACATTTTGATCAGAGTCATTAGATAGCCAGATCACAAGCTGAGCGTCGTCAGCATAGGAGACCACAGAGAGCCCCCTACCACTAGCAACAGCTGCTAGAGGTTGAGTATAGATATTGAATAAAGTGGGGCTCAGCGCAGATCCCTGTGGCACCCCCTGACGCACGGTGTGTATCTGAGAGCTGAAGGGAGGGGAGATCACTTGAAAGGATCTCTCAGCTAAAGATTATGAAAGCCAGTTTAAGGCAGCCCCTCTGATACCCATATCTTGTAGGCGCCGCAGAAGAATCTGATGCAACACAGTATCAAATGCGGCGCTCAGGTCAAGAAGTATCAGAGCCAAGGTACTGCCTTCATCCAGGGAACTCCGTAAATGTTCTGTAACTGCCAATAGGGCAGATTCGGTGCTATGGAGGGGTCTGAAGCCATTCTGCGAGAGGTCCAGCAATTCATTGGCTTCTATGAATGGGGTAAGAATAGAATTGATGTAGGACTCTGTAATTTTAGCTACAAAAGGGAGGAGTGAGATGGGGCGGAAATTCTCTGTCTTGGAGTCATCCAAGGTGGGTTTTTAAAGTAGGGGAATTCACCTTAGCATGCTCTTTATGCGGCGGGAACTTCTACAGAGGACAGGGACAAGTTTATTAGGTCGCAGAAAACGGGCAGAAGCTGGGGTAGAAATTTCTGGAACTGATCCGGTTTGAGAGGGTCCGCTGGGGATCCTGACTTACTTTTATTACAGAATATTGTCATAGCTCCCTGCGAAAGCTTAGGGAAAGCAGGGAGTAAGGGGGCAACGGAACTTTAGGGCCTGCATTGTCGATAGTGGGGGGGGAACGTTTTGTAGATGCCCTCGACCTTCTTAACAAAGAAGGAGGCAAACACCTCACATTGATAATTTGAGGTAATGGTGGATTCATTGGATTGTGCCGGGGTTTTAAGGTCTTTTGGCAAGGTAAAAATGCTTTTTGCTGGATTGCTGCTATTTTTAATTTTTTATGCAGAGTAGTCAGCTCTTGATTTACAGATGGATTTGTGGTAGTCCTTAATGGCCGTGCAATATTGTATTTTGAGAGCAGGGTCATAGTTCGAACTACTGTAAAAACTATTGTAAATTTTAGAAAACTACTCAAATCGCATCAATTCTAAATCCTTTTTCCCCCTCTACTGATTACCTGTTTCTGTAACAGCGCCGAGATGCCCCTGGGTGAGTTGTGCGTTATATTAAATATAAATAACATAGTGACGTCTCCACACACGTTCAAGAGTCTTGCAGTTTTTTCCTGCCCGAGTCAGCATCTCATTAAACTACGGACTGGACTGAGTTCTACGGCTGTAGGTGAGTTTGGCGGGGATGCATTTGTCAAGGGAATGCGTGAGCCACTCAGACAGAAGGCTGTTTGCAATTTCAATATTCCCAGAAAGTTGAGGAATCTGACTGAGAAGGAGGTCTCGAAAATAGTTGACATGTAGCTTGTGCCAGGGGCGTTTTAGGGTGGTCTTCAAAAAGGCACCCGAAGGAGGGCCTTCACCCTGTAGTGTATGAAACAGCGACTAAAAAACACAACATTTAGGACAACCTTTGATCAGTTTTTGTACAAAATACAGTTTGCAATAATTAACAGGAGCATAACATCACATATGCATTACATCAATCTCAACAAAAACGGACAGAGAAAAAATGAATATATAGCAAAGATATAGAATGTTCCGTCCCTACTCTGTAAACAAATAGATAAATAATAATAAATAATACTGCTACTTCCAAATGGGACTTTATGTAGTTTCTTTAGTTCAAGTACTAGTTTGTCCCAAATGTTCATGCAAAATTTTTGACTGACTGTTTGAAGGCAAGCATTATTCCTATTGGTCAGTTGGTAAGAAATTACCCATTACATTTGTTGATGACAAGAAATTCCAGGCCGCCAGAGTTGGTACAAGAACCAGTACACCCTGGCTTTCACCAGACATGCAACCAGTAGTAAAAAAGGCAAAAATGTGGAAGCAAACCAAAAATGGATACAATCCCAATCTTTAACCTCTCGGACTATTCACTTAGTCCCATAGAGTTTGAAGTTTTCCACAAAGGACTTTCCTTTCTACCTACACACAAAAATTTGTTTAGCACCACCCAAAGAACAAATTACTTTCCTTCGGTAATGCCTCATCTGGTAGAAGCTATCTAGCCACAGATTCTTTACCTTAGAACATTCCCCAGGCATCAGACTGGATCCGGAATTTTTTCCAAGCAGCACCTCTGCGCGTTGGTAGGTCACGCCTTTCAGCTCCGCATCGGCCGCATCGAAGTGACGTGCACGGTGCCTATTAAGGCTGCACCCCAGTGTGCTGACATCAGGTACTTTTCACAACCTTTCCATACCAGAACCCCGGAGTCACAAATATTGCTTATGTACCAGTGTGCAGACACTAAGGACCTCAAAGGTTACCCTATATGGAGAAATCCGTTTGGAGTGGGGAGTTTGAGAGGGTCTCTACCAGATAAGGTGTTACCGAAGATAAGTAACTTGCTCATCTGATAAAGAATCTGCGGCTAGAAGTCTCTATCTTAGACTACATACCTAAGCAATAAGGTTTAAGAGGTAGGTCTGCAAACAGATTTAGACCAGGAAGTCCTGGAGAACCGAACGGGCAAAAACCCATCAAGACTGACTGGATTGCCCAGGCGGTAAAGCTTGGTAAACAAGTACAGAGTAGTCCACATTGCAGCCAGACATTTGTCCAGGAGAGGGACTCCGCGAGCCAACGCAGTGGTCGCAGCTTTGGCTCTGGTGAAATAAGCATGCAAGCTGACTGGGGGTTGCTTTTTGGCCCGTGCATAGCAGATTTTAAAGCAGAGCACAATCCATCTTGACATGGTCAGCTTCTGCACAGCCCTTCTTTTGCCCCACCAAATCTAATCGCCCACCCAGAACTCTTTGGTATGATTAATGTAGAACAATAACCCTCTTTTGGGTCTAGGCAATGGAGTCTCTCCTTCTCTTGGGAAGGGTGAGACAGAACAAAAAGAGGTTGGCAGTATGATGGTCTGGCCTACATGAAAAGATCTTGTCACTTTCAGTTGGAAAAAGGCTTATGTTCTCATAACCAGTTTATCAGGGGAAAGACGTTGAGTAAGGATGTTGCACAGAGAGTGCCTGCAGTTCTCTAAACCTCCTGGCTGATGCAGTGGCAACTAGGAACAGTTTTAATGGTCAGCAGGCGTAGGGGGCAAGTGTCCATAGGCTCGAAGGGTGAGCATATTGAGAACGTCAGAACAAGATTCAAAGCCCCCATTGGGGCATATTGAAGGGTCTTGGAGAGAAGAGGTGTTATAGCCCAAAACAAGTCACAATAGGTGACTTAAGCAGGGAGGGCTGGTCTGGAGACCGCAAGAACGCAGATAGGGACAAAAGATACCCTTTAACAGTGCCCAAAGCATAGCTTTGCCGGGCCCACAAGAGACCAAATAACAAAACTTTAGACAAAAGTGCAGAAAGGGGATCACCATTTTGGTAGCACACCAAGCCACAAATGTGTTCTAACATGCATGGACTGTCTTGGTTAAGGGAAGCCTGGCTGCCACAATGATATCACAGACATCAATCTCCCCACATTAATGCAAAGTGTGCACAAGGTTCGGGTGCAGGACCGTGCCCTGTTGCCGTGACAGTTTTATTTTTTGGTAAATCTCACATTGATGCATGTAGAATCTAAGGTCTGTGGAAGTATTGGTTTATGTACTTCACAGATTTAAAGAATGTCGCCTTGGACTAGTAGATATGGTCTGTTTGAAAGTCCCTATTGATTTGATGAAAGTGACTTATTTATATTTAAATAAAAACAAATCTACCATTGTAGGATTTTCCAGTAACCCTGTAATGGAATATAATTCAGTAACTATGTATTAGACAAAAGCACATAATGCATGTCTAAATTAACACATTTAAGCATAGCTAGAGTTGGCCAGACGCTTGCTTACAACCCTTAGTAACTCTCCTTTGAAGAGCATTTATGGGTGCATGACATTTTGTGGCATTATATGCTGCACAAGACCCATTTTTTATGATGTAGGCTGCATGGTGTGCTTGTAGTCACACACAAACAGTTTGGCATGGTTTTTCAGTGGACACACGTTGAGAAATCTTCAATAAAGTATTGTTCAATTTCTCTTTTTAAGGGTACTTTTTACACAAATACAGTTCTGAGGATGGCCTCATGCACGTTTACCGTTTAGAGGCCGAAACAGCGACAACTTACACACATCAGCCCATATAAAATAGAACTATTTGTATTACAATACTTTGTATTCTTAAGATTTTGGCTTTAGAGTTGTATTGTTCACCACATAGGACCTCCTGTGAATTCAAATATATCAGTCATTTGTAAGTCTTATCTGGTGGATTTTCTATATATGTGACCTTTCATTTATTGGCGTGTTAATTCTTATTTTGTACAGAATGGATATATACAAGTTTTCCTGTCATTAAAACTATTAATGTTCATATCTTGGCACAGAATACTTGCATATCTATTTTTCTGTGCCCTTAAAAATTCATTTCCACATAAAAGATAATCAATTGGTGATCAACCAAAGTGATAACAATTTAATTTGAATAATTCCTTCAGGAGTTTCTTGCTGTTCGCACTATTTACCAATTTCCTGAGAGAAACTGGGCTACCCTATTGTGTCTAGATATCTTCCCTGATAGCAGATTCATTCCAATGCAAACTATCCCTGCCACCTCCACTAGATACTTTCTTATACTACCGACTACAAGCTGCATGCAGAGCCACATTTCCTAAAGAACCTCCCTGGTTCAAGACGCTGACAGTTCTGATCCCTTCCACTAATAAAAGTATAGTTGACTGCATATACAACAGAACGCTCCTGTGACTGGACCTACAGCCAGAGAAAAATTAAACATCGATCTAGTGAAAAACAATTTTATGGTTCACATCTTTTTTAATTCATTTTGGCTCTAACACTCACCTGCATCCAACAGTCAGAAAGGGATAACAATGGGAAGTAAAAGGGATAAATTGGGGGATGGGAGGGTTGAAAGCTGTGTGGGATATTAGGTTTACATACTGGAGAAGAGGTGGTCACCACCACAAAGGTGAATTCCATCATAAAGTACTCTGTGCCTCAGGGCTGGATCGGGTAGAAAGTCCAGTCCATTGCAATCAATCTTCACTGTGCAGGACTGTTGTGCCCCCACCTACTGTAAGTCAGAGCACTCAGAGGTAATTGGGACAGGTGAGTTTATGGAAGTTAAGTCCTAAGAATTGAATACAAGTTCCCCACATTTTATCAAATTGTAGTAGTTTGTGTTCCAGGGATGCAGTGTGTTTTTGCATTGCTACCATGTCCCATAGTTTGTGTAGCCAATGCATATAGACTGGCGAGGCATCTGTGTCCCATTTAGAGGTGATGACTTGTTTGGCCACGCAGAGAGCCATCATTATTGCCTTTCCCTTGTTGGAGTGCAGTGGGCAAGTAAGCACATTTGGGAGTCCTGGTAGGATATAGCTGGGGAGACAAGGGATGCCTGTTACAAAGATTTCACTGAGGTCTTAACACTTCCAGTACCTTTTAAGCTTGGGACAGTGCCAGGGAAGATTAGTTAAAGTGCCAGAGTGGCCACAGTTACGTCAGCAATCGTCTGTACTGCTAGTTTTCCATCTCGTCAGTCTGACCAAGGTGTAGAACCAATAATGTGTTGGCTTGGGCCTGGCTTCTTTCCCTGTGGCCATAAAGGAGGAGGTCAGGCCCAGTGGAGTATATCAGTTCACTCAGAGGTGAAGAACACTACAGCTCGGTCTCTCACCGCCACTGTGCTGGAGATTTGCAGGGGGCTGCGACTGTTTAGAAGTTATGCATGTCCGAGAGCATGCTCTTGTCTTTCCTGGAGAGTAGCCATTTCTTGAATTCCGTAAGTTGTCTCCTGGCATGGGGACAGGTCTTAGGCTGAGTGACTCGATGTTTGATAGCGGTGTAATGCCAATGTTCACTGGCTGGGATGCCATAGTTGGACTGCATTTGTGGGAAGTCCTTACCACCAGTGTGGTCGAAGAGGTTGCCGATCCATTCGCAGTTAGCCTCTTGGCGGTAATAGAATTCGCTGTGTGACCTAGCAGTTGGGAATGTGGGATTGCCGAAGTAGGGTGTATGAGGGAAGGTATGCATGAACAAACCCTATGCAATCATGATCCGATCCCAGGCTTCCACTGTTGCCTGTGTAGTCGTCGAGACACAGACCGCGGGGGGGGGTTTAATCTGGGAGCGTTAAGGGAACAAGGGGATTTTCCAGATGTGCATCCCTGCTACAGATTGATCAATGAAGCACTAGGGCTTCTCCATGAGTGACCTTTTCAATTCTACCATGTACAGAAGGTGGGCCTCAAGGTAGTAATGGGTTAGATGGGGAGCATCTAAGCCTCCTTCTGCCACAAATAGGTAGACACACTTCTAACCTAAATGTGGATTCCTCCTGTAGGAAAGTAGTATCTGCTTCTTATGGTTACCCCCACTTTTTGCTTGATGTCTCACTGTTTTTGACTAGTCTGACTGGGATCCTGCTAATCAGGACCCCAGTCTATCTGCTTTCTCCCTTAAATTGACATACATGTACTTTGGTACACTCCAGATTGGATACTGGGGTACCCTTATCAGACCCTAGTATATGGTACACATGTACCCAGGGCATAGGTACCCCAGAGGCATCCCATGGGCTGAAGCATGTATTATGCCTGTGAAGCGGGGGCCACCACCCGACCGACTCGCTTTGTTGTCCAGGTGTGGAGAGGGGGGGGGGCACCCCGTACAGCGGTGGAGCCAGCAGAATCAATCCTGACCAAGCAGTGCCTGACCTTAAAATGGCGGCGGTCAGGCACCTGCAGTGTAGCCTCGTCAAGGGGCACCCGGCTAGAGGCTTTTGCTCGTTGTGGGGAGCCCAGCCAACGCGCCACAGCAACGCACCGGGGGGGCCCTGGACCAACCATCACCCCAATCTGCGAAGTAGGTTCTTGGGTGCCACCGTAGGGAGCCATATCCGATCCCAATACGGGCTTGTTGACCTGCTCGAGACTTTTTAAATCCCCTATAATTTCTCAGCAAACTCTCTCATATTTACTCGCTGAGCCTGACCCTAAAATGGCGCCCGCAATAGTATTTTCGCAGGTAAGGGTAGATGTCCCTTCTGCCAAAAGGGTCCTGATGTTCTTCCAGGATTAATAACATTGCGAATTTAACTAACCTTAGAATCTTGTGACAACTTGATCTAGCTGAGTCATGGAGACTAACAGACTCGACGTGCCTGACTTTAAGATGGCTACCAAACCACATTCCTTCTCCTATACTGCCATCCTCGCCAGCTCCCACCTCCCGTCTTTGGATTCTAGACTTTTGATCACCTCCTGATCCTCACTCTATTCCGGCGGAGCCCGAAACGCATACATGGCCGATTCCCGGTGGAGCTGCTCCGACAGTTATAGGGGAGTATGGCTCTGGCACACCGATATGACCGTCACCTACCCAGCCGCACTTCGGACATTTGTCTCGTTTTCTTCCCTGCTGCTGTCTCCTTCCTGTGGTTTACCAGCTTTCCCTGGTCTTTCTGATCCTGATTTTCGTGTTCGTTAAACCACTCCTGTATTGTAGATTTATTCATTCTGTAACCATTGTGAAACTTTTGCAACTTGTAACACGCGGTTCCCTTACGTAAAGCGCTCTGATACCTCCGGGTCTAGCCAGTGCTATATAAAACTCAAATAAGGAAATATGCCACCCATGAGAGGCCATGCAAAATGGAACTCGAGGGCTGCTACTGCAGCCTGTGTAAGATGGTGCTTGCACCACTTACTTTACATATAGGTTCACTATATCTATTGGTCACTACACTTAAAACTTATAAGTCACCCCTATAGCAGGCCTTAACAATCCTGAAGGCAGGGTGCAGGGTTTTATGTGAGAGGGTGCCCCTGCATGAGCAGAGCCTCTCTGCAGCCTTTGGAGACCATTCTCCCGGGTTGTCTGTGACTCAGCCGGACATATAGGTAGAGGTGCATTATAACCTCGCGGTAAATGCGCTCTCGAAAACGGCTGCATAGAAACATATCGTGTTTGGTATCCCACTGGTGTGGGAGGTATGATTCCACCCTTCTGAAGCAAGCTTCATGGGGTCACCGGTCTATCCGGTACCAGCCTTCTCGACCCGGACAGCACAAAATGGATGCTGCCAGCCAGAGACACATTTCTGCCCTCCTGCTGCTGAGCCAAGCTCGAGCAGAGGAAGGCAGCACAATAGGCATCCAGACAGGATTTAGTGTATTGGGGATGGGTGGGTGCACTCTGAGAGTGCCTGAAAGTCTGCACCTGGGGCACATTTGGTGTCCCTGTGCATAGTCCAGCTCAAACCAGTTCTGGGAGCCACTGGCTCCTGCTCTGGCGCGAAACTGGACAAAAGCCATGGGTGTAGCCACCACTCTGTCCTGCTCCTCCCCTAGGAGGGTCCCCTGAATCTGTCCAACCCTCTCTCGTGGGTACAAAAGGGCTTACCTGGCTGTAAGACTCTAGATTTTACGTGGACAAGATTCTACAAGAAGAAACCACTGACCTTCGACCGTCTGGACACCTTTGACTTCGCTGAACCTCGACTGGGCTCGACTTCGTCCCCCTTTCCGTCCGAAGCTTAGTTTGTGCCTTTGTTCCATACAGGCTCCGTGCAGGACCTGTGGTGCACTAAAGACAACAGAAAAATCTCCCTTGGAGTGAAGGAGTCACTCCCCGGCTTCGCAGGCACCTAACCGCAACTGACCGGTCTGCTGCTCCTGAGGACTCCGAGGATTTCAGCAACACAGGAGGTGGGTTTCTGAAGGTCCCCGAGGTCGATCTGCCCTCTTACCGAGTTTGAGGCCAGTATCCTTCGTGGAGACTGCATAACCCGAACCCCTGTGCACCGCGTCCATTTGCAGTTGCATATACTTGTTGGCGATTCCCGAGCTTGTGCATTGGACTCCGTGTAGTCCTGACCCTGAGCAGTATTTGCACCAAAGAACTCCGGCCTCCTCGCACCGTGTGCTCCGTGGGCTGGGGCTTTGCAATCTTGCTCGAGGTCCCCTCGCGACTCCTGGTCCTTCGGCCTGTGGGCCCCCCTGAGGGTCATCTTGATTTCCTTTGGGCTTTCCTGGGTGCTCCAGACGTGCCCTGACTCCCCATTGCTTGGTGAGTACCCTAGACCTTGCTGGTCCACACCGTAACCTGTTTGACCGTCTTGCGTGGGTTGCTTTTGCCAAGGCTTGTTGGTGCTCCAGCCGGACACCGACCCCTCGACATTCTTCGTGGGACAGCTTGCATTCGGCTCCTGGTCGTCCTCGACGTCTCCTGGTCCTCGTGGCTGCAGAGTCAAGCATCCCTTCTTCGCACCTGAAGCACCCGACATCGGTGGGCATTCGTCTCCCGAGCCCCTGGTCACTGTGAAGTGACTATGTCCCCTCTGCTTTCAGGTTCCTTCCTTCCAGAATCCAGGCTTGGATTCCACCGGACCCTTTTCACCTTCACGGCAGCAGTAATTCTTCACAGCCCTCCAATGAGAACGACTGGAGTTTCCGACGCCACTTCAGACCTATGCACCCGGTTCCCCTGGGATAGGTAACTTCGGTACTACGGTATCCACGGGTGGGGTGGCTCTTCAAACTCTTAAGTTCCAAAGGGTTCGCTCGAAGTCCTCTTAGAAGGGTCCTTAAACTTTAAAAGTGTAACCGCGACTTCCCCAAGAATTGTACGGAGCCCGCGATCGGTGTTCCCATACTGCAACCGGCCTCTGTGGGGTCCCCGTCTACTCACCTTGGGTTGTTCCTTGGGGCGATTCTACGTGCTCCAGACCTTGCCTTGATCCCAGTCGGGACTGTTATACCACTATTTTAGTATATGGTTTGGTCTGCCCCGGAGCCTGCTGTGTATTGTGCTACTTACAACTGTTCTATTGACCTCGTATTGTGTGCTTTGTGTTCTATCCTCGTGTAGAGGATAGTAGAGAGTGTTACATTAATAAATACATATTTTTATATAACTACTGTGTGGTTCTCCTTCATTTAGTCATTCAGGAGGGGATATTCTGGTAAAACAAGCTGCTTTACATTCCTTCAAGATTAAGCCTGAAGGCTGCTCTCCACAGCTACCACTAGGATAGCTTTCTAAAGGTTATCTTTGACCTCCTACATCATAAGGGTCGTGTGGACTGGTACAGGGTGCCCACTTTAATTTGTGGCGGCATATACCAGGCCACCGTCTCACACCTGCCACCCCAAATGTAGGTCTCAATTGTGTGTTGTAGTTTGCCTTTTAAGTGGGGGGAGGGGAATGGGGGTGTAGAGGGAGGGCCTGCATAGCATACAGAATCTTGAGAAGGAAGGTCAATTTCACTGCAGCTATTTTGCCTACCTATGAGATACCACCGGCTTTCCAGGTTTGGAGACCTGTTTCAGCAGTGGCAAACAGATCAGCATAATTGCATTCCACAGTTTTCTTCAAGGAACAGTAAAGTTTCAGCCCAAGGTAAGTCACCCACAGGAAGGAAAATGGCATTCCAGTCAGGCCCAGTCGCTGTGCGGGATAGTGAGATTGAGGGTGTGGGTCTGTTGGATGTTGACTTTGAGCTGGAGGCATTCAGCAGGGTCTCCAGATTTACACAAAAAGGGCAGCAGGGAGGCTGGGTCGGGCAACTCTGACGTTGTCAGTATAGAGCAGGGCGACTCCTCTGCTAAGACAGAGGATCGCCGCCCCATTAAGTCCAAAAAGAAAATGATAACGCAATGTTAAAAACGTTATCATTTTCTTTTTGGAACCAGCCATGTTGGGGTGGGCTGGGCTTGCCTGGGAGAGGGAGGCGGAGTGGTTCCTGCTACACCCAAGTATACAAGACGGTTTGGCCGGCCCTCTCAGGCCGCCAAACTGTCTTGCGTACTTTGCATGTTCTCCACCCAGGCTGCATTACAGCCTAGGTGGAGAACATGCTTAGCCTCCCAGTCCCCGTCTGAGCGTCGAACCACGGCGCTCAGACAAATCACAACGCTGCCTTAGCAGCGCTGTGATTGGTCAGGGGATTATGGAAGGCTGTCTGCTTCCTTTTCCTCCTCGTAGGAGGAGAAGCAGTGGCTGGCGATCGGCGACCATAAGGGAAGTCTTTTTTTTTTTTTTTTTCTAACCCCCCCTTCCCTCTCCCACCCCGCCACCACTCGTATAGAGAGCTAATTTATGTTCCCAACAGCTTAGCGTGATACCCTTAATCTGCGTTCCCCCATATCTGCTCTCCAAGCGGCTCCATGTACAAAGTAAAGAGAAGTAGGCAAGAGGCTACCCCAGCGTGTACCTCAGGCTATTGCGAAGGCCTGCGAGGTCAACCCCATGATTTTCTCTGTGGCATTAGGACTCGAATAGCTGCTCCACAGTCGATTTAGGAACCCCATCCCATCCAGCCTAAAACGTGCTGGAGGAGTGGCAAGTGCACACCGTCCAAAGCTTTTCCTGCGACGATGAACAGGAGTAGCAGGATCGGTCAGGTTTATCTATGAGGTGGAGCAGGTGTTTAGTATTGTCATTGCAGCCGTTTTCAGGAATTAACCCAGTCTGGCTGGGGTCTACAAAGCCCTGCATGTATGGATTAAAGCGGGCAGCCAAAATGCCAGTTAAGAGCTTGACATCCACATTTAGCGAGATATTGGTCAGTTTGAAGACCATAGTGTCTGGTCTTTCCCAGGTTTAGGGATCATAGTGATCACCGCTTCCCACATAGTTTCAGTGAGAGCAGCTGTTTCTCCAAATGAGTTGTAAAGCCAAGTGAGAGTAGGGGCCAACTGGGAGCTGAAGAGTTTGTAGAAGTGTGGGGTAAACCAGTCCAGGCTGGGGCCTTACAGAGCTGAAGCCATGAGATGGCAAAGAAGTTCTTTGCCATCTCTTCCAAGGAGAGTGTCTCTCGCACAAGTAGGCATGTGATATGTGCCGCAGAGAGATATGTACTGACTTAACTGGGGTCCGCTGCCTCGGCTGTATAAAAGGTCAGTGTAGAAGTGCTCAAATGCCCGTGCGATGTCCACATGGGTGCGAAGGCCTTCTGTTGTCTGGATCTCTGCTATCCTGCCCTTGTTCATTTGGACAAGTCACCCGGCCTTATTGCCCCCTGCATAACATTTTTGCTTAGTGCGGAGGAGGGCGTATTCAGTCCTATCCCAATCTAGCACTCGAGTGGTTTTCTGGAGTGGGATAGTTGTCACACGCTAGGAGCGCCTGCCTGGTTTTGGGCCTCCTCTAGGCCTCTCACCCAATCCTCCAGCTCAGAGCGTTTGTCTCTCCAAGTCTCGTTATGGCCAGGAAGGTGCATCTGATTACTGATTTCAGTCTTTCCCACATCAGGGAAATGGGGGTGTCACATGTAGCACTCGTTAAGAGATAATGTTGGATCACCTCTTTGACCTCCTTTAAAGTGGAATTGTGTGTTAGGACTATGTCATTGAATCTCCATGTCGAAAGTGATCATGATGGGGGACTGGTCACACAGTGCCACGACCCCATATCAATCTGGCTAGTGGCTGCTTGGATGCATGGGGATGTGAAGAAGTAATCGATCTGGGTGTATATCTGATAGGAGGCAGAAAAGAAGGTACAGCTCCTAGAGGTGGGATGCCAAGAGCACTATGCATCTATCAATACCACATCGATAAGCCACCGCAGTCCTTCAGCTGTGAAGGCCACGAATTGGCCTGCTCTCTGGGCTGATCTATCGAGCAAGGTGTTTAGAACTAGGTTGAAGTCTCCACCCATCTGAAGGTCAGCGTCTGTAGATGAGGTAACTAGGCCAAGAGCGCTAAGGATAAACTGTTCCTGGCGGTCATTGGGCACGTAAAGTGTAGCAAGGGTGAAAGTGTATTTGTTCACGGAGATTCGTAAGGAGAGGAGTCTCCAGGTCACTTCCGCCTGGGGTTGGAGAACTTGACCTTGAAATTTGCTAGCTAGCAAGATCGCTACTCCCGCCTTTTGCTGGGCCCAGAGGAGAAGTATTGCATGTCGAACCAACGGGCCCTCATCCTTAGGCAGACTATTCTAAGGAGGTGAGTCTCCTGCATGAGACTCATATCGCAGTTGGAATCTCGTAGCAGAAAGGAGTGCTATCCGTTTCACAGGAGCGTTGAGGCCTTAGGCATTGAGGCTCACTATTTTAACCATCTAGTTGGGACCGAGTGAGTGTTGTGCCAGTGTGAGGTAAGGGGATAGTTGATGACAAAGTGAGACATAGCCTTTCCTGTCCCTGAGGCGTTCAACTTGTCTGTGGGCAAGACCTCAGAAGGGAGTGGTAACTAACTGGGGGTAAAACAGAACACAATCACTACCTTCATGGTAGTCATAAGTATCTTGTATGTGGGGATTGTGCCAAGGGGCACTGGAGCAGGGTAATCACTGAATGGGGTATATAGCCTCCGCCATCCCAGCTCAACACTGTGCTAAGATATAATAGTAGCATCAGCCTTACAAGATGATCAGTTTGCCTGTCGGCAATGACTGGAGATTCAGACTTGCCACAAAGCATCCCCAACATATACGTTTTGCTAAATATCGGCCTTATACGGATAGGGGACATAGCCCCCCCTAGGCCTCTTCTCCTTAGGGTGGGACTTTGGTCAACCCCTGCGCTGGTCTCATACAGAAATGGCCTCTTGGAGATCACGAACATAGACAATGCCCATAGCACACCATGCAAAATTTTGGTTAAGGGCAATGGGAGTGTAAAATATCTGGCTTGATCCCTCATGTATTAATTGGGTGACCCGGAATACTGTAAAAATGTTTTATTGGAGCGATTTCTCAGAACAGTGGCATAGGATCACAGAATGCAATAGTCTCATGGCTAAATTTCTGCCTCATAAGCCTAGTCCTGGTCCTGAATCCAACATGGATGAGATTTTTCGTCACCAGGCTAGAACCCTGTACACCAGATTTAGAATTGGAAACTTATTTATTAACAGCTTTATATGCACATGGAAGCCTTGCCTGGATGAACGTGGAATGTGCAAAACATGTAACGATGCAGTCGTAAATACAGATCATGTTTTATCCACATACCTTTATTTGTAAATAGTGTTTTAATCAGTTTTGCTTGTTTTATGGTGTATACCCCCAAAAATAAACAATTGTGAATGACTCTTCTTGATTCTGGCCAAGTCCGGATATATTTTTTATAAATCTGTGAGGTCTTGTGCTCATTTTATGTGTCTTATCATCGGATGAACTGGCATAAATACATGTATGTTAATCGGTCTTTTCCATCGATTTTGAAATTGGCCTTGCACTGTAAGAAGTATTTTATGGTACCTTTCACGAACAAACTTCCCAAAGTAACACAATCTCCATCGTTTGATTACCTTACTTTGCTCTACTGGTATAAAGGCTGAATTTTGAAGAATGGGTGTAAAATGTGATGGATATGTTGAGAGCCCCAGTTTGATATCCACTGCATCCCATGTTTGCATTATAGTACCTAAGATTATCAGCATATGCATATTTTTGGCCGGGCATGCCTCAGTGGCCATAAAACTTTCCAGGGTGTCCTACCCATCACTGTCCTGTCCACAAACACCACTTTTTTGTCCATTTCTCCAATAGTCCAAGCCTGAATGAGTCATAGCTATGCAGCCGAGTAGTATCCCCAGAGGTCAGGCATTGAAAGCCCACCACCCTCTATCCTCAAGTGCATTTTCCTGGAAAGCGTAGCCCTTTTCCCATTCCACACCGATGTCTCTATGAATCTTTGCAGGGATATTATTTCTTCTTTCGGTATGGAGTATGTATGACATGGCCTGAAGTAAAGTAGCCTCAGCAGTATATTAATTTTAACCGCAGCAATCCTTCCCAACCAATATACAGGGAGGAAGCCCCTATCTACTGAAATCTGGTATGAAGTCTTTATCACTGACCAATTAGTGGGTATCATTTTCGATAGCCGGGGTGATGTTTAAGCCTAGATATTGAATATGAGAGGTAGCCCATCTGAGTGAAATCCCTTTTAGTCTTGCTCAGAAAATTCCAGCTAAAACTATCAAATGCTGTTTCGGAGTATAATACGAGTAAAAATCACTGGGATTTTTCTTCCATGTGACTTTCTCTATTAAGTGGGTGGCCATTCTAATGTTATCATGGGTTTGCCTACCCCTAATGAACCTGGATTGGTCTTAGTCTACGCCAATGAACAAATGGAAACATATAAGGCAATGTTCCACCAGGCTTCAAGACCCAAGGACATTTTAGGAACCTTTACGTTCCTTACGGTTATAATCAGAAAATGCACACGCACCAAAATGCAATAATCCAGAATGCCTAACTGCAACTGAAGATAACAACTTAAACAAAGATATTAACTTGGTCGGCTAATATGTACCAATTTATCGTTAAAAGATGCACTTAGTATTAATTGGTTTGGCCCACAAATTTGGGAAGAATTTTGTATTCAAGCGGCCAACCTGAGTGGACCAAATTGCCTTTGTTTAGGAAGGAAAACTGGCCCTGTAAACCCTATAAGAATTCACTCTTTTATCTGATATATGCCTGCACATGTGCACTGAGAAAGGACTAGACCGGGGGCAGGAAAAAGTAGGTTTTTCGCACAAAGGAGTAGGCAATATTCATGTACTGAGGAAATACCGGATGCAGCTTTTAAATGAACAAGGTAGGCTGCCTGACATGCTGAGCGCCAGACTCCATGTGATACTTTTAGGATCTTTGATTTGTCATTAATTCATCTTGCTTATAGTTTAATAAATAACCTGGATTCTTATAAAGTCCTACGCAAACCTCTGTGACAGGGTACCATGTGATGTAAACTACTGTATGGATCAAATGTGTTTACTGTTATGAAAAAAGTATTTATAAAAAAAAATTTGAACAGGACAACAGGTAAAACTTTATTAAACGTTTCAACCCTTCCCATAGCGGACTTCTCACACACTCCCAGTATACTCATTTAATAACGCCGATGGTGAGGTGCCCCCCCAAACCTTGCATGGTCACCACACACCACTGTCCAGATTAGAGAATTCAATACCATCCCACAGGGAGGATGGTCACCTCTACATGTGTTTTCGGCCTTGGACTGTATTAAGAAGAACCTGCCCCTTAGGCTTATATTCCTTAAGAAACTGGCTCACTCACCACACTGCTAATGCTAATGTTTTTCTGTGGGGTGACCACCCACTTGTCCGAGGGCACTCATTCACGCTACTGTCCCAGTTTTCATCTTCACTAGACATCTGGAGGGCACACCAGGCCAACACACCCAAATTTAGAGGCTTGTGGCCTACCAAGTTAAGCAGGTGAGGAAAAGGTTGTATGATATGAACACGAGTTCAGCCATTTTTGTATCTACTTTACATTTTTGTACATCGCAGTCTGTGGAGTTTTTCCATGTATGTGCCGACTTGTGCATATTCTCGTTCGCCATGCCCTTGGAAAAGTACTGAATGGTTGCTAAAATAATGACACCCTCTTTATCATTTGTGCTTGTCGCAAGATGAATACCACAGGCTCTTTCCATGCAATTTGAAGTAAGTCAAGCCTGAGAGTTTCGCTCACATTGCTTGCCTTGAAAATGTATTGTGATAAGCTATTTTCTTTGTATGCATAACTGGAGGGATACGAGAGCAGGGAGTACCTAATGCATTATTTCTCCTTCACGCACACATTGCTAGATATGTTCGTAAAACATGGGCCCCAGAAGGGCAGGAACCCCTGACACACGAATTAGTACACATGCAGTACCTAATGGGTAATGGCAGTCACCTGACCAGATGGTTATATCAGGGGATCCGCACTCATGCTGCAGTTTCACTACAGACACTCCGAGACAAATGGAATGCTGATATAGGCCGTGAGCTGACGGACAAGGAATGGGGAATAATACTGGAATATCCGAGAAAGGTATCGCGCAATCCAAAGTTCAAACTCATACAGCTGATGATAGCGCATCGTGCTTATTTGACCCCCCGTAAACTAAGCATGATGTTCCCAAATACGGCGGAAACATGCCCTAGATGCCACACCCCAAATGCGAATTTGTTGCATATGCTATGGACATGCCCACGACTGACATACTTCCGGACAACAGTGCAAACAATATTAAGCACTGTCGACCAAGGGGGATGGGGAGACACTCTCGAATACTGCATTCTAGGGCTGAACCCTAGGTGCAAGAAGGGTGGCCCCAAACAGATACGCAAATCTGGCACTGATTCTGGCCAAGCGAACAATAACAATGCGATGGAAGGCCATGAAAGCACCCTCCGTACTAGACTGGTACAATGAAGCAGTTGGGTGGGGTAGGGCTGAAAGTACGGAACTAAAAAGAGAGGAATATAGAGGACTACGGAAGAAGCCTATATCGCTGGAGTGGAATGTGATGCTTGAGGAATTTATAGCTACTGATATACCGACATACTAGGCGGGGTAATGTAAACTGCTCACCACCACACATAGGATGAACCAGAGGGAGAGACTCGGATGATGTATTATCAAGACATATTACAAGAGATGCTTGTTGGATTACTGTAAAGAACTACAGTTGTCATGAATCGTTACGCTGACTAGAAATAACATGTACAAAGCAGAACCTAGTCTGTTGGGAGGGGGGAGGGATGTTGTTGGCTTGTTATCAGTTATGGGAGGGGGTGGGTCGTTTTGAGCATGAACATACCTATAACACACTGTATGTGCGGGTATAACAAGTTCCCTACGGACATTGAAAGGTACTAGATGCCTCAATGATAATCTTGCTGGACTGAATCATCGGTAGTATACCACTCCTGTATTTTGACTTTTCTTTGTATGGCATTGACATGATGTATACCACTGGGATTGGCTATTGTTACAGCAAGAAAAATTAATAAAATATGTATTAATTTTTTTTTTTTAAATGCATAACTGGAGGGAAATTTACAATGGATTTGGTGTGGGGAGTGGAGTCTGCACGCAGACTGGTTTGTTATATAGTATAAATACGAAAGGAGAATTGTTTCGAGTGTCCATTCCCTTCACAGAAATGCTAATCCTGTGTTGGTTTGTGCCCAGTGCAGCGTAATAAAACTGCTCTGTTTTACCTCCGGCTACCTGTACGCCTTTGGATTTAAGTGGACAAGGGTGGTATTATCCGGGACACAAGTGTACACTTTCCACACAGGCACCACAGGGAAACCAGAGTAAGAGACGAGCTGCCAACGGGCAGTCAGGATGGTCTCTCAAACAAGGAAACCTCTTCAGCTGTATCGTATCCAACTGCTCAGCACTTGCCACTATATCACAGGCCCTGGGCAGCAACCACAGGCTGGAGAAGGTACGTCCGATGTCAGCACATTGATCCTTTGCTCCTATCAGAGAGAAAACACCTTAATTGTTTCACATAGTAGTAGACCTACACGCTGAGGCAACCAGGTTGGCCGACCACTTCAGTATGCCCGCCCCATTAATAACTAAGAGCTTTACCAGAGTTTTCTACAGAATTATACAGCAGGGACTGCTTTCTGGTCCTCCAAACTAAACGTTTGAAAGGATAATCAAAATATGGATTACAATGAGATCTGGGCACGGCTTGGAGGCTGGTAAAGGTTGCGTGTGCAAGTTTTCTACCTATATTTGATGTCCTTCAAAGGAGTTATTTGAGGATTTCAATGTTCGTAATTTAAAGGAGACAGTTTCCAATCCTTAAATGACAAAAGGTAATTAACATTTCATAATGAAATGCATTACAAAAATACCATTACTTTCTTACTTCAAGAGGAAGTGGAAGAACACACCTGACTCCTTCTCAGATGCTCCCTTTCATCGGGGCTGTTCTGGAAACAGCACAGCTTCAGGCCTATCCTCCCAAGCAGCGAGTCCAGGATATTCAGATTATGATTCTGATGTTTCAGCCTCTATCCTGGATTTCGTTGACTGACTCGGAGGTTGCTGGGCCTCATGGCATCCTGCATCCTGTTGGTAAAGCATGCCAGGTGGCATATACAGGCTCTGCAGTGGGACCTAAAGTTCCAGTGGGCGCAGCATCGGGGAACTCTCACACGACGTGTTCCAGATCTCGGAAGGAGCTGCAAGGGATCTGCAGTGGCGGTTGACGAACTGCAATTGGGTCAACGGCAGACTCCTCTCCGTTCCCCAACCAGATCTCACAGTTGTGACAGATGCGTCACTTCTGGGATGGGTGGTCATCTAGGAGAGGTTGAGACCAGGGGACACTGATATCTGGCGGAGTCAGGGCTCCACATCAATTTGTTGAAGCTTCAAGAGATTCGGTTTGCATTGAAGTAATTTCTTCCCTCTGTCAAGGGAAAGTTAGTGCAGGTTCTCACGGACAACACCACTGCCATGTGGTACTACAACAAGAAGGGCGGGGTGGTGTTGTGGTTTTAGAGAACATAACATTACTTTATTAGACCGTGTAACATGATAAAAATAATTACTGATTAAAACATTGGTATCTCCTATGTGTTCCTTCTTACTTTCGTTACGTTTTGATATTACCAATTAGTATCCCTGAGAAAACCATGAGCAATCTAAACAAAAGACCCCCCCCATGCTGAACTCAGAATATCGCCCTTTCAGAAATGTATAGTTTGAGGTTCTCAACTAGGTAGAGACCACAAAATAAGGAAAAATTGATTACCACTTATAAAAACTGCAAAATTGTAGGGCAGATGAGAAACGGTCATTGGCCTCAGCACTAAAGAGGTAAGAGGGCGTACTTGCACATGCCTCCAAGATAAGATTAAAAAAAATACTAAAAACAGCCATCACACGTACATTAAGTACGAACCCACCTCCTAGGCACACACTGAAACAGAAGCAAAAGCAGAAGTGATAAGAATATTTGCACCAATGTTACCTCACCTCTGGAATAACTTGCCACAAGATATCAATAATGCTCATGTTCTTCAGAAGCAAATTGGAAACAAAATCCAAAACCCATCGATCGAACCAATCAATTTAGCCAAACAAGCCTATAGCTAGTCCTTAGCCTCTTTAACCACTGAGGAAGGAACAAGTATCATTACATTTACTCAACTGCTAGATCTGCCCACAATGCTGTGGCTTATAGCAACTGTGCATACAATGTTCACTTGATTAAATGTCTACATATGCAAAGGCCTATTGTCTTTTCATGCCATGCCAGGGACCTCTCCCTAGGAGGTAGCCCTCTAAGCCTCCTATAAGCAATTAATTTATGCAGGGTGTTATAAGTAAGCATGACATACGTAACATACTAAAGAACTACTCCAAGCATTGTATTAGGATGTGTAGGGTTGAAGGTCCTTAGCACAGCTGAAATGTGCCATCTGGCTCCACATTTCATCATTCTAGTGGATCATGATGTTTTCCTGTTCTGGAGACTTGTGTTAAACGTTCTGATAGTCAATGCGCATATTTTAGTAGCTACCTATCAACAAGGTACTCTCTGTTGAATAGTACAAGTCTACTCAAAATGGTACTCTTTATCAATGGGCGATTGTCTTTATGACCAGGCCACAACACTATTAGCGGTTAATGGCAGCCAATTTATCGTTGTGGAGTACAGTTGAAGTTTTTTTTTAAAGATCTACATTACTTTGGAAAATTACACACAAGATATCCCTGTTTAAATCTGTGTAGTCAGTCATGACTTGCCTTCCCCCATCCAATGTACCTTGTGAGAGGTGCCTACATGCTCTAGTTTGGGGATCGCTCATGCATGTATCCCAAAGGTTGAAGTTTGCTTCATATGTTTAGAAACAGTGACAAGTTTTGTCAGCTTTCCCCTACTGGTCTCTTCAATGTGGTTGTCTGCTTTGGATTGAACACTTCAATAGAACAAGAAGGTTTACTGTAGTCCACCTCCCATGTATAAAACCAGTTCAACCATTACAGAAAATAGATCTAACCAAAGGAGGACTGCAGTCAATGACATGTCAACTGCAATATACTAATACAAAGGAAGTGGTTTATCTGTCCATCGCATGACCATCTGCCCTGTACTGCAGAAGAAGCAACATACGGTTATGTTTCATACAGGCGCCAGATACAGGCACAGGTAGCAACCCGACCTTTCACCTATATTCCCCCCGACATTACACTACATAACGGTTCTTAGTACTGACCTTTTACCTAGTTACGGTAATGCCTAAACGACATGGGGTTTTCCCTGAAAACTAGCCTCATTCATTATGCATGAGGATTCTTGGAATCACAGCAGGACTACCATCTCCTGCATAATAACTATGTATAAGGGTCATTCCTTCCGTCATCCTAGTCAGACATGACACAGCAAGGGATATCCCATGGGGGTACCACATTGGGTATATAAACACCATATCTTTGCTGAGGCAAGAAAGGAGAAAAGGACTTCCATGCCGACACACTGACGCAAGACACTGAGGTTCCTGCACGCAGACACTCCAGCTCACAGTGGTCTGACATCCCTTGCAGGGTGTCCATCTCGAGACCAAGACAGGGTCCCACAGTCTCTCACTTCAGGTAATGGGTTGACTTTAACCTAGAGGGATTCTTGGCTTTTAAACCCACATACATGCTAGGTACATCTAGTTAGGGTCGCATCGTAGGAGTACGCCTTTTATTGTCATGTATTTTTATACTTGCCTGTATTCATGGTTTTTAGCACTGTGGTAGAAATCTACCATCCTTTTACTCGGTTGGCGCTTACGATCATTTATATCTGCTTCTGTCTAATGGTTGTTTCAGCACACCTATTTTACATTAGAATGATGCTGGTTCAATAAACACTTATTGAAAAACGTCCCCACCATTTATTCTGTATATCTCTCTGAGACAAAGGGAGCACGAGTGAATGAGTGAAAAGTATTGCACTGTTTCCACGATCCTGAGGGATCAGGGTTGTCATGTTCGATAGTTGCCAAGAACTATTCTCTCCTTGGTAAGAGGGGTTTCTAGTGGCACTGTGAGCTAGCTGGTATACAGGCTAACATACCCGGTGAGGGTGTCTAGAATCAGTCTGGACACCAATCCTACAGTGTATGTTGTCTAAACGTGCAGATCCTATATAGGTTTATAGGAACTACACGACAATACGAGCAACAGACCCAGGTTGGTTGGAGGCTATCTGGATCAAATATACGTCAGTGAAACATTACTTTCCCTAAGAAACCACATTTTACTAGCTGGTTTCCACAGAGTTGTTTAACATCTGCCGAAAAGATGCACTTAGTATTAATTGGTTCCGTCCAAATCTTTGAGAAGAACTTTGGTCCAGTCGGACTGGCCACTCAAATTCAAACTGTCTTTGTTTCGGAAGGGAAACTGACCCCGTGAGCCCCATCAGAATTCACCATTTTATCTGCTGTACCCCTGCACATGTGGAATGAGAAAGGACTAGACAAGGGGCAAGAAAACCTGGGTTTCTCGTATAAAGGAGTAGGCAATATTCAAGTACTGAGGAAAAGACCTGAAGCAGAGCTCAAATGAAGGATGTAGTGCTAAGCTCCAGACTGCGCCCCTCCAGGTGTTACTTTTAGGACCTTTGATTTGTAAACTGTGCCAAAAACAAAAGTGCCGATGCTGCTCGGCCCTACCCCCACATTAATGATCTGAAAGTGAAGCTCTCGGCAACAATGCCCAATATTTCACAAAATGCACCCAACAACTCCATCTGTGAGGAACAAGGAAGGAGTAGTCAAGGGACTGCTGAATTATAGCACTGCCATCAATGACCGCCTGCAGCCTCTCCCTGTGCATGTGTATCCCCTCACCCACCACTGGGATGTGTCTGAAAGTGTGGGCCCCAAATGCCAACACCACACGGCTATCAAGCAGCTGCCTACCCCGTTCATCCCACTGTTGGGCTACTGCCAGTTTCAGAAACTGCACTGCTGCAACACTGAAAGCATTACGGACTGTGCCTAGCCTCAAAGGTGGGGTGAGTGGACTTAACTGTATTAGATCATGCAATGTGTGTGAACCATGACAAAAAGCAGGCATTGCATCAATGCCTCTCCAAGCCACAGCCATAAGCGATGTATTTAAAGCAACATTTTAACACTTCTAGGACGAGCCAGTGGAACATGAAATAATAATAAATGGAAATTCAGTGAGCTTGCAATAGTAGGTCGAGTGAAAGATTTGTCTGGTTTCTGTGGTTTCAGTGACAATGGCATTCAAAGTTTGACCACTTGCATTTGAGTGGCATGGATAATTAGCAAGACAAATAGGGAATGCGTACTCCCATTGTACATGTCTGCTGCTTTCGCGTACCAGTGAAAATCCAAGCAGCAACTGATACCGAGAAAATCTGCTATCAAACGGTCGGCCATATATTCTGTAGCGAAATTATTTTTTGATGTAGGTCCACTAATAGATTTATGGAAGATCTGGTGATTTAGTGGAAACCCAAAGTCAGGCGGAATTTCAACCTCTGCCATGGCAAGCTTAATAAGCCAACAATGGAGGAAATATACTTCGGCCAAATATACTCTGAGATGTGATCCAATTAATTCATTAAGGTAAAAATATAAATCTGCCATTAACAGCTTTCCTGGGTAAAAGCTATACTCTAAAATTCCCAATCCACAGTACCAATTTTCATTTACAAATGCAATGTAAATGCTCTTACATGGAAACTCCAAGAAGCAAAAAACGAAATTCTGTGTTTTATATACTCAGTCATGCAAGTGGAAAAAAAAAAAATCAAATGAATAACATACTGGTTTCTTGTGCAGTGCTTTGTGCCACTTTATGGTCACCTTAACCAACAGCTGAGTGCAGATAGGAGAAATGGGCCATGTAGACCAGGAGAAAGGAAAAGGAAGAACAAGAAAATGAGGAGGGAGCCTTGTGAAATTATCTTCTCCATAATGGTTGTATCTCTAAAGGGGGAATGAGGACTGCAAATAGTGCACCTTATAAAGCTCACTGCATGGGTACTAAAGAGGAAGTACAACGGAGAAGTCAGGTGACAAGTGATCAAAGGAGGCAGCAGGAAAGGAAAGGAGAAAGCACAAGAGGAAAAGAGGTAGAAATTGAAAAAGGCATGACAGCATAAGGAACAAGCATTGGCAAAGCCAATAGGTCTTGCCTATGCGAGAGCTATTGGTTTTGCCAAGGTATTTTAGATATATTGTAAACCAGAGTGGTTACTGTTGAGAATGGATAAAAGTTAGGGGCATGGCGTAGAATGGAGTGGCGTGGAGTATTCATGGTGTGGTAGTGCATTCCATTACCGACAACACATTTTCAATTGAAATGACTACTACACTTGCACAGACATACAGTTTTACTGCTAAAACTATACACAGCACAAACGATAATGAGTGGAAATGGCATGAGCTAGTGTGTTGATTTGATTATATTCAAATATCTGATCTGTTTCCACCACACTTCAGAATTATAAACAAATAGGCTTCATTTGTGCTTTTCTAAATCGGACCGATTCTGAAATATCTGCACAGTTCATTTAAACATTTACATTTTGAGGAGTGCTAGAAAACAGCCTCTAACAACCCCAAAAGCCAGCAAGATTGTCACATATATCCTCTCACTTTTAAGTCAGAAAAGGAAAAGTAAGCACCAAGCTTCCTCTGAAGCCAGAGCTTGACATTTGACCTCCGTCTTTAAATGCACAGCAAAAAGGTATCAAGAACAATATTTAAAGTCCTGTTTAGAGAAAACAAGCACTTGTGGAAGAATACAAGGATTGGTGGCGAACAGGCTATGCTCCACAGGAGGGACTAACTCAAGCTGGATAGCCTAAAACAAATAAAGTCATCAAACAGAAAACAATAAAGTCTATGACTGAGAAAGCAAGCAACTGACTTACAAAAACACAAAGCCAAAAGGTAAGCAATGGATGGAATGCATTCTCAGAAAAGCTTTAAGAATGTCCCCAAGACGTTCTAGCAAATCAGACAGCTCTGCTGTCTGGTAGGAGTCAACCTAAAAAAGAGCCTAAGAGTTAGAAATCATACTAGACAGTTAGCTATATACTGTAGAAAGTGAAAGAGCGCTAGGAAGCCAGCTCTCCCATTCAAAGCGCACAGTTTACCTTTCATGCGGTCTCTCCTAGTTTGATGCATTTATTTGTAATGGTCAATGCTCAAGAGAGAGAGCGAGAGAGCCAGGAAAAACTCAATAGCTAGACAGCCTTAATTCTCTAGGCGCTCATGCTATTATAATGATGGGCGGGGCATAAAAGCCCAAAGTTGAGACCCTCTACAGCAAGCTGTCCCGTGCTCTCATCTAGCCCCCACTTACGGTGAACAGATATTGAAAACCAAAAACTGAGACAGTACACAAACACAGAAATAGAGCTATAATTTTGCATCGACTGAGGGGCACAGAAGCACTGACCAGGAGAGAAAGACAATATGGCATGAAGAGAATTAAATGCAACTTTTACACACAGTATAATCCGAGTTAACTAAATTACTTTCTGATAAGGCCCAATAATCAATTTTGCACTGGAGGACAAGACAACTAACCTCATCTTTTGTTCCATTTCAATAAGCCTTCTTCAAAGGAAGACATTACAGAGATCTCATGTTGCCCCATAAGTAGCTCTTTCCCCTCCACCTGGGCAGTGCTTCTGATGCACAGTATTGTGGGGGTCCCAATGGCTGTTGCCAACACCAAGCAACTATGGGGGAAACAGGCATGCCACGACAAACAGCAAGGGCAGCCTCAGCCATTATCTTCATCTTTGCCACCTACCTCAATTGATAGGATGTTACAGAGGGCTATAGGCGTGGTGGCAACCGAAACAGAACTTACTGAAAGATGGTGGTCTTTAACCTCAGACCTCTGGTGCTCTCAGACTCGCTCAGCCCCCTCCATACCCCTCCTCCCCCCAAGATATCCTTGAAACCAACTGCATGTTGCATGCACAGAGGAGGGAGTCGTATCTAAAGTGCACCGGTGGAAGGGGGGACGACTCCACAGGCCCTGCCAAGTCCAATAAAACCAAACAAATGACGAGGGCGGGGCCAGACGAAAGAAGTTTAATGATGGAACCTCCAAAAACACCCTGTACCCGGACGACCTGGACTCTGGTCATACTGAAAAAGTACAAGTGGACACAGAATATCCAGCATGGGTGGCGAATCTGCTGGTGGGAATACAATATCAGATTAGATCAATTGTGAAAGAAGAACTTATCCTCTTGGTAGTACTCATAGACAAGATGGTCGAACTGTGAAAATAGAGCCGAAAGCACAGTGAAAGGCCCGCTTTGGTCACAGCTGGGGGAACAGATGCAAGTTGCCAGACAGACAATGCCATCACAATGTCCACACCAAGGGTAGATCCACCATGCAACCAAATTAATACCCCTACCACTAACACCGGCAGTGATCACCATGTGGACAAGAAGGGGTGACCCGGCTCCATCTAATATGGTCATTAAGAGTAATTATAAACTAACAAATGGGCCAAATAATAGAAGGGATGGGATTGGGAGTGAGAGCAGTAGGATGGACATGGTAGACAGGGGTGAGCTTCCCGTAACTAACTTACCCCCTGCATCATCCCCGTATGTCACTGTATTAGCAGGTGTACCTGAGATCAAAACAAGCCAGAGGGAATCCCACTACAAATTAAAGAAGAAATGTCTGTTTTGGCTGGCCAGACACCGGCAGTTTGCCTATGAAAAAGCAGTGGAGATTCTCATGACTCGCAGGGTCAGTTGGGTAGGCAATAGACAAAAAGATTTGCAAGGTGATTGTGTAGTGATTAATTTTAGAAACCCAATGATTGTCCACAGCCTTTTGCACATGAACCAGGATGCGGGCTTGGTGATCAGGCCCCTTCCGCTTGGTTACGTTTACAAATCATGCCAAACGACTTTGACCAGGGCTCATAACAGCCCTGTACAGGGCAGGTGGAATCAAAACCTCGAAGCACCTGTCAACCGCCCAGACCCGTACTGTTTAATCTACCATTAACCAATAGGTTTGGGGCCATTGAAGAGGTAGATTGACTAACGCACAAGTTACTTACCTTCGGTAACGATATATCTGTAAGAAACATTAGTTATAGATTCCTTACCTTAGAATTACCTCCAGGCGTCAGACTGGATCCGGAAAGTTTTCGTCAGCAGTACCTCTGCGCGTCGGAAGGTGGCGTCGGTCGGCTCCGCGTCCGTCGTCGTGGTCGCCAGGATGGCGTCGCGGCAGCTACTTAGACGCCGCCCTCGCGCGCTGACGTCAGTTCTGTACACGACTTCACCCGCCAGAAACGCAGAGCCATGCAAGACACTGACCATTGGTGCACAAAACTAGGGCCCTGAAAGGATGTCCTTAACCCTAGAAATCAGTTTGCGGAACGGGGAGGATGGGTGGGGCGGTAAGGAATCTATAACCAACTAATGTTTCTTACAGATATATCGTTACCGAAGGTAAGTAACTTGTGTATCTGAAAGAAACACGTTAGTTATAGATTCCTTACCTTAGAATAGATACCCCAGCAATACCAACACCGGTGGTGGGTCTGCGAACCAAGATCACACCAGAAAATCCTGGAGAATAGAACGGCCAAAGAAGCCGTCTCTCCGGACTTGGCTGTCCAGGCAGTAGTGTTTGGTGAACGTGTGCAGCGATGCCCACGTGGCTGCCTGACAGATGTCATTCAGAGGCACTCCCCTTCCCAAGGCAGTAGTGGCTGCCGTCGCCCTGGTGGAGTGAGCGCATAGCCCGACTGGAGGCTCCTTTTTAGCCAGAGAGTAACAAGCCTCAATACACAACACGACCCATCAAGAAATGGTGCGTTTGTGTACGGCCCGACCCTTCTTTGCGCCCACGTAACCACCAAAAAGTTGATCATCCACCCGGAACGGTTTTGTGCGATCCAGATAGAAGGAGAGCGCACGTTTTGGGTCCAGATGGTGGAGCCTCTCTTCCTCCTTTGAAGGATGCGGAAAGAAGGTGGGCAAAGTAATGGTCTGCCTGATGTGGAAGGCAGTGACCACCTTAGGAAGGAAGGATGGACGGGTCCGGAGAACCACCTTGTCCGGATGAACAGACAGGAAAGGAGGTTTTGAAGAAAGAGTCTGGAGCTCGCTCACTCACCCTTCTAGCAGAAGTGAGGGCTACCAGGAAAGCAGTCTTAAGGGTCAAAAGACGTAAAGGACAGTTATGCAGCGGCTCAAAGGGAGCACACATTAAATAGGTTAGTACAAGACTCAAGTCCTACTGAGGCATAACGAAGGGGATTGGAGGAAAAAGATGCGTTAAGCCTTTTAAGAAACGGTTAACTACCGGGGACTTGAAAAGAGAAGGCGGATCTGGCAACCGAAGGAAGGCAGAGATGGCTGAAAGATAGCCCTTGACAGTGCCCAGAGCAGAGCCCTGATGGGCTAAAGAGAGAAGAAACAAGAGTACTTCAGAAAGAGGGGCAGAAAGAGGATCCACAGTCATTGCTGTGCACCATGCCACAAATCTGTTCCACCTGCAGGTGTATACCGTCTTAGTGGAGGGACCCCTGGCTGCCACGATTACGTCACACACTCGGGAGGCAGGTCAAAAGACGTCAACTGCCGTCGCTCAATCTCCACGCAAGGAGATGGAGACTGGACAGGTTCGGGTGGAGGACCGTCCCCTGCTGCTGCGACAGAAGATCCTCCCAAAGAGGCAGGCGGGTCGGAAGATCGATGGCCATGTTGAGCAGCTCGGAATAACATACTCTCCGTGCCCAATACAGAGCCACAAGAATGACTTGGGCCCGATCGCGCTTGATCTTCTTCAGCACTCTGGGCAGAAGTGGTATAGGCGGAAAGGCGTAAAAAAGACCGCAACTCCACTCGCGACGAAAAGCGTTGCCTAGCGAGTGCCGCCTTGGAAATTCCAAAGCGCAGAATTGCTGACATTGCGCGTTCTCTTCAGTGGAGAATAGATCTAACCAAGGCTCTCCCCACTGTCGAAAGAGACCTTGCACCACCTCCGAGTGAAGACGCCATTCGTGATCCATCATGCACCTGCGGCTGAGTTCGTCCGCCCTGGCGTTCAGAGAACCTGCCAGGTGTTGAGCCACCAAGGATATGCCCTGATGTTCCAGCCATGTCCAGAGGCGGAGGGCCTCCTGACATAGGGTCCACGATCCCCACCCCGCCCTGTTTGTTGCAGTACCACATGGCGGTGGTGTTGTCCGTGAACACCTGCACT
Organism: Calotriton arnoldi; assembly: GCA_963921515.1. Classification (NCBI taxonomy): domain Eukaryota; kingdom Metazoa; phylum Chordata; class Amphibia; order Caudata; family Salamandridae; genus Calotriton; species Calotriton arnoldi. The sequence goes on from CAWUFW010006820.1 coordinate 66,493, forward strand.
ACTCTTCCCCGGACAGAGGGAACGAATGCCTTCAGTGCAAGACGAATCGCCCGGAGCTCCAGAAGGTTGATGTGAAGCCCGGACTCCGCCGGAGACCAGAGGCCTCTGATCTCTGCCTCTCCCATGTGGCCGCCCTATCCCAGAAGTGATGCATCCGTCACCACAGTGTGGTCTGGTTGGGGAAGGGAGAGGGATCTGCCATTGACCCAATCCTGGTTCGTGAGCCACCACTGCAGTTGTTGAGCAGTGCCCTCCGAGATCTGGACGCAATCGGACAGATTCCCCTGATGCTGCGCCCACTGGAACTTCAGGTCCCACTGCAGAGCCCACATATGCCACCTGGCATGATCGACCAGCAGGATGCAGGAAGCCATGAGTCCCAGCAGCCTCAGGGTTATTCTGACCGAAACCCGGGTTAGAGGCTGAAAGATCGGAATCATAGCCCGAATATCCCAGACTCGCTGTTCGGGAGGATAGACCCGAAACCGCATCGTGTCCAGAACCGCTCCGATGAAGAGGAGCTTCTGAGAGGGAATCAGGTGAGACTTCGGCACATTGATGGAGAACCCCAGCGAATGTAGGAGGTCGGCCGTAGTCTGGAGGTGGGAGACGACTGCCTGGGGCGAGCCCGCCTTCAACAGCCAGTCGTCGAGATAGGGGAAGACTGAAACCCCTGATCTGCGCAGATGAGCTGCGACCACCGCCATCACTTTTGTGAACACCCGAGGGGCGCTGGTAAGGCCAAAGGGGAGCACGGTAAACTGAAAGTGCTCGTGGCCTACCGTAAACCGTAGGCAACGCCTGTGGGCCGGCAGGACGGGGATGTGAAAATAAGCGTCCTGCAAGTCCAACGCTACCATCCAGTCTTGCGGGTCGAGGGCAGACCAGACCTGAGCAAGCGTCAACATCTTGAACTATTCCTTCTGGAGGAAGCGATTGATGTCCCTGAGGTCCAAGATAGGACGCAGGCCCTTGTCCTTCTTGGGAACCAGAAATTAGTGGGAGTAACGGCCACGACCTACTTCTGCGACAGGAACACGCTCAATGGCTCCCTTGGCCAAGAGAGCCGTAACTTCCTGCTGGAGAAGGGCCAGATGATCCTCCGACATGCGGTGGTATCGCGGTGGCATGGCTGGAGGGGTAGTCTCGAAGGGGAGGGAGTAGCCCCTTCGGACTATTTACAAAACCCACCTGTCCGACATGATGGTGCGCCAGTGGGGGAGGTGATGGCAAATCCTGCCGCCCACTGGCGTTTGATGGGCCTGAAAGGTTGGACTAGGAGGGTTTGGAGGCTGCTGCAGAGTGGTCTGGCCCGCCCGCTGGCCCCCAGAACCACGACGGTTGTTTCCACGTCCCGGGCGAAGGTTGGCTAACTTGCTGCGGCCTGTGGCCCTGGGTGGGACGTAGCGGGGCACCCCTTCCGTAGCCACGAAAGGGGCGAAAAGCAGACTGTGCCGGACGGGTGGAGAGGCCCAAGGACTTGGCCGTAGCCCGGAGTCCATGAAGCGCTCTAGAGCATTGTCTGCTTTGTCGCCAAAAAGGCGACGGCCATTAAAGGGCATGTCCATCAAGGTGTTCTGGACATCCCCTGAAAAGCCAGTGGACCTCCTCCAGACGTAGCGACGAAGCGCTACCGACGTTGAAATGGTCCTGCCCAGAGAGTCGGCGGTGTCCAGCCCACAACGTATCGTAAACTTTGCTGCATCCCTCCCGGCGGCAACAGCCTGGGAGAGCACTGCCCGGGCCTTCTCTGGACACTGAGGCAGCACTTGCGCCACCGTATCCCACACTGAGTGCGAATAACGGCCCAAGAGACATGCAGTGTTTACGGACCGCAGTCCTAAGCTGGCGGAAGAGAAAATTTTCTTGCCAAGGTGGTCCAGCTTCTTGGATTCCCTTTCCGGTGGAGCGGTAGGGAAGGCGCTTTTGGAGGTGGAGGCTTGAACTACCAAGCTCTCAGGGGTGGGATGTTGGGAGAGGAAAGTGAGGTCGCCCGGAGCAGGGCGGTGGCGTCGGGCAATCATCCTGTCCACGGGAGCCCCCGTGTTGGGCCTGGACCACGTGCCCAAAAGGACATCTGTGAGGGCCTCATTGAACGGCAGCAGGGGCTCCGAAGAGCTCGCAGCCGGTTGAAGCACCTCAGTCAGGAGGTTAGTCCTGACCGCCACCGTAGGAAGCTCGAGATGGAGAGCCTCGGCCGCCCTACGCAACACCACTGCGTATGATGCTCCCTCCTCCGTAGCCACGGTAGGAGGAGACAACATGCCAAGGTCAGGGGAGGTGTCTAGACCACTGGCATCCAAGAGTTCCTCTCTCCAGTCCTGTTCACTGTCCAACTGGTCAGTTAAAGGGTCACCTGACCCCTCCCAGTCCTCCTCATCATCCTCTGGGTGCCACTGTGGTAGAAAAGGGACCCCAGGAGTGAACAGGGGCATGAAAACCCCACCCGGCGCCGGATCCGGCATCGGACGACGCCAGTCCGGCTCCGTGTCCACGTCGGGATGGAGGCCGGGGTCGACGCCGGCCGGGGGGCCGACCGGCAACAGACGCGGTAGTGGTGCCGTCGAAAGCGGCGCCGCTGGAGGCGCAACGAGGTCAACCGGCGCCGATCCAGATCCAGGCCTGGATCCAAGGGGAGCCTGCGGCGCCGGGGCCGGACCCGCTGGCAGCGAAGACCTAGGCCCCCCAACCGAGTCCGCGGGGCCCGAAGGCGCGCCGGCGGGGTCGGTCCGCCCAAAGATGGCATGCATCGCCTCGTAGAACGTACGAAGCTGGGCGGGAGTCACTCCGGGTCCCGGAAAGGGAGGGAAACTCGGAGTCGACTAGTCGGGCTCCGCGCGCGGGAGGGGCACCACCCGCGTGCCTCGTCGGATCGGCCTACCGACGAGGAGAAGTCGAAGAGCGACGATGCTTCTTCGACTTCTTCTTGTGCTTCGACTTACCCGACCCAGAGTGCGAAGACTTCGATGATTTCGAACCGGAATGGTGGTGGCTCCGCGACCGGTCCCTCGACCTCACTCTTGACCGGGACCTCGAACAGCGCGGAGCCGACTGCCGATGTTCAAGCAGCTTTAGGGACCGCTCCCGCAAAGCCTTCGGCGCCATCGACCGGCAGTCGGAGCACGACTTGGGGTCGTGGTCGCGCTCCAGGCAAAAAAGACACACGCGGTGCGGATCCGTCACCGACATCATGCGATGACAGGAACTGCAGGCCTTGAAACCGGGCATCCCTCGTGCACCTTTTCGGAGTCGGAGACTCGAAGAAAGAAGTCGACAAAAGTCGAGAAAAAGTTAGTAAAAAAATGACTGAGTACCGCTCTTCCCGGATCTGCGCTGGCTGGCGCGGAAAAAGAAAACTGACGTCATCGCACGAGGGCGGCGTCTAAGTAGCTGCCGCAACGTCATCCCGGCGACCACGACGACAAACGCGGAGCCGACCGACGCCACCTTCCGACGCGCAGAGGTACTGCTGACGAAAAAACTTTCCGGATCCAGTCTGACGCCTGGGGGTAATTCTAAGGTAAAGAATCTACAACTAACGTGTTTCTTTCAGATTGAATTATACAACCCAGATCATGCGATCAACCGCCAAGGGGATTCTAGGGAGAAGGTTATTTCAATCAGAGGGCTGCACAGTCTAAATACTATCCATGGGACAGGTGAAGGTAGAGTGGAGACGCTTTCTGAACTAAATCAAAATGTTAGGGATAGGGGAGTAACCTTGGAAGGGCAAATGGCCAAGAGACAGCATCAAAACGTTAATCCAACTGGCCCACCCATGAGAACCCCCAAAACCCTGGTCCAGGGCAACATATTAGGAACATCTTAGGGCCCAAGTCCTTTAGTCAACACCGTACACTTTAGTGGTGCTCAATTACGGCCCGGGGGAAGTGCTCCAGTGACGCACAGAGGGAGAAATTGTCCCATAACACAAACTTCCAGATGGTCAACCTAAACAAACGTAAAGTACCGACTATGTTGAGGGTATTATCCTGGAACGCTGCGGACCTCAAAAATAAAATGGACTCCCTGCATTGGGGGTCCTTTGTGGACCAACATGATGTTTGTATGTTCCAGGAAACATGGACTAGGGAGGATGTATTACGGATGGGGTTTGCGTCCTTCAGAATAGCTGCCACTACTAGGGGAAAGGGTAAGCCATCTGTTGGTCTTCGTAAATGGGTGGGCACACATTAGGGTTGCACGGCCAAGCAGCTAGAGTCTCTTTTTCCAATGACATCCAGTGTATTTTACTCACTTTTGCTCCAAAGTTTAGTATAGCTCTGGTCAATGTCTACTCCAGACCTGTAAGCATCGGCAAAGAATCCCCGACTATTGACCAACTGTCCCGTTTTATCTCTTCCCATCACTGAAAACGCCTCTATGATTATAGGTGGCGATTTTAACTGCCAATTTGAGCCTCTGATTGATCACAGCGGTGCAACCTCTTGTGAAGACCTGCTTTGGGCCAACCCCGAGCCAAATATTCAGCCTATTAGGGCCTGGACCCCAATGGCTCCCCACATAAAATCCCTTACTTTAAACCATTCACTAAGAGCTTGTAATGGACTTACAAAATCAGATTCTTCAGGAAAGCATACATTCAATAGAGTTGGCCAATCCTCTATTTTAGATTACATCCTGATAGAAACCAGGATGTGGCATAGGGTTGTTGATTTTGCTGTCCTGCCTCAACATGACAGTGATCATAATGCTCTGATTGAGGTCGTGGAGCTGCCGGTTTCCCGGAAAAACTCTGCTCTAAAAACACCGCCAGACAATAGATTAATACTAACCAGTAATAGGAGAAGAATATGGTGGTCGGTAATACAACAATCTCCGGGAAGGATGGCTTCTTTATACAAGACTATCATTCCGATCCTACTGGAAGTGAGCAAGTTGATAACTCTAGAAGGCACCTTTACCTCTTTAACCGGAGTTGAAGACCCACAAAGCATTGACATCCAAACAGGTCAAATAATTTTTTCCAATAGGTTTTTCTAGTGGTAAAAAAAATAAAAAAAAGGCCAAGCATTCCTGGTTTGACGATAGCTGTCGGGAGGCAAAGCTGGCACTGATCAACGCCATTAGATCTAGGGACAGGTCTCAAATTAAGACAAAGAGGGCACATTACAGAGAAACCATCGCTTTAGCAAAAAACACTGGGAGATGGATAAATGGGATTCTTTGAGAAGGGCTCCATCATATGAAGGCTTTCTGGAATATAGTTAATACAGGCTGTAGTGAAGGAAAATAGGCTCTTGAGCCCAACACAGCGGCAGACATCTGGAAGGGGCACTTTCAGGCCCTATACACCATGCCGGAGGTTGAGGGTACCACCCTAGATCAAGGAAATAGTTCGCAACCGAATATACCAAGTGAGACCCCCAAGATAACCTTGACTGAAATAACTTGTTGCTATAAGGAAAATAGCCTTGTCTAAAGCACCTGGTCTAGATAATATTCCAGGGGATCTCTTTTGTGCAGAGCCAACAATCTGGAGGCCTTACTTGTGGGCTTTATTTAATACTATAATGCAGGGAATGGCGATGCCCGTAACTTGGGCTGGAGCGGAAATTCTCTCAGTATATAAAAAGGGCTCACCTCTTTTGCCCGTTAATTACAGACCTATCAGTTTAATTGATGTTACTCAAAAAATCTTTGCCCAGCTACTGTTGGTACGTTGTCAGGACTGGATGGACGAACATAATATCCAGAGTCCATTTCAAGCTGGCTTTAGGAAAAACACCTCCACCATTGATAAATATTTAGGCTTCAACTTCTTTATTGGAAAACTGTGGCAATGGAGGGTGGCAGCCTCTATCTAATATTTGTAGATCAGGGTTAAACTATGGTCTGTATTAAGTGATATCGGGGTCCCTACCTATCTCTGGCATATGCTTAGGAGATTGCATGAAGGCAATTATGCCTAAATCAGGTATGGGAAACATGGTGAACTTACCTCACCTCTTGTAGGTAACAGAGGAGTCAGACAGGGATGTGTGCTAGCCCCTACCTTGTTCTGTCTATATATGAACGCATTGGTTGACATATTGAACAAGTAGAAGGACATAGATGTCCCGAGGATAGCGCACAACAAAGTTTCGGCAATGATGTTTGCTGACGACACTCTCCTGCTCTCCAAGTAAACAATGGGCATTTAGAGGTTTCTCGTTATCTTTGAAGCTTTTTGCAAGGAAAGGGGGCTGGGGATCAACATTCAAAAGACAAAATATATGGTCTTCAACCCAGTTAGTACGACACATTCCAATCCTTGTTTGAATGGCATCCCGCTCGAGAGGGTACCTGTATTTGAATACCTAGGAGTTACACTAACCGTAAAAATGGACTGGGGAACAGAAATAGATAAAAACAAGCCTCAAGCTAGCCTAGACCACAGGGGGGTTGGCCAAGCTATTTAGGAATTCTTTCCATGAATCCGTTAGTCCAATAGTCGACATCTACAAAGTGCAAACAAGGGGTGCCGCAATGTATGGGGCTGAGATTTGGGGGCATTGTCCTATTAGAAATATTAAGTCTGAGAAGAACTTCATCAGGCAGTGATTTGGCCTCCCTTCTAGTAACCCACTTGGTCCTCTGCGTTTGGACCTAAAGGGGAGTCCGATCGCAGAGGAAATCGGTCTCAGACCGCTAATCGTTTGACGTCGCCTATGGGCGACCCCAGAATTGGTTGTATACACGTCAGAGCTAAAGGAGGCAATGGGTCTACCGGGTGCAGGGAAATTAGCGTGGTTTGCACACATTAGGGACACACTCCGTAGTATTGGTAAAACGAGCTTATGGAATAACCCAGAGGTAGCTTGTCCTGCAACAATGAGGAATTAATTGGCCAGGAGTTAAAGGGAAAGCAAACTTTCTTATTTACAGGAGAGCTCAGCAATCAGTTCTCTAACAGTCACCTTTATGAGAATAAAAGATTTTTACATTCTTGAGTCTTTTCTGGATGATATACAACCAGCATTAGCAAGGAAACTAGATGTCCAATTTAGACATGGGTCTCTCCCCCTGCGTTCATTTTCTAACAAATGGGCAGGCACCTCTCCTCTAGGGTGTCCGGTCTGTAGCAACGAGGTAGAGACAGAACTTCACGTATTCTTTTTTTATCCTGGCTATAAAAAAGCCAGACATAGATGGCGGATACAATTATGTAGAAATTTGGAGACCAAGCATTGTGCGGATGCATTTAGGCTCTTGAAATACAGTACTCAAATGCCAATTGTATTTGCTGTCTCGTGCTTCCTACTTTCTATGTGGTGTGCACGCAAGTAGATTTTGGGCTCCAATTCTTAGACTTAAGCCAACATATCATTGATATAGGACATGCCCTAATCTATTGTATCATAACAATCTAGGTCTGAAACAGGTTCCAGATGCCCTTGGGTACCAGAGGGCATGATGTTTTATTGTTGGTGGGCAATCGCATATGCAATTATGGTCTTCATTTGGCTATCGGATTATGTACTGTGGCAAAACCTTTTTTGTATATTGTATATCTGTAGCATATTTTAATAGGCTCAATTTATTCTGTGCGCCCCTTTTTGGATATCTGATGGGGCGTAGTTTGAGTATTTGCAACCAAGGACTCTGCTGAATACTTGACTGTGTATTTTTCATAATGATTATTTTAATGTATTATATGGTTTTATTGCACTTTTATAGTCTATCGACCGAAATAATGTATTTGAAAGAAATTAACCTGACAAAGCATTAAAGATTTGCCAACTTGTTTGCACTGTTTTCATTTGGAATGTTAACACAAGAAGGGAAAGCTTGGGCGTCAGCTCTGGTTCTTCTCAGATGCTGATGTGCCCCCCTTTACATCCTGCTGAACAAGTTACTTCCCTTCGGTAATGCTTTTTCTGGTGGATACAGTATCTGCCTGTGGATTCCTCACCTCAATAATTCCTTTGGTATATGAAGGTGGACAACGGGGAGGAGGGTGGGACAGTGAGGAATCCACAGGCAGATACTGTATCCACCAGAAAAAGCGTTACCGAAGGTAAGTAACTGGTTGTTCTGATGGATACATCTGCCTGTGGATTCCTCACCTTTTGAATTGAATCCCACAGCAGTCCCACTCCCGGAGGAGGGTGTCCACCAACCTATACCAAAAATTCCTGAAGCACAGAGCGTGCAAAAAGGCCATCCCTCCCAACCTCCGAATCCAAGCAGTAATGCTTCACGAAGGTGTGGAGGGAGGCCCAAGTTGCTGCCTTACAAATGTCAACAGGAACACCTCTAGCCAAAGCAGAAGAAGTAGACTTCGCTCTGGTGGAATGAGCTTGAATACCTTCAGGCAGCTCCTTCTTGGCCAGGGCGTAGCAGATCTTGATGCACAAGATGATCCACCTTGAAAGAGTCCGCTTGTGCAGAGCCTTGCCCTTCATCCGTCCAACATAGCCCACGAAGAGCTGATCGTCCAGTCTCAGATCCCTGGTTCTGTCCAGATAGAAACTGACAGCCCTCTTAGGGTCCAGGCAATGAAGTCTCTCCTCCTCCTTGGAAGGGTGAGGGGGAGGATAGAAAGTAGGTAAGGTAATGGATTTCCCAAGATGGAAAGGAGTAACCACCTTAGGCAGGAAAGCAGCCCTGGTCCTGAGAACCATCTTTTCTGCATGAATGGTCAAAAACTGAGGTTTAGAACTAAGAGCCTGAAGCTCACTTACCCTCCTGGCCGAGGTAATAGCGATCAGAAAGACCGTCTTAAAAGAAAGAAGCCTCAACGGGCAACTATGAAGAGGCTCAAAAGGAGAACCCATCAGAAATGTAAGAACAAGATTTAAATCCCACTGAGGCATAATGAAAGGAGTGGGAGGAAACCTATTGGTAAGGCCCTTAATGAACCTCAGAACAACGGGGGACTTAAATAAAGACGGCTGGTCTGGCAAACATAGAAAAGCCGACAAGGCCGACAAATATCCCTTAACTATAGCCACAGCACAACCCTGCTGGGCCACAGAAAGAGAAAAAAAACTATAGAATGTTAGACAAACGGGCTTTCAAAGGATCAATGGACCTCTCCACACCATTTAACAAATTTGGACCACCTAGAGGAATAAATAGATTTGGTGGAGTGTCTCCTGGATGATAAAATAACATCCACCACATCCGGAGGGAGAGAGAAAGAACTCAGATTGCCCCGTTCAATCTCCAGGCATGAAGGTGCAAGCTCTGGAGGTGGGGGTGTAGAACCTGCCCCTGCGAGAGGTCTGCCCTGAGAGGGAGACGGAGCAGAGGGTGCGATGAGAGGTGAAGCAGATCTGTGTACCACACCCTTCTTGGCCAATCCGGGGCGATCAATATGACTTGGGCCCGGTCTTGGCGAATTTTCCTCAGAACTCGAGGAATCAAGGGTATGGGGGGGGAGGACGCGTAAAGGAGCTGTGAACGCCAATCCAACTGAAACGTGTCCCCCAATGCTCCCTGCATCGGAAACTGGAGACTGCAGAACAACGGGCAGTGCGCGTTCTCGCGAGTGGCGAAGAGGTCCAACCGAGGAAATCCCCACATCTTGAAGAAGAGATGGACCATCTCTGGATGAAGCCGCCACTCGTGATCGGCCGAGTAATGCAGACAGACTGTCCGCACGTACATTCAGCACACCGGCCAGATGATTTGCCATAACACAAATCTGATGGCCCTGAACCCAGGACCAGAGTCGCAGAGCCTCTCTGCAAAGGCGATAAGACCCTACACCTCCCCGTTTGTTGATGTACCACATCGCGGTAGTGTTGTCCGTCAGGACCTCAACTGACAGACAGCGAAGGGACGGAAGGAAGGCCTTCAGGAAGGCCTCCGCCAAGAGAATCTCCTTCAAAGACCGCCTCGTCGACAACGCACACAACAGCAAGGAGCTTTTCAACATCGTGAAGGAACTCTCCAATCCCAGCTCCAACACCAACGACATCCCGCCGTCGCAACCCCTGTGCGATTCCCTCGCCACCTTCTTTCACCGCAAGATCGCCGACATCCACGACAGCTTCAACACCCAGACAGCCCCAAGTAAGATCGATGCAACAGACCCGCCACACACCATCGACCACGACCCCCTGCCAGCCTGGGCCAGCGTGAACATCGAGGACACCATCAAGACCATGAGCACAATACACTCCGGCTCCCAGTCAGACCCTTTCCCGCACCACATCTTCAACAAAGCCAGCAGCTCCATCGCACCCCACCTGTGCAACATCATCAATCTCTCCTTCGAGACCGCGACCTTCCCAGAGAGCTGGAAACACGCAGAGATCAACGCCCTACTCAAAAAACCCAAGGCGGACCCGAGAGACCTCAAGAACTTCCGGCCCATCTCTCTGCTTCCGTTCCCAGCCAAGGTCATTGAGAAGATCGTCAACAAACAGCTAACCCGATACCTCGAAGAAAACAGCATCCTGGACCCATCCCAATCAGGGTTCCGCAGCAACCACAGCACTGAGACTGCCCTCATCGCCGCCACCGACATCAGGATCCTGCTGGACAATGGTGAGACCGCAGCCCTCATCCTGCTGGACCTCTCCGCCGCCTTCGACACTGTCTGCCACCGCACTCTACGCGCACGCCTCCACGACGCAGGGATCCGAGACAAGGCCCTGGAATGGACCACCTCCTTCCTCGACGGCAGAACCCAGAGAGTCCGCCTCCCACCTTTCCGATCCGAAGCCTCCGAGATCATCTGCGGCGTACCCCAGGGATCGTCCCTCAGCCCAACACTGTTCAACATCTACATGGCCCCGCTCGCACGCATCGCCAGACAACACGACCTCAACATTATCTCCTACGCCGACGACACTCAACTGATCCTTTCCCTCACCAAGGACCCCCTCGCCGCCAAAGCCAATCTCCATGAAGGAATGAAGGCAGTCGCCGATTGGATGAAGATCAGCCGACTAAAGCTGAACACGAACAAAACGGAGGTCCTCATCCTCGGCTCCAACCCCTCAGCCTGGGACGACTCCTGGTGGCCAACGACGCTGGGAGCAGCCCCGACACCCACCGACCACGCACGCAACCTGGGAGTCATCCTCGACTCAACGCTCTCCATGGCCAAGCAAGTCAACGCAGTCTCCTCCTCCTGCTTCAAAACCCTCCGCATGCTTCGCAAGATCTACAGGTGGATCCCGACAGACACAAGAAGAACAGTCACCCAGGCCCTCGACAGTAGCAGACTGGACTATGGGAACGCCCTCTACGCGGGAGCCCCGGCCAAGCTCATCAAGCGACTGCAACGCATACAAAACGCCTCCGCACGCCTGATCCTCGACGTACCACGCCACAGCCACATCACCCCCCACTTGAGGAACCTGCACTGGCTCCCCGTCGACAGGAGGATCACCTTCAAACTCCTCATCCACGAACACAAGGCACTCCACAAAACTGGCCCAGCCTACCTCAACAGACGACTCTTCTTCTATGTCCCCAACCGCCAGCTCCGCTCCGCCGACCTCTCCCTCGCCAGCGTCCCTCGCATTCGAAGAACAACCACCGGCGGCAGATCCTTCTCACACCTCGCCGCCAAGACCTGGAACACCCTTCCACTAAGCCTACGACAGACCCAAGACCTGCTGACCTTCAGGAGGCTACTCAAGACCTGGCTGTTCGACCAGTAGCAGCATCCCCCCCCCTCCCTCTCCCCAGCGCCTTGAGACCCTCGCGGGTAAGTAGTGCGCTCTACAAATTCTGTGATTGATTGATTGATTCAGCGCCAAACGTATCGCCCGCAATTCCAGAAGGTTGATGTGAAGCAACCTTTCCTCTGGAGACCAAAGACCTTTGACCTCCAGATCCCCCAGATGAGCACCCCACCCTAGAGTGGAGGCATCCGTGATCACTGTGGCCACCGGTGGAGGAAGATGAAAGGGCTTTCCTTGCGACAGATTGCCCTCCACACTCCACCAAGACAGATCCGCTGCAGTTTCTCTGGAGATCCTGACCGACTCCCTGAGATCTCCGTTGTGCTGATACCACTGCCTGCGGAGACACCACTGGAGCGCCCTCATGTGCCAGCGTGCATGGTTGACCAACAGAATGCAGGAAGCGAACAGACCGAGCAGGCGTAGGACCTTCAGGACTGGAACAACCGCTCCATCGTGAAACAAGGGAATCATTTCCTGAATGCCGAGAATCCTCTGCGGAGGTGGGAAGGCTCGACACACTGTAGTATCCAGTACTGCCCCTATGAACAGGTTGCGCTGTGAGGGCACCAGGTGAGACTTGGGAACATTTATCGAGAAATCCAAAACGTACAACAGCCATGCTGTTACCTGCAGATGATGCAGCACCATCTCTGGCGACTTTGCTTTGAGCAGCCAGTCGTCCAGGTAAGGGAAAACAGGAATCCCCGACTTCCTGAGATGTGCTGCCACCACCGCCATCACCTTTGTGAAGACTCGAGGCGCGGAAGTAAGACCAAATGGGAGGACCGCAAACTGGTAATGTTGGGACCCTACCGTGAAACGAAGATACTTCCGATGCGACTTGAGGATGGGAATGTGAAAATACGCATCCTGCAAATCGATCGACACCATCCAGTCTTCTTGCTGCAGCGCCAAAAGAACCTGAGCTAGGGTCAACATCTTGAATTTCTCCTGCCAGAGTTAAAAATTCAAGACCCTGAGGTCCAGAATAGGCCTTAACCTGCCATCCTTCTTGGGAATCAGGAAATACCGGGAGTAGCATCCCTGACCCCTTTCCTGCTCTGGGACCACCTCTATCGCACCTTTCTGCAATAACGCAAGAACCTCCTGCTGCAGAAGCAGCAGATGGTCCTCTGAGCACCAGCCCTGGCGAGGAGGGTTAGGAGGAGGAAACTCCCGAAAGGGAAGGGCGTACCCATTTTCCACAAGATTCAAAACCCAAAAGGTCTGATGTGATAGATTTCCAATATTGTAGAAAATATAACACCCGACCCCCTACAGGGCCAGCATGCTCCAAGATGGGGGATCTAGAGCTGCTTTCCAGTGACACCAGTGGCAGGGGCGGAAGAGGAGGAGGAGGAGGAGGAGAGTTGACGGGCTGCACCCCGCAGACTAACTCTATTCTTTCCCCTATAAGATTTGTACTGGAGGTTCTGCTGCTGCTGTTGCTGAAGCGGTTGACGGCCTCGAAAGGAAGACATCCTGCCAAAACCACGATACCTCTTAAACCCAAACCCTCTAGTTTGGGACTGGAGACCTAAAGATTTAGCCAAAAAGCTTAGATCCATCCAGCTTAGATCCATCAAATGGAAGATCGAGAAGAGTATTCTGAACATCAGGAGAGAACCCTGAAGACCTAAGCCAGGCATGCCTCCTTGTAGCAATAGAAGAGCCCATCACTCTTGCCACTGAATCCGCAGTGTCCAAACCAGACTGGATAACCTGGCGAGCAGCCGCCTGCGTATCCGCCATGATCTCTAAAAAGGAACTTCGATCATTCTACGGCAACTTTGGAACCAACTGTTTTGCAGAGTCCATCAAGGCATGAATATATCTCCCCAACAAACATGTTGCATTGGTGGATTTCAAAGCCATACTTGAAGAGGAGAAAACCTTTTTGGCTGATTGTTCCAGTTTCTTCGAATCCCTGTCTCCAGGAGTCTGAGGGAAAGACCCCGCTGATTGCGTTGAACAAGATGCCTGCACCACTAAACTTTCAGGAGAAGGATGAGCTGAAAGAAAAGCAGGATCATTTGGAGCAGGCCTGTACCTTCTTGCAATAGTCCTTGAAACTGCAGGAGCAGAAAGGGGCTTCTGCCACACCTCCAAAATAGGCTCAATCAAAGCCTCATTAAACGGCAAAAGAGGCTCAACCACAGAGGAAGGAGAGTTTAATACCTCTGTCAGAATATTCGGTCTGAAATCAGCAGTAGGTAGCTGAAGATCTAGAAATTCAGCAGCCTTCCTAATAACTGCATGATATGGTGCAACATGTTGCGAGGGTAAAGCCTTTGGTGACGAAAGCTCCCATTCTGGGGCAGTATCTAAACCACTCGCCTCCTGAAGGCCTTCAAACTCATCCTCTTCAATCTCACCTTCTTCAGTCTCATCCTGCTGATATTCCTCTTCCTCCAACAGTCTCTGTGCCTCTCTCCTAAATCTCATCTTTGGAATAGGCACCGGCGTCAATGGAGCCACGCGCGGCGCCAATGAAACCGGCTTCGAAGGCAGCGCTTCCGACGTGGGCAACGGCGCTGCTCGAAGTCGAGATGAAGAACGACCACCAGATGGAGCCGGAGACTGAGAGAACGGCGTCGAGAATCTCGGAGCCAGAAACTGCCAGGACGGCGCCGTCGGCTTAAAGGGCACGATAGGTGCCTGGGCATATTGCTGAGGAACGCCCAAATTAAAAGCAAGCGGACCCACGGGGCCCGACGGCGCACCGGTAGGGTAGGCTGCCCTGGCAAACATGCCATACATCGCATTAAGGAAATGCGATGGATCAGATCCAGGCCCAGGAAAGGGTGGATAAGAAGCCGTATATGGATCCACACGAGGCCGAGAAGGCGCTGGTGACGTCGGACCCAAGGCAGGAGAGGTCGCAGGCACAGGAGAGGGCTCCCTTGGTTCATGAGAATCCCTCAGCGCCGGTGAAGAACTCGGCACAGGAGTACCCTTCGGCGTCTGTGTACGCGCTGGAGAACCTCTCGACGTCGGAGAGCGAGCCGGAGTTGCTGGAGAAGATGGAGAAGGCGATGGAGAGATGACATCTCTAGGGCGACGCCTCGGACCCGGTGAGGGCGATCTCGAAGCCCTACCTTTCGACGAACGACGTCGAGAACCATGCCTCCTCTTTCTTGTGCTTCTTCGACTTCAAAGCATGCAAAGTCGACAACTTCGATCTCTTTCGACCCCTCTTCTCCTTCCTTGCCTTCGCCATGAATAGCTTAGCTTCTCGCTCCTTCAAAGCTTTCGGGTTCATTTTCCGACAGCAGGTGCAACCATCAACGTCGTGGTCCGAGGAAAGGCACCACAAACAGTCTTCATGGGGATCCGTGATTGACATATGGCCCCCACATTCTCTACAAGGTTTAAAACCCGACTTCTTCGAAGCCATCACGCTGCCACTTCAAGGGAAATAGCAGAAACAAAGTATATCTAAGAAGTAAATGGAGAGTCCCAGAAAAAGGTTACGAGTCGTCGGAGCAGAAAAAAGGGAACTGACGTCAGCACGCCGACGAGGTCTACTTGTGGCTCCAATGACGTCAGACGGAGTCGCGAGCGGAGCCGTGCCATTATGACGTCCTCGTCGTCGTGGGAGAGCTAGGAAAAAAGTTTCTGCGGAATGCTGGCGCAGGGGAGAATTCAAAAGGTGAGGAATCCACAGGCAGATGTATCCATCAGAAATGCTGTTTCACTGAAACACTGCAGCACAGCAGGAGAGTCTTTAAAACTACTGCAAAACAGTGATCATTTGTGAGGAATTTGGTTGTAGGTTGATAGAGATGCGAGCCCTGGTCATGCAACAGTCACAGTCCTTTGCAATGTGAACCACACATAGTCACTAAATTAACCTGTGCTTAACCCTAGGTAGCTTGGCACAAAAAAAGCAGTCGGGCTTAACTTAGAGGCACTGTGTAAAGTAATTAAGAAGCATAAACAGTAATAAAGTGAAAACAGAATATAGGAAAACTCCTACACCAATTTAGAAAAATAGAGTACATTTAATAATTAATCGTAAAAATTAATCGTAATCGTAATAAATTATTTGACACCAAAACGACAAATCCAATCAATAGAATCAGAATGATTAATTTTTAAAGTTTAGTAAAAATTTACGATCAAAGCGCCAACCGCCGACATCTAGTTGTGAGAGAACAGGCCAAAGTTGAAAAATATGGCAGACCGCGATGGAGTGCGGTTGTGACACAGGAAGAGGAATCGGCCTGGTCAGCGCTTACCTTCGGACCTAGAAGAATTTCTGAGAAAGAAAATCTGAGAAGGTAAAGTTCAGCAGGGCAAAGCTGTAGGAGGTGTTTGAGGAGGGAGCGTTGTTGTTGGATAGCCTTGTGTCGAAGTCACTGTGACGATTTCTATGTTACTTAGTCTGGGCACATTTAGCACCACAACTAGTGGTCCAGGACTGGTGGGACACCTCTTGGGATTTCAAGACTCACTCAAGCTGGGTCCAGGTGCAGGTTCCAGATGGTGGAAGACTTGTGTCCCTGTGGCTCTGAACAGGATGCCAGCAAGCTAGCCCTTGGAGTCACTCTGGTAGTCCTGGGTTCAGGTGAAGGTGCTGGGCTGGCCTGAGGGTTCACGGCAGGATCCAGTCAGCAAAGCAGTCCTTCTATGTACAGCAAACCAGTCTTACGGAGTGCAAAGCAGGCCACAGCAGCAGGCAGTCCTCTGAGAGTCCTTCTGAAGGTCCAGGAGTGAACTGAAAAGTGTGTCTGAAGGTCCTATTTTTATACCCTTGTGCCCTTCCTCTGGAAAGTGGAGAAGCTTCTAGAAAGTTGCTTTGACGTGCATGAAATCTCCTGACTCCCCTACCCTGGCTCCAACCTGAATGCAGTGCCAATGTAGGGATGATAGATCGTTTGTGTGAAGGCAGAGCACACCCTATTCAGCTGCAAGTACAGCTGTGCTCAGCTCCGCCCCCACATCCTGCCAGCAGATGGGCCATTAAGGCACACCTAATCCCTTTATTGTGTGACTGTCTGGGAGGAATTCACAAAATCTGTCAGCTACCCCCAGTCATGTTAGCCCTTTTGTGCCTGCAGCCTGTCTTGGGGTAAGTGCAGGAAAATGCCAACTTTCTAAAAGTGGCATTTATAAAATTGTAAAGTAAAGATCCGACTTTACCATTAAAGAGGATTTTTCATTACAATTTCAGATACCAAACATGAACTGGATATATCGTCCCAATCAAAAGTTAGCATCTGTCAAATGTACTAAGGCAACCCTATGTTATCCTATGGGACAGGTAGGCCTCACAGTAGCAAAAAAACAAATGTAAGACTTTGTCACTAACAGGACATGTAAAACTTGAAAGTACATGCCCAACCTTTTAATTACAATGCACCCTGCCCTGTGGGGTACTACCTTAGGGGTGACCTATATGCAATAAAAGGCTTGGCAAGCAGGTTTTCCTGCCAAGTCGAACTGGCTGCTTAAAACTGCATTCAGGCTGCACTGGCAGGACATGTTTTAAAGTGCTACTTAAGTGGGTGTCACAAGTGTTGCAGGCCCAAAGGTAGCATTTAATTTACAGGCCCTGTGTATATGGTATACCTGTCTAAAAGGGACTTGAAAGTAAATTAAATATGTGGATCAGGTGTAAGCCAGTCAAACAATGTTTAGGGGAGTGAGCACAAGCACTTTGTGCACTTTACCACTGCTAACCAGTGGTAGAGTCATAAGGCCAGCAAAAACAAACTTCTGCACCAAAAATGGTGGGAAGTAGGCAAAACATTTGGGGGAAGACCACCCTAAGGTTGACAGGTCTAACAAGGTTTATCCTATTGGTGATGTAACGGGGTCCAAGGAATTGCAAACCTGTAATCTTATTTTAAATCTAATGTGCATGCTCACTCGACCCTTTCCCCAAAACCATGACATTCATTTTTAATTAAAACTATTGGGACACTGGAAGACACCACGGAAAACTAGGACTGTCAGGGAAATCCAGGACGTCTGGTCATCCTACCTGGACTGGACTACTAGAGATTAGGACCTAACACTGTTGTCTAGATGGCTACTCCAAAGAGGTCCCCATGCTCTTGGCCAAACGAGGAATGGACTTGCATTAAGAGAAGTACAGAGAATGCATGTCAGATCCCAGCACTTTACGTTCCAGGTTTTTCGCAAGTAGTATGTACAGTCTAAGCATTAGAGCCCTGGTACACAAAAGCTGAAAAACATGGATTTGAGAGATGTCACCTATGCAAGCAGGCGTCCCAAACTAAAATATATAAAAGCAACACTATGTCGAAAGGGCACGTATCCACCTCCTCTTTCCAGTCGGCATTTCAATGAAGACAATCAATAAAAAATTAAAAAAAGAGAACCACAAAAAGATGAAACTATTTTCAAATAGATGGTCTGCAAGTAGAACAGAAATTCTGTGAAGCCTTCTCTCATGCCTCACAAGCACAGGCGAAGCCAATAGGCCTCGCCTATGCGAGAGCAATGGTCTTTGTCAATGTGCATTAGCCATGTTGTACTGCTGTGGAGCATGGCTGAAAGTAAAGAAACAAGCATTTTCAATGCAATAGGTCTCACATTTTAGAAACTTTGACCTATTGGGATTGTAAATGACAATGCCTTTTATTATTGCAGGTTTTTTAAACATAAATAAATGGCATTGTCCTTTACAATGCCAATGGGTCAAAATCTTGCAATTGCGAGACCTACTACATTGCAAATGCTTGTTTACTTTTCCCACGAGGAGGCAGAGAGTACCCCATACCTTATGGGCACTTGGGACTGTTTTTGCTATACTATTCACCACAGCAGTAAGAAAATTGCCCTGCCCCTTAGAATGGGCAGGGATGTTTAAGAGGTCTCTCCTTATATACACAGCGGACACATTTGCAAGGGCAGGGGGCAATCAAAAGTGGGGTTTGAGCAGCCTTTAGAATGAGGATCTTAAGCTTGTTTAGGACTGTCTCCAAAAGCAGTTTTAAAAAGGAATTCGCCAGCTAAGAGTGGACTTTTTCTTAAGTTTTTCCTCCTCTTTTCAGTTTGTCTGGGTTTTTTTTTGACAAAATTCGGAAACTTTGTGACGTTCACTGAGATTGCAAAGCTTGCAAAAAACTTCACAAAGTAGTAAGGAAACATCTTCTCAAATATTGACACCACTAGCGAAAACCAGTGAGAACGTGTGAAAGACCCCATCTGTTAAAGGAGGGCACTGGGGGTGGGGAACAGCTGGAGAACCAAAGAGATTTTGGTGAGCCAGGGATACAGGGCTGATATATACGTTTTTAAAGTTTGATGAGAGTCTGCACGGTGCCCGCAAGTCTGTCTCGGTAGAACCACCCTCACCGGACAGCAGGCCGCGAGACCCCTGTAGCCTGTATCCCCATATATAACACATGCACTGAATGCATGCTTACATACATCTCACGCGGAGGTATAAATACTGCATCTGTGCCGTGTAATCCTACCACAGCTGCTCAAGTGTTAAAGCAAGCAGGGCAGCACCAGCTGTTGACAGCTGTTCATTACAGCATCAGTTCATCTTTCTCTGCACTGGGTACGGGGCCAGCACCCCTGCAGCAGCTGCTACAACAGATCAGAATGCGTCTGCCAGTGGCTGCGATTCAAGGCAGCGGCAGCAGCGTGCTGGGCGACCCCCAGCACAGGACATGTGGTGGGGGGGGGGGGAAGAGAGGGGGTGGAGAGCCTGAGGGGAGAGGGAGAGTGAAGAGGTGTGGGGTAGGACGTTAAGTGGGAGCGAGGAATGAGAGCGAGAGAGAGAGAATGGTGACACGTTGAGACGGAGGGAGGGAAGGGGGCGAAAAGTGAGGGAGGAAAGGAACGGAGGTGGACAAAAATAACAGGAAAATAAAACCTGTAGTTTTCTGTGTTTCCTTTCATTCGCAGCGGTGGGCTATGAAAGAATTAAACTCAACCCCTGAAGCCACACATGGGAAAGCATGGGCAGGCACACACCGTACCGTGCCCCCAGGACGAGGGAGCAGGGGAATAAATCTCTCTGCTGTTTGTCTCGGCTAAGGTGTGTTACTTGTTCAAGGCTGTCCAAACATTTGCCGAGTGCTGGCAGCCCAGGAATGCCCTGGGAGAGCCCAGGCAGAGTGTCCGAGGCATGGGAAAGTGCTGCTCTCCGCAACCTTTGCAGGCTTCTTCCCTTAGGGCAGAAATTCAATAACAGGTAGTAAAGGGGGTGGGGGGTGAGATAATGCAGGGTGCCCAGGTTAAAGTGAAAGCGGGCGCCCATGTTGTGATTGAAAGCGGGCGCCTGTGTACTGCCTTCAGTAAGAGAAACTCATTAATTAAAGTAATGCCTGCAGACTAAAGACGACACAACGTGTAACAACCAAAGTCAAGGGGCCAGTCGCCATGGGAGGTTACAAGTGAAGACAAGGTGGTACTAAGGAGGGACTAACAAGCCTGCTAAGGAATCAGAAGCCAGCATTTATGAAGGACAATGACACAAGCCAATGAGAAATATGGGCAGAGCTTCTATTTCATACTCCACTACAAGTAGTCTCGCAGAGCAGCGCATGCGCGCCAACTCGGACTCGATCTAAAAAGTGCTATGATGAGATCAGTGCTGGCTGCGTTATAGAGCTTTCTTTCCCTTTACTTTCAGCCATGCTTCACAGCACCCGCGCTTCTGTACAACATGGCTAAAGAAAACAGTGGCAAAGCCAATAGCTTTTGCTTAAGTGAGACCTAATGGCTTTCCTAAAGCTTGTATCACTGGCTGTCTGGTTTTACGTTTTTCAAATTCTAGTCTCCCTTGACATGCTGTAGGTTGCAGTTTGGCTTTCTGTATTAACGTGTTAAAGTCTGGCCTGCTTGAGCATTGGTAGTAAATCCCTGGCAGAACCAGATGTCAGCTACTGTGAAATTGTGCGCGCAGAGTGAGGTATCACATAAAGCAAGACTCCTACAACACAATAAGACAACTGCAGAGATTATTAAAGAGATGTTCTTGTCAGCAATTAGAAGTGTTGATTTTACTCGATTCGGAGAACTGCGAGATGTTTTACCCAAAATGTAGTCTGCTGTTTAAAGCAAGTATCAAAATTAAGGTGCTCTGAAAAGCACTATTTTAAATGGGATGAAATGCACAAGTGAATTTTTGTCACACTCTTTACTCCAACGGCTGCCCTCAAGCTGAACAAACAAAAGCTTTCAAGCTGCAGGGAAGCATGCTAGATGAGTTTCATCTTTCGATGGCTTAAAGTGGGCCGAGAGCACCACAAGCCAAACGAAAGACTGCAGAGGAATTAAAAATACTGGGAAAGCAGGTTCAAGTCTCAGCATCGGCTTGACAACCTGTGACTCTGGGCAAAACACTGAATTTCCCTTTAAAAAAATTGTGACCTTGTGTAAGCTGTGCTCATGTAAAGCGCTCCAATTACCTTTAAGTGAAGTCCTCAGTATATAAAGATTACAAAAAAAAGAGAAGAAAAAAAAAGATGGGAGCCGGGAACGATGGCAAAAAACAAGATGGGAGGCAGGCGGGGACAAGCAATGGCAAGGAGGAAGCAACATGGGAAGAATAAAGAAAAGAGAAGTAGGAAGAAAATATTACATGAATCACAGTGTAAGCAATGGATGGACCGCAGAAGGACAATAATCAAACTAAATCAACCAGTACTTAGTCCACGGTCTAAATGAAAGAACAAGATTGGACATCGGCAAACGCTGGCCAATTAGAGAGGCATCAAATAAGAGTGACAAGGAAGCCAACAAATGGTAAGCAATGGGTGGGCTCCAAGACTCTTATTGTAAACAATACCACTCGCAGCGACAGCACATGCACTGTTGGCACGTAAGACCTAAAAAAAAGCAGTAAGAGTTAGTGTGATGAATGCCCAACACAATGAGTTTCTCTACCAATAGACTACAGCGTTATTAAGAAAGTAATAGAACAACTGTAAGAACCCGATACAACCCCTCCCGCCAAAACTCACAAGGGAAAAACATCTCCAATGGGCAACAACTCAAAATATTTTTTTATGAACTATAATGATTCCTAACAAATGTAAGCTTCATGATTTGGAGTATAAGCAATAAAAAGCAACAAGCATTTGCAATGCAATCGGTCTCACCTTTGGGACCTTATATGTATTTAGCTATGCAGCACATTAGCCTGGGTGCTGAAGCATCTACTGTTCTTTAACATGGAGAGAAAGTAAGCACCAAACTGTGTGACACGCCAGGTATGGGAACACATGGAGAGAAATATTGCCTTTCAGCGGGAATTGGTATAGTCCAAAGCTCTGTTTTTATATAAAATCAGGGCCTTCGGTGGTCATATCACTGAAAATACAAGATTTGAAAAAAATATTGTCTACGGGTGCTCTTGAAAGAATTTCTATGGACTGGAATCTAGAGAATGCTAAAGTGATTCTGGCATTTTACTGACCTCTGCTGGTCGTTTTCTATCAAGAAAGTTAAATACAGGCAGTTGCCAGAAACATTTAATAGTGGCACATGACATTGTCTGGGCCTCGTCTTCATTAAAATTGACCTGCTCATATTTTACTCGAGGACTTACCTTCCTGGAAGGATAAACTATTTTGTTCCTTATTGGTCTCAAAAGCACAAAAATCCCTTACAGAAAAAAAAATCTCAGATTACCATAACTGGAAATGTAACTTTCACATCACCCTGAATGAAAATGGGACAGCGGATATCCAATCTTCAGATACACGCCTCCATATCTTCACCCGATTGATACCCTGAAGACCCTAAAAGCTTATATAATGGCTAGAAAAATTGACACTGATACCATATCTACCATCTTGACTGCTCACGGTGCTGCACGCTCACCTTCCTCCACTCCCCCATTTCCCATTTTTCACCCAGACTCATTGAGTGAGACCAGAGAGAATAATGGTAGCATCAAGGGCCAAACCCATAGTTCTCCAAGAACCCACATTTACCTCTCGATGCAGCTTGTGTCAACAAAACTCCAGGTCCAACTGCAATGCACCAAAAAATGCAGCAAACAAACTTAATCTACACAGAGGACTCAACTCTCATAGGAATGACTCAGATCAGAGAGGTTTAAGTATACATCTCATATTTCATTACATTCCCTTACTACTGACCAGACAGCAAATCCCTTATCCGCTCCCAAACAAACTCCATGGCATCAAAAGCAGTTTGGATCACCTGCATGTGATGATGCATCGTCTGCCAACCACACCCTCCATCTCTCTTCTGCAAGCACTCTCCTCCCACCTCTCCATCACAGCTCACAAAACATACCTACATCCGAAGAGCCCAGCATGCACACCACACCTAATGGATCAGAGCAGTCGCTGCACACCCTATCTCCAAAACACACTACATACCTGGATACAATGTTATTATAGTTCCCACAACACATAGTATTCCTATCACTGCAATCTCCTCAGCTAGACATCTTAACACACAAAAGGCAATGTGCACAAGACATCTCAGGTGAATCACCTGCTCTCAAACCAGAGAGCCATGCCCAACACATCAACTTAGAGGTGCCCTCCTGAACTCAACACCCGAGGTCTCTAATGCAACTTTCACATCTTAACTCATTCATACTGTGGCCATGATGCTACTGCACTAACAGGAAACTGGTTCTGCTCATCCCTCATAAGCATATTGTAGACTAGGATACAACATAGTCTACCCTGATAGTACAGAAGAAAGGTGAGGTAGTGCCTTTGTACACAAAGAGTCTCTTAAATGTAAAAAGATTAATGAACTAAATGCCTTCTCATTTCTGTGTGGAGATTACAAAGAAAATTCCTATAACACAGAATCTGAACACTTTAAACTGCCATTGGGCAGCAAAAAGAGTTTTCTAGATAGTTTCTTTCATAACAGCACTGAGCAACTCAAAACCTCCTGTGTTCCGATTGCCCTTGGAGAATTGAGTTTCCAAAATATAGATGCTCACAATCCTCCCCAAACACATCCTAATGGACAACCTACTACAACACTGTGTCCTTCTTACCCGTAATAAGGGTTCTATCCTAGCCCTGATGTTCATATAGACATACCACAAGCAAATCACTAACCCTCTCAAATTGGATAAGGTAAACCACGTTTTCATTCCTTTGAAACCTGGGACCTTAACAGAACTTCTTCACACTAAACCAGAGAAAGAAATGTTATTTCACACATCGACAACAAGTATTGGCAAAGGCACAGATAAATAACCTGTGGGCACTTGTGCTTCCCTTTTTGCCTGTTTTACCACATTACAGCCAGATCTTTCGGCTTCGCCAATGCCTGTTCAGATTATAGCATCTAAAACGGGCCTGCGCTAAACCTGTCGGAGGGGGTTAGTCTCTAATGATTCTAAGCCTCCCTCACGCTACACCAATACATGTCCCTTGATCATCTGGTGTCATTCTGCATCTTTAAGTCAAACTTTCAAAGATTGTCATTTGGTGGACAGCTGTCATCTGGCTCCAATGTCACAAGAGTAGATTTCTGCCAGTCCTACTTTTTATCCACCAGCCAGTGGCGTGACAAAAGCCCCCCCCCATCAGCCCCCGCAGTTCAGAGGGGGGCGCGAGCTCCAAGGGGCCCCCTCTGCGTAGAACCCTGGCCTAAGTGCTCCTGAATGAGTTCGGAAGGGGGGGGGCCCTCCATGTACTTTGCAGGGGGACCCCCTCAAGTGTCATTACACCACTGCCATCCCCGCTATGCATGCCAGGGCCTTTTAACAAGAAAAGTAGATCTATAAATTACAGCGCACTTGGTGCTGTTGTCTCAATATCTAGGGCGAGCCCCTCATAACATGGCTCCAGATGGCATCCATGTGGATGACAACTCATCAGGGTGTTATGAAGTGCACAGGGAAGAGCAGATGTGCCACTGTGCCCCTGAACAATCAGTGCAGGTAGACACTGTGCCGCTCACCTCCACTGATAACACTCAATAATCCTACTTTGTCCGCTACAATACTGCACATCAGAGCCGTGGCATTGGGTAATAGTTACTTGTGCAACTCCTGAGGCCAAGAATTCACCCACACCAGCTAAACTGTTTCTTGGTGGCATCTGTTTGACTGTAAAAGTGGCTGAGATGCCAGTGAAGTCTGCTTAAGAGCGCAGGATCTGTGCGTAAAGGGACAGCTGACAATCTGGTCTGAGGCTTGCAGAAGGAGGGTTACAATATATAACATGATTTGATAGACACGTGGAGGCCTCAATCTATATAGGATTAATTATGCTACAGATGTTGGCTTTTGACCTGTTTCCACATTTTGAACTACCACAGAGCAGCCAAAGAAATCCATGCTTTAAAGGTGTCCAACGCAGGTTTGGAAACACTTGACTGCTCCTGGGAAACTGGACTAATTTGCTCTGCTCTTCACTACAGCTGCTCTTACTACTTCAAATAACCACGTTCCAAAGCAATCTCGCTTATTGTTTTATTGTACACGTGTTATTTTGAGTCATGGGCTAGAGTTAGTGTCATCCAAAAATAATCTGTTCAACTTTATGAAACAGTGTACATTAATCTTAAATCGGGTTTAAAGGTAGCTATTCTCGCAGTTGTCTTTTCTATTCTCTCAACTCCCTCTCCTTTCATTCTCCAACTTGTTTTTTGTCTCCCATATTCTTTCTATCCCTCAACTAACTACTCGCCAGCCTATCTGGCACACTCGCTCCTTTTTTGTTCTGTCTTTCTTCCTTTATACCAATCTATCCTTGACTTTTACAAGTTATTTTCTCTTTCTCTCCAACCAGTCACTCCCCTCCCTTTCTGTATACCCCCTTTTTCACTTTCCCTCTTTATAGGTATTTGTTATGCACATCATAATCTACAGCGCCATCTCCTGGTAAACAAGAGGAACGTGTTATTTTTGGAACCTGTTATTCTTGGAAACTTCCCAATAATTCTCGGCTAGGCAAGCATTCAGAATTAACATTGATTATCTTTTATTGGCGCGAGGTCTTCAGCAAATTCACTTTCCTTCCTCAAGAAGACAATACCCCACTCTTGTTAGCAGCGACCTTTTGGCTAGGGTTAATGCATATTTTTGGAAAGGCGAGATGTAACTCAAAAAAAGCAACTCGTGCATAGTAACTGAAAACAGCGATCTAGTACCTCTAAAATAAAATGTTAGAATCAGTGCTGCGTTAGTATCAAAATACATTCGACGGGTAAACAAAGAGAATGGTAAGGACAAAATGAACACTAATGCCAACTATCTGAAGCAATTAAAGGGCCTCTCTCTGCAGTCCTCCATCATTAGCAATCACCAACAAGAGTCACTCTGGAAGGTTCCTTTGTTTGATGACGTCTGCTCGGGCGTGGAGACATATTGTATCATTCACCTGCTGGAGACTAACATTAAGGTCACATTTTCGGCGAGGCTGTAAATATAGAATAACACCTTTCCTGGTGCGTACAACATTCGGGAAAGTCGGGGGCACTTACCCAGCTGAAGTGCAGGCTGCAGGAAGCACAGGAAGAGCGCCAACAGGAAGGCCTTTATGATAACCATTTCATAAATTAGTTACCTTAAATACAGAAGTGTTTGTTCACCAGGCCGGCTTCAGAGTCCCAGCTAAACCACCTCTGCAGCCATCCGCCTCGCCTTTGAAGGTGATGGAGCAAGGAAAATAAAAAAAATTAACCCCTAACAAATTTTATAATTAATTAAATAAAAATGTTCGTTCTAAATGTATTAATCAACACTGTATGTATGGGAATGGTAACATGCCAAAAATGTGTGCTAAATAATCTATTAATGGATGTCCGTGTGTCTAATTATAACGTAAAATAAATGCGTACTAATTAAAAATAAATGCATGTTTGTGCTTCATAGAAATAAAACGTGTTGTTGCAAAAACAATAGTGATGGTAAGTAAGGAACAGCTTAAATGTTGCTTTTTGCTAGGTAATAACTAATTGGGGTACGTAGACGACGGGAGGGAAACGAAAGGGCTATTTTTCTCTATTTTAATTATGTTTTGTTTGCCTCAAATTAGTGCTTCTAAAAGTATAACCGAGTGGCGATATAAAATGGTCGCCAGTGGGAAGATGTGCGCAGGCGCAAGGGGACACATGACACGGGATGAAATCGGAGAAAAAACTAAACCTCGTGAGGTTACTGAGATGCTAGGATGCAAGAAATGGTCAAGGCTGGTGTGACCTAATTGAACTGATAGTGTGCCGTGATGATCAGCAGAAGACCCGTGGGAAACAAGTCTAAGAGAAAGGACAATGACTGCGGAGTTCTCGAATGTATCGAAAGAAGTTACAAATGTACTGATCGAAACGGATGAAAAATGTTTGAGCGTATGGGAAAGGAAATGATCCAAGGACCCTTGAATCCAAGAGAACTTGATTAAAAGAATGAATAAGATGACATGCATGGACCAATGAAAGAAAAGCGTGTTATTAATGTTGCAACAGTTAGTTAGCAAAGTTAGAATTAGGGTATAAGAGGGCCTACTCTTAGTGGGAGGGGGTCAGTTGCGGTTGCAGTCACAGTCAGGAGAGGAGTTGGAGAGTCGTGTTGGTGGCTTCCAGTGCTGGGTGGTCCTGATCGATCCCTTACTGAGCGGGAGATGCTGAAAGACTGTTAGATGAGACGGGTTGCAGGTAGCTGATGCTGACGAGCTGAAGTTTCTGTTGCTGTCTTAATTTTCCAGTTGAGTATGAGAATCAGGCTATTTCTAATTCTTAACTTAGGTTAGAAATCATTAGGCTAAATTAGGAAGCTAGGCAGGTAATTAGGGTTTTGGCTTCATGACAAAAATTTCTTTTCTGCAATAAATTGATTATGCTTAATAAATATTTGAATTTAAGAATGAATAATTGAATAAAGTTTTAAATTCTCTCATGCTTTTAAAAATTATATAAAATTTAAGATTCTTTAAACCCAAAATGACTCAGTGGTTATTTTCCTAAATGATTGTGACATCAGTAATTGGTTATTGTGATTCAGCTGGTCTTAATCACTATGAACTAATTTTTACATGAATGATTCATCGACAAAACAATGAGCAGGAATATCTTAAGAAATAACTAAAAGAAAGTGACAAATTAAGGTAATAAGATATCCCGGCTCTTCCAGCGGTACATAAATGGTGTTCTCCATTTAGTTCTCATGCTTCTCCTAGGAGTATAGAATTTCATAAAGGTGTAAAGGAAATCCAGGAGTGTGTGTGTGTGTTAGGCGATGTCTATGGGCCCCATCGTCATGTGGATATGAGAAATATAGTTTGCCCCTGGATGACCTATAAGTGACCTGGGAGGAGAATAGTTTTTATTGTACGCGCTGCATCAGATTTCTTGGTAGCAGAGTTATGGTTTTCTATAGATTAGTTTAGTGATTATTGTTTATTGATTATTGAATATTTTTGATGACTAACACTATATGTTGAGTCACGTTATGTTATGTGTGAGTTTTCACGCTTCTGGGATGTAGGAAGTGGAACACGTGTGGCAAGAGAAGTCACATGGAATTTGGTACATGGTCTGAATTCATTTTTTTGGTAATAACGCAGGTTGTGTTATGTTAGGCATTTTCTGTGCGAAAAGTGTGTAATTGAAATAGCAAATCACGTTTACTTGTGAAACTTTGGCCTTAATTCTCAGGAGCCTAGTCTCCACATGTGTCTTATCCCCAGAGAAACGAGTAAATTGTTTGTTTGAAAGAAGGGTAAGGTAGAGGGAAGTGCTACTTTATCGGCGAGAGTAAAAAATTCTGTGGTAGGGTAGAGGTAAGCGCTGCCTACTGGAAATACAGGATTCTTGTGTAAAAGAACAAAGCTGTCACTTTTGTTTAGCGAATCAGACTATGGAATTGTTTTAATTGTTGTAACTAACGAAGAAAAACAGCGAAAAGAAAAATTGCCGATAAATTTTGTAAAGGAGGGGTAAAGAGTAGAAGTGACGTGGAACAGTGCCGCGCTAGGATTGGATAGTGCGCTAGTCCGTGAACACAGAGTAGGAGTGACGTAGAAAAGTGCTGCGCTAGGATTGGTTGGTTCGCGGACAGTGGGAGTTGTTCTGATTGGTACGTTAGTGTGAGTCGCGCTGTAATTGGTCGAAGTTCCGTATACAGAACAGCGTTAAAGTAAAGAGAAAACAAATAGAGAACATGCCGTATTACGAGTATGAAAGGGAGAGAACGTCCTGGACGACGAAATTGAAGAATTTCTTTAAGAAAGACAAAAAGGTTGTGACTAGAGAGGGACAAGTAATTCCTCCGCCGAAATCAGCAGCTTCACATATGATGCTGAAATATGGATATCATACGTGCATATGGTTGGAAAATTGGGCTAAATATACAAAGAATGATGGTGCTTTGGCTTTTCCTGAGAATGGTTCATTTAGTGTAGCGGTTTTGCGAAACTTGCGAGAAAAAATGTGTAAGTTGGAACCTAGACCTAGACCAACACAGTTTGAGGCTTTGACGGAATGGGAAGATGAGATGTATGAACGAGAGAGATTCAGAGGAATGAGAGATCATGAGTTTATGCCTGGAAGATTGTGGGGAGTAAATCATGAGGACAGAATAAAACGATGGAGATGTGCCAACATGACAGGAGGTTTGTTTCCAGCTTTTACAGTTGAGGAAGGGACTAAGAAAAACGGACTGAGAAAAAGAAACATATAGAGAGAGAAAAGTATATGCATGAGAGCGAAACGGATGACGAGTTGCTGGAAGATATTTTAAATAGAAATCCACCTCCGTATCAGCAGAGTTCTACAGTGGTGACACCAAATGCGCCGCTAATAGAGACTATGCAAAATAAAAGCCCGGAAAAGAGAATTGATGTAAATAGGTCACAAGAACAAATAAGAACTTCTCAAAATGAAGGAATAGAAAGCGACAATGCAAGAGAATTGGCAAGGACAACAAAAGAACTAACTGAGAAAATTAGAGAATTAACGAAAAATATGGAAGCAGTTACTGTGCCTGTAACAATAGGTCCAGTAATACCCGTTTTTGAGAATCAGAAAATTGATGAACGATCTTTGGCGATTCCCATGAGTTCACAATTTCAGAGAGAAAAAGAAAGGATGGAACAAAGTGCAAGTACAAGTAATTTGGCTAGTACTTACAGACCAAGTCCACCTACAAATTTAACGGTGAATGAATGGTAGGAAAATGCATATGGTAACAGAATCTGCAACAGAAACGCCTGAAAAGAGTGGTAATTGGATAGAACTAAATAATACACCCATAGGTCCGACTCCTGATGAGTTAAATGAGTGGATGAAAGCATTTAAAATAAAAGAAACAGAAGAAAAACCATTAGATGTAATCAGATTAAAAATAGATATGGAAGAATTAATTCTAGGAACGATTGGTACCGAAAAGATAAAAAATTATCAGGATGATGAAATAATGTTTCTGTGCAAAAGTATTACATGGAGGGCAAAGAATTTACATGACAAACTAGAAGAAGTGGCCAGTGAGATTGGAATAGACTTTGCAAAGGTGAAAACGTTGCAGAAACCATACAGAGTAGACTTTTGTGAAAAGGATATTGAAAATTTGAACACGGCAGGAAGGCTGACACAGATAAAGGAGTTAATTGTGTTATTGAGAAAATGGGGTGATGTGGACAGATGGAAGGTTAGATGGACAAAGAAGAATGAGAAAACTACAGACAAAGGTTCATTGGCCTTTATGATAACTGAAAAAGAATCTGTTGCCAAAGAATACCCCATGAGAGAAACTCCAGGTGGTAGTTACGTACATGTTCCTTGGACTAGGCAGGACATACTGTCATTTACCAATGACTTTCCAAAGTTAAGAGAGAAGCCAGTTGAGTGGTACCGACAAGTAGAGAGGTTTGTAAAAGTCTCAAAAGTGTTTTGGATAGATTTAGATGGATTGTTTGACATAGTGGTACCAACAGATTTATGGTCAGAATGTAAGATTACAGTTGACTGGCCAACTACAGAATATCCAAGAGATCCTAAGACAGGAGCTCCAGGTCCTGATGTGATGAAGAAGTACGATAAAGTGATTACCTTTTTGAAGAATAAGATTCCTCCTAAAGAGACAGATTGGGTAAAAATCGATAGAACTACACAGGAAAGTAAGGAGTCTGTACATGCATATTATGAGCGATTGTTATTGGTTTTCAAGCAGTATAGTGGTTATGAGGAGTTGAGTGAAAAGGACATGAGTCATTTTGTATACCGATTTGTGTTTGGCCTGAAACAAGAAATAAGTGATATGATTAAGCAACACATGATAAATTGGCAGAATGGAAGTGTAGATGAGGTGCTGAGGTATGCTAAGTATTGTAGTGATGAAATAGAGAGTAAACAGCGTAAGTTGAAAGAGAAGGCAATGTGGGCACAAGTGAAGGTGGCAGAAAAACAAGAAGCTCAATTGGACAATAATAATGGAAATGAATCAGGACAGAATAAAATGCGACCAAATATAGGTAAAGGAAAGGGTCAAGTGAGTCTAGAAGAGGCAAAGAAGAAATGGCCATGTCATAATTGCGGAAAATTAGGGCATTGGAGAAATGAGTGTAAGTTCCCACCTAAACCTAATCTGGAACATCAATCATTAACTCCACAGGTGCAGAATGAGGTAGTTGTTCAACAAAGTCAGGTGCCGCAACCACCACTTCCCAACACTGTTAACCAGCAAAGATACAGTACAGAAACCGGATTCTATGGAGGAGAGCAGGTAACACAGTTGCCGCGAGCAGCTAACATTTCTCAGTATTTGTAAACACAATCCTGGGCACACGTATTAGGGGTAAAACCAGTAGTATGAGAGTCTTGTTCAGATAAATCACAGTTGTTGATGTCTGGATAGAGTTCAGTAATATTTATTGAGAGAGAACAAAATTATAGAAACAAAGCAACCAGCCAAAAAAATACGTGTTTCGTCACAAGTATAATGCCTGTGACTCTTCAGGGCTTAGTGGAGTGTTCCATGCGAGAGAGTAAGGTTGCGAAAGGCGGTGTGATCATCAAAATCGTCCCGGGGTTAGGGGAGGACTGAAGAATATAGGTAAGCCAGGTTTGTTCCAGAAAATAATTAGGGCAGGTACAGAGCCACGAGTCCATCTAAGGTACGTAGCACGTCAAAGGGGGGCCCTGTGTGTTAAAAGGGAGGGCCGTCCAGTAAACTGTGCCTGCAATCGTAACACTAATGATGCCGTGTAAGGCAGTAAGGTACAGCGCCTGTAAAGGGCTGTCGACAACCATCCAGGAAGATGGGCGTGTGGAGAAGGCCGCTGGAACCTGTAGCCTTAACCTGATCCGGTTCAGGCTACAGGTTCCAGCGGCCTTCATTACTCTACACACAGGCGTACCCGCCTTCTCCACACGCCCATCTTCCTGGATGGTTGTCGACAGCCCTTTACAGGCGCTGTACCTTACTGCCTTACACGGCATCATTAGTGTTACGATTGCAGGCACAGTTTACTGGACGGCCCTCCCTTTAACACACAGGGCCCCCTTTGACGTGCTACGTACCTTAGATGGACTCGTGGCTCTGTACCTGCCCTAATTATTTTCTGGAACAAACCTGGCTTACCTATATTCTTCAGTCCTCCCTAACCCCGGGACGATTTTGATGATCACACCGCCTTTCGCAACCTTACTCTCTCGCATGGAACACTCCACTAAGCCCTGAAGAGTCACAGGCATTATACTTGTGACGAAACACGTATTTTTTTGGCTGGTTGCTTTGTTTCTATAATTTTGTTCTCTCTCAATAAATATTACTGAACTCTATCCAGACATCAACAACTGTGATTTATCTGAACAAGACTCTCATACTACTGGTTTTACCCCTAATACGTGTGCCCAGGATTGTGTTTACTTGTACAGTGTGGGTTCTTCGACTCATACATTGACGGAGGTTATTGGGTTGTTCCTCCGACCTGGCAGCACCGCACAATTTTGTGTAGCATTACTTACATAACGCGTACTAGTTTGAGCGCCAATCTTCCTGTTCTTACTCAAAACCCTACCCCTAGACGCCATTTCTCAGTATTTGTTGCATCAGAGTGAGGATGACCCGGATGAAAGATTCTGACGGTGCGCAGGAGAGGGGAAAGAGTGCGTGCTTGGCGCAACTCTAGAGGTAGATCAGTCTGGTCCCTTTGTGGATGGAGAAGTGAATGGTGCAAACGTAACATTCCTTGTCGATACTGGAGCTACCCGTTCTACTGTTAGATCAGTGGAAATTCCAAACCTTCCTCTCTCAGGTGAATACATCCAAGTGGTAGGAGTAGCCAATCAGCAGATTAAAACCCCACTTACTGAATTGGTGGAAGTAAAAATTGGTTCTTTTAGCAAAATGCATAAATGTGTAGTATGCGATTGTAGTCCTGTAAATCTTTTAGGTCGTGACCTTTTATGCAAGATGAATTGCACAATTTATTGTACGCCAGATGTAATAGGTTTTCAGACTTCAGATGAAGATGCTTTGTATAAAGTAACTTTGATGAATCAGGAACCTGAAACGAATGGTTTGTTTTCTGCATTTGATGCAGAAAAACTTCCAGAAGAACTAAAAAGTGCAGTAAAAGAAAGTGTGTGGGATTTTACAGGAGAAGACATTGGATTAATGAGAGAAGTTGATCCCGTAAAAGTGACAGTGAAAGAAGGGACAACTTACCCGAACACGCCACAATACAAATTAACTCCAGAAATAATTGAAGGAATAACTCCTGTGATAAATAAGATGATTGAACAGGGAATTCTAAAAGAAATCATGAGCAGTCCATGTAATTCACCTATTATGGGACTGAAAAAGCCAAATGGAACATATAGAATAGTACAGGATTTGAGAAAGATCAACAAAATAGTTGTACCCTGTTGTCCAATAGTGCCAAACCCTGCAGTAATTCTATATCAAATTCCACATGAAGCGGAGTGGTACACTGTGATAGATTTGTGTCACGCATTTTCTCTATTCCTTTGCATCCAGATAGCCAGCCATTATTTGCGTTCCGGTTTGGAGAGCGTATTTTGGCATGGTGCCGAATTCCTCAGGGGTATACAGAAAGCCCCTCAATCTTTAATCAGATTCTAAAGAAATCTCTGGAAGATTTGAAAATGCCAGAAAAATCAGTGATGGTGCAGTATATCGATGACCTATTGGTGGCATCGAAAACCAAAGAAGCATGTGTAAGTGACACAATTGCTTTACTGAACCAATTAGAGAAAAGAGGACATAAAGTGTCTCCTTCAAAATTACAGTTTTGTCAGAAAGAAGTCCAGTATTTAGGGCATAAAATTGAGAAAGGAGTACGAAAGATAGCGACGGAAAGAGTAAGAATGATTCAAGGAATGAGAGCACCAATGACTCAGAGAGAGGTAAGAATGTTTTTGGGAATGGTTGGATATTGTCGACAGTGGATAAGTGGTTTCTCTTTGATTGCAAAACCCTTACAAAAATTGACCAAGAAAGATGTAAAAGACCCTTTTGAGTTAAGCAAAGAAGAAATGAAATCTTTCAAAGAATTAAAAAAGAAACTGTGTGAGGCCCCTGCTTTAGGCATGCCTGATTATGAGAAGGACTTTGAGTTGTACTGCAGTGAAAGAGATGGATGTGCATTTTCAGTACTGGTACAAAAACACGGGACCATGAAAAGACCAATCGCTTATTTTTCAGCTGTTTTAGACCCTATAGCAAAAGCATTGCCTGGATGTCTGAAAGCAGTTGCTGCTACTTGTGTAAGTCTGGAACAAAGTGAAGGTATAGTGATGGGGTATCCACTGAGAGTATATGTTCCCCATTCAGTAGAAATTCTTTTGACAAGAACAAAAACACAGTACATGACACATAGTCGGCTGACTAAGTACGAAAAAGTCATCTTGAGCGCTGAAAATGTGACCATAGATAGATGCATGAATGTAAATCCTTCTACATCATTACCAGATGAAGAAAATATAATTGAACAGGACGAAGTAGATCATGATTGTCTGAACGTGCTGGAATATTGCACGAAACCAAGAGCTGACATAAAAGATGAACCGTTAAAGGAATCTGATTATGTCATGTTTGTGGATGGCTCATGCTTGCGTACAAAAGGAGTTTTAAGCGCAGCTTACGCAGTATGCACAGTGGCAACTGTGATGGAAGCGTCTTGTCTGAAAGGAGTTAGGTCTGCACAAGTTGCGGAACTGATTGCTTTGATTCAAGCATGTAAATTGGGGAAAAATGTACGAGTCACGATTGTGACCGATAGCCAATATGGTTTCGGCATCGTACATGATTTTGGTCAGATTTGGTCACAAAGAGGATTTTTGACATCTGCAGGAACACCTATCAGAAATGGAGATTATGTTAAAAAACTGCTTGAGGCGATACAGTTGCCTAAACAAATAGCTGTAGTGAAGTGCAAAGCGCATAAGAAAAACGAAGATTACATAGCGGTCGGCAATAATTATGCTGATGAGATCGCTAAATATTGTGCGGAGAACATGGCGTCCATGAACAAAAATAGAGAAAGGGAGCATGTCTCTTGTCCTTTGCTTTTCACTAATACTGTCGAGACATGGGATGAAGTAAGGCAGTTACAAGAAACTGCAAGAGATGAGGAAAAAGATTACTGGATAAAAGCAGGATGTAGAAGACAGGAAAATAATGGTGTGTGGGTATACAGAGATGAAAGACCAGTTATGCCTGATAGCATGATTGCAGACATGGCACGGATGTACCATGGACAAGCTCATATTGGGAGAGATGCAATGATCAGACTTTTTAGACAAACCTGGTATAACCCAAAATTCAGAGCCATTGCTGAAAGTCTTTGTCAAAGATGTCTTATTTGTCAACAGTTTAACCCAGGAAGAAAGACAGTAGTGAGTCTAGGAACAATAGAACGAGAAGGAGGTCCGTTCACTAGAATACAGTTAGACTTTATCGAGATGCCCCCTAGTAACAGACTAAGATATGTTCTAGTGGTCGTCTGTTTGTTCTCTCGTTGGGTGGAGGCATACCCCACAAGAAGGAATGATGGAACAACAGTGGCAAAACTTATGCTGCGAGAGTTCATTCCAAGGTATGGTTTCCCAGTCACGGTTGAGACAGATAGAGGAAAACATTTTCAAAATGAGTTGATCCAATTGATTTGTGAAGCTTGGAGTATTAAACAAAAACTACATTGTGCTTACAGACCAGAGGCTTCTGGGGTAGTACAGCAGATTAATGGAACAATTAAAAACAGATTGGGAAAAATGTGTCAAGCTACAGGACTCAAATGGCCGGATGCACTGCCTCTTGTTCTGATGATCATCAGAAGCATCCCTGAAAAGAAAACTGGACTCAGTCCTCATGAGATGATCATGGGACGAGCAATGAGACAAGCACACGTACCTGTCAACAAGTTATTAACTATAACTGATGATCTAGTACTGGATTATTGCAAGGGACTGGCTGATGTGGTGCGTTCTGTGTTTCATCAGGTTGGACCGGATGCGACCACTCTTGAAAGAAAACCAGCCCACGACTTGAATCCAGGAGACTGGGTCCGCATAAAAGTCCACAGGAGAAGAAACTGTCTAGTTCCTCTTTGGGACGAGCCACGACAGGTAATCCTGGTGACAACGACTGCTGTCAAGTGTGCAGGAGTGAAAAACTGGGTTCATGCCAGCCACACAATCAGAGTTCCAGAACCTACAGATCGACATGTGAGTCGGCGTCTGGAAGTGTGGGATAAAAGTTTAACGGCTGGGACAACAAAGATAAGAGAAAGGGTGCCAGAACTTGAAGATCGACCTGAAAGTCGACATCTGGAAACCCCAACTGCGAGTACTTCTAGAGAAGAAGAAGAAGAAGAAGAAAGAAATTCAGAAATTCCAGGACTTGAAGAGCGACCTGTAAGTCGACATCTGGAAATATCTGACACAACTTCAGACTCTGATGATTCAGTTGAAAACCGTGAAGAATTCCTAAGGAAAACTTGGGGTTATAAACCAATTAGAGAAGAAACTGAGCAAGAAATTGAGTTAGATGAACAACCAAGTACAAGTTATGGTGGAAATCCTTCAGAAACAATATTAATAGATGAAGTAGGGAAAGAAGTACACAAAAAGTTAGAAAATCGAGAAGAACCCCGAGGAGCAATAGGGACAGATAGAGAAACAGAAGAACAGGGAAATTTAGAAGTAGAAAGGGAGAAAAACACC
Source organism: Calotriton arnoldi (assembly GCA_963921515.1). Taxonomy (NCBI): domain Eukaryota; kingdom Metazoa; phylum Chordata; class Amphibia; order Caudata; family Salamandridae; genus Calotriton; species Calotriton arnoldi. The sequence goes on from CAWUFW010006820.1 coordinate 103,266, forward strand.
AAATCGGAAGAACACCGAGGAGGGACAGTAATAAGGGAAAACAAGAAGGAGAAGACAGATCCACCAGTAGGAGATGACGAGATTATAAGTTTCAAAATAAGAGACAATAGTGAGACAGTTGAAACAAACAGAAGAAAGTGGAGAAGAGGAAAAAGCAAAAACTGAATCAAGAAAAAGAAATTGGAAATCAGAAAGAGAAGAAAGAGAAGGTGAAGCCAAAAGGCCAAGAAAAGGAGATAATTGGCCCAAAAGCTATATAAGGAAATTGAGATATAGAATAATAAGAGCGGGAGACGAAGGTGCTGAACAAGTAAATGAAGTAACAAGTCAAAAGGGACAAGAAAAACCAAGTGGAAAAAGATTACAAAAGTCCAAAAGGACAAAGAAAGTGAATGCAAAGTATAAGTCACCTGAGTGGCTGTATATTGCACTAACAGATTACAAAGAAGAAGAAGAAAACACTCACGAGAACCAGAGACTGAGAAGTCGGATGGGAAAAGGTGAGATGCAACAAACTTGAAGTGAAGACTTATAGTGCTTCTGCCGGACATGACAATTTTACTGGATGTGACAAATCACCGGATGTGACAACGAAAGAATTCTGGAGAGAATTAAAGAAAGTACCAAGCAAAGACTTTTGAGAGCAGAGTGGCATCTAAGTCATTTCTGAGGTGTAGTGACACAATTTTCTGAAACTTAATAAATAGAAAAAGAAAAATGGAAAATAATAGGGATGGAAGAGATAAATGTGAGTTTATAAAAAGATGGTGCAAAATGTGCTGCTTTTGTACAGGGTTATTAATGACCATATGGATAGTTTTAGCAATCACAATTCCTATTAGTATAGCTGTGATAGAAGCAAAAAATGATACTAAACCAGAAAAAGAAACTAATATTAAAGAACCAGTTATTTTAAGAAGTAGTGCAGAGTTGCATAAGGATAAGTCAGTAACAGATTTTTCAAAGAATGTTTTTACAAAATTGTTGTATGAATATGTAGAGACAATGGATGTGAGAGATTGTTATGTTTGTATGCAGTTGCCTGCATCAGTATCAGAAGGTGTGACTTATCATCACCTACCTCTAACTTATGGAATAACATGTAGTGTAATAGCGAGTTTATTTTATAAAACAGGTAGATTAGAATCTTATTATACTGATAGATAAGATTTTTGCAAACATTCCAGTAGTACCAGAACTTAACAAAGTAAAACCAGCAAAAGTTTTAGGAGAATTCTTTTTAGAACATAGAAAAATAACGTTAGAAGAAATAGTTAGTAACAACCTTACCTGTGAGTTAAAGAAAGAAGAAAAAGTATTTTTAGAAATGGTTGAAGAAAGAAGAATGAAATTTCAGAAAGAAGCAATAAAAGAGGAAGGAAAACGCTTATGGACGTTTGAGGAAGGAAATCATGAAGGGAAAAAGATAAATGCAGCAATGACATTAGATTGGCCGCAAACAGGAAAGTTGTGTATTAGAAGAAATAGGACAGTCTATGACAATTACTTTGTAGGTTCCAGTATCTGCCATGACAATTATCAAATTCTGGGAGGTTGGGGATTCAAAGGTGGAAAAGATCCAATATTTCCAGGTATCTATTATATTTGTGGGAATAGAGCTTATTACAGGTTACCGGACCATTGGTATGGAACTTGCTATGTAGGCCTGGTCTTTCCAAAAAAAATTCATATGGACAGAGAAGAAAAGGGAACATACAAGATGATTAATAGATTTACACGTAGAAAGAGGGAAAGTTTTTCAGAAATTGTAGGTGATATTTTTGGAGCATTGATACCAGCAGTGGGAATATCTTTGAATGCATTTAAAATTCGGAAGTTATCCACAGTAGTAGATCGTTTGTCTACAGATACTGCGGGAGGGTTCTTAATGGTAAATACCGAAATGGTTGCCATGAGAGCTATGGTGATGCAAAATCGGCTTGCCCTTGATTTTCTTTTGGCAAAAGAGGGTGGAGTCTGTGGAATGTTGAAAGTCCAACATTGTTGTACTTACATTACTGATAAAAGTGAAAATATACAGAAGTATATTACAAATATTACAAATTTGCACAAAGAACTAGTTCCACTGGAGGTTGAAAGTGTTTTGGGAAAACTTGGTAGAGGGTTTTCTTCAGTAGCAAATTGGTTGACCAGAATGAGTAGACTAGTGATAGGGAAAGTTATAATAGTAGCAACTATAGTAATACTGTTAGCCATGGTATTGAAAATAGTAATAACATGTATAAAAAGAAAAGTAAGACAAAATAAGATAAAAAGAGATAACAGAATAATGAGAGAGAGAGAGAGAAATGGGTGAAATTGAGTTGGAGAAAATGAAAGAAAGCATGTATAAAGAGACTAAAAGGCAAGATGAAGAAGAAACAGATGTGTAGATAACAGAAAGCAAAGGATGAAAGACATGCTGCCTGAAAAGAAGTATGACTTGGGTTTTATGTGGTGATTTAAAAATCACCAAAGGGGGAGTTGATGGAGCAGGGAAAATAAAAAAAATTAACCCCTAACAAATTTTATAATTAATTAAATAAAAATGTTCGTTCTAAATGTATTAATCAACACTGTATGTATGGGGATGGTAACATGCCAAAAATGTGTGCTAAATAATCTATTAATGGATGTCCGTGTGTCTAATTATAACGTAAAATAAATGCGTACTAATTAAAAATAAATGCATGTTTGTGCTTCATAGAAATAAAACGTGTTGTTGCAAAAACAATAGTGATGGTAAGTAAGGAACAGCTTAAATGTTGCTTTTTGCTAGGTAATAACTAATTGGGGTACGTAGACGACGGGAGGGAAACGAAAGGGCTATTTTTCTCTATTTTAATTATGTTTTGTTTGCCTCAAATTAGTGCTTCTAAAAGTATAACCGAGTGGCGATATAAAATGGCCGCCAGTGGGAAGATGTGCGCAGGCGCAAGGGGACACATGACACGGGATGAAATCGGAGAAAAAACTAAGCCTCGTGAGGTTACTGAGACGCTAGGATGCAAGAAATGGTCAAGGCTGGTGTGACCTAATTGAACTGATAGTGTGCCGTGATGATCAGCAGAAGACCCGTGGGAAACAAGTCTAAGAGAAAGGACAATGACTGCGGAGTTCTCGAATGTATCGAAAGAAGTTACAAATGTACTGATCGAAACGGATGAAAAATGTTTGAGCGTATGGGAAAGGAAATGATCCAAGGACCCTTGGATCCAAGAGAACTTGATTAAAAGAATGAATAAGATGACATGCATGGACCAATGAAAGAAAAGCGTGTTATTAATGTTGCAACAGTTAGTTAGCAAAGTTAGAATTAGGGTATAAGAGGGCCTACTCTTAGTGGGAGGGGGTCAGTCGCGGTTGCAGTCACAGTCAGGAGAGGAGTTGGAGAATCGTGTTGGTGGCTTCCAGTGCTGGGTGGTCCTGATCGATCCCTTACTGAGCGGGAGATGCTGAAAGACTGTTAGATGAGACGGGTTGCAGGTAGCTGATGCTGACGAGCTGAAGTTTCTGTTGCTGTCTTAATTTTCCAGTTGAGTATGAGAATCAGGCTATTTCTAATTCTTAACTTAGGTTAGAAATCATTAGGCTAAATTAGGAAGCTAGGCAGGTAATTAGGGTTTTGGCTTCATGACAAATTTCCTTTCTGCAATAAATTGATTATGCTTAATAAATATTTGAATTTAAGAATGAATAATTGAATAAAGTTTTAAATTCTTTCTCATGCTTTTAAAAATTATATAAAATTTAAGATTCTTTAAACCCAAAATGACTCAGTGGTTATTTTCCTAAATGATTGTGACATCAGTAATTGGTTATTGTGATTCAGCTGGTCTTAATCACTATGAACTAATTTTTTACATGAATGATTCATCGACAAAACAATGAGCAGGAATATCTTAAGAAATAACTAAAAGAAAGTGACAAATTAAGGTAATAAGATATCCCGGCTCTTCCAGCGGTACATAAATGGTGTTCTCCATTTAGTTCTCATGCTTCTCCTAGGAGTATAGAATTTCATAAAGGTGTAAAGGAAATCCAGGAGTGTGTGTGTGTGTTAGGCGATGTCTATGGGCCCCATCGTCATGTGGATATGAGACATATAGTTTGCCCCTGGATGACCTATAAGTGACCTGGGAGGAGAATAGTTTTTATTGTACGCACTGCATCAAAGGTTTATGGGAATCTTTGGGAAGATGTGGCCTCTTGGTGATAAGAAAATATCCTGTCACATGGTGTGTTGCCAAACAACAGGAATTTGCGAGTCAAGCGGTGCTTACAGCGCTGATTTTACGGACGAGGAAACGCTGTCCTCGGCAGTCAGGAACAAGTGGGGACGGCGGCAGATAGATAGGGCCTGCCTTCTAAATGTCTTTGTTATAGGGCCGCGGGAATGGATACCCGATAGCGTACTTGCTGAGCTCGCGCAGTTCTTAAACAAGCATTGGCAATGCAATAGGACTCGCATTTACACAAGACCTATTGCATTGGAAACGTAAATGCGGGTGGGAAAGAAGGCACGAACGGGAGTGCGGGGGGGGGGGGGGACAGGGGAAGAAAATAGTGTTGGGAGTAAAGGGGCCAGTAGCCATGGAAGGATACAAATGACGACATGGCCGTCACGAGGAGGGACTAACAAGCCTCAAACCAATCGGAAGGCGGCATTTAAGACAAAAGCCAATGGAAAAGATGGGCGGAGAGTGGGCGGAGCTTCCAAGCCATACTGAATACTGCATGCCTCGCAAAGCGAGCAGCGCATGCGCTGCAACGCTAGGCTTGACCTAAAAAGGTTGAGGCGTTGTCAGAACATAGTAATTATATGTTTAAAAGGAAAAATGCATCAGAAAGATCAGGTGGGAAAAAAAAACAGGGAAGCCTCCTTAAAGTGGGTCTTGCAATTCAAGAGCAAAACTCAACAGTTGAAAATCACTCCCAAAAAAAGGTACGCATGTTGCATAACGTGCTCACTCCTGCAGTGGTAGTAACAGGACTGTTACCTTCAGAAGAAAAAAATCCCACGTAAACCAAAAGTGAAACATGAATATTTCTGTGAAGAGTAGAAGCTCCTGTTGACGTTACCTTGCAGTTGAGTCGTCTGCGAGTATCCAGTTACTGGACCGTTGTATGCTGCATACTGTGGGGGAGGTGCCCCAGAGGCCGGCATAGCTCCATAACCAGGCTGCGGATATCCTCGATATTCAGGTGTAGGATGCCCATAGGGAGCGCCAAGATGAGCTTGCTGATTAACATTCATCATATGTGCATCCCCAAATGCAGCTCACCTACAAGAGAGAAAAGTACACATTATTTAAAAAATAAATAAAGGCTGCAAAACTCTAAAAACGGGCAAGGCCAATGCCAACAGGTCACACATATAAGTGAAAGTGTCTCTTTAATCATGGCTACGTTTAGGCTCTCAATAATTCAACATAGATGCAGCCTGTGACTTACATTTGCACTCCTGCATCAATTTATCCACCCACCGACTTAAACTCACATTCATATGCTCACCCATTCGCAAACACACACAAACTCAAACATATGCATGATAAAATGTAAGAATAAAAGTAGAAAAAAATTGAAAAATAGTACCTAAACATGGCAGGCAAATGCTTGCAATAAAAGTAAAATGTTAAAAATAGTAGAGGGGGGGCGTGGCCGGGCAAGATGGCTGATCGGACGTAGATCGTATCGGCTCCCGGTCCACGCGCTATCCTGGCGTCCATTCTGCGGTCCAGCGGCGATGCAGAGCGCTGAAACCGATATGTCCTGGCAGGGGAAGATGTAGGGCACCCTGTGAGTCCGTTTTGTCGCCGTCGCGACGCCCGAATCTGCTCTGGCGGTTCTGCTTAGCCTGGGGAACAGGCCCCAGACACAGACAAAATGGCCGTCGGACTCTGAGCGGAGAGCGCGAAGCCTGAACTCGGCCGATGAAGAGCGGAGCGGCGAATTGCGGTGACCGGAGAGCGCAGATGAGTATTGGGGCCGGCTTGGGACTGTCCCTGCTCGAGGGAAAGCTGTCGGAGGCGATGGGCAGCGGTGGAGTCGCTCCGCTCTCTGTGCCTGACCCCATCATGGCGCCTTGAGGGTGGGACCCGCCGGTGGAGATCGAGGCCGGAGGCTCTGTGTTCTGCGGCGCCTTGGACGAGCTGCCCCCGTTCCCTCCTCCCCCCGGGCACCCTTGAAGAGTAGAGACACAGCAGTCGGCGGATCGCTGGTGGTGGAGCCTTGCTGGTGGGACCCCGGGCTGTAAGCTCTTCCCGCTGCCCTCCGGGACTCATCGGAGACTCGGCGGAGCCCCGCGGCAGCATGCGGGAGAACGGCGGAACCTACCTGACTTGCCTCCACTAGTCCTCGGCCTGATGGCGGTACCTCAAACAAAGAGGAGCAGTTTTGAGGTCTGAGTGGGGGCCCTGGTGCTGTAGTGTCTGGGACGGAGTGACAGAGGCGGGGGCCCGTTACCTACAACTGGCGCTGTAGGCCCCGCCGAACGGGCGCAGGTGGATGACATCTGGCACTTGGTTCCCCGCTAGGACTCGCCTGGGGAGGCCCCTCGCCAGGGTGCTGGGGGTGCGCATTGCAGCAGGCCTCTGAGGCGGGCAGCCTCCCTTGCAGCGTGAGGGGTCTGCACTGGGGACCGCACATTTGGACACGTGGCGTCACTGGAGGAATACGCCTCAACCCCAAGTGGGGCGAGATTCGGAGCGCGCTGGGTCTTTTGCTTGCCGGACTGCCTGCCCCATTACCACCTGGGTGGAGGAAGACCTCGAGATGACTCCTGACTGAGCTACAGCGGGCCACAGATGAAGGCGGATGCCCGGTGAGGGGCCCGGAGTGTCCTGGGTGTCCTCGTGCTTCCTGGGGTCCATTCACAACTCATCAGTTCAGGAACGTGCAAGCTGCACTAAGTCCACCCTCTGGCTTTCCTGGAAAGAGCGATTAGGGTCAGGGAGACCTCATCTCTATGCCGCCGAAGAAGGTACCGTGCAAGACGCCAAGCAAGGTATCGGACTTTTTCACAGCCCCTGACGTGCATCAACCCCCGCAGTGGGGCATGGGGGAGGAAACCATGGCCTTTACGAAAGCGGACTTGCTGTCCATGTTCCAGGACTTTAAGACGGAGCTGCGCAACGATCTTCGGCAAGATTTCACGACATCCCTGGAGCAATTACGTACCGATGTCACGGGGCGCCTGACCTCCCTCCAGCAAGACGTGGACTCAGTGGGTACAAGAGTGTTGGATCTGGAGTCACAACACCAAGAACAGGCTCGACTCACCACCGAGGTGCACGAGGACGTCCAGACTCTTAAAGAACAGCTTCACCAGGTACAGCTTAAGGCGGAGGACATTGAGAATAGGGCTCGAAGAGAGAACATCCGCATTAGAGACCTGGAGGAGGGAGCAGAAGGGCCCGATCTAGAGGCATATGTGGAGGGGCTGTTCGCTGAGATACTGAGCCCCCAGACCTTACAAATAAAACTAGACAGGGTGCACCGTGTTGGCACAAGACAAAGCGACGGAACGAAGAGGCCCCGCGACATACTAGCCAAACTTCATTCATACAAAATCAAGGAGGCGATCATACAGGCAGCCAGAGCGACAAGCTCCATCTCCTTCCAGGGCCATTCCTGTACGATATTCCAGGACGTGGCACCATCTACACTAGCGCGCCGCCACGCATTCAGAGTCATCACCACCAAACTAAGAGAGGCGAAGATCGGATATCGCTGGACCTATCCCTTCGGGCTCAGTTTCGACTTCCAGAACAAAAGGCGACATGTCACGGAACTCCGAGAGGGTCTGGATTTGCTGGGCCTCACATCCGAAGAGGCCGACTCTGCCGGAGGTGCAGCTGGGGGGCCCTCCCGGGGTACGGCCATGCCCTTTGCGTGGTCGATGGGTCCGCGTAGGGGTCGCCACTGACTTTCTTCTGCTGACACGCTGGAGGATCCTTCCCTGAGTCGGACTGTATCCCAGGCCGCTGGGAACGTTGGGTCTCTTCTGGATTTCTTGGACACCTTCCATTGATGCAAAGATGGTGCGGCTCCAGCTCGTGGCCTCATCTATCCCACATGATGGCAACCCCCTTCTATTGACCGCCACGTACAGATAAGTGGTTTGAGGGATCTGAACCCCACCTAACTCTGTTTCTCTGCTTGAATAGTCGAATCCCCGGTCTTCTGGCTACGGAGGAGGGGGGTAGAGGGTGGTAAAGGCTTTGGAGATGTTGGGGATCTGAGGCCTCCAAACGAACATGCCGAAAACTGGAGAAGATCTGGCTCCACGAACGGACAGCGGACAGCTACGCCGCCCACAAGAGCGCCACCCGCAGTCACCATCACCTCATCAGATCCGCCAAAAGGGCCTCACTCAAAGACCGCCTAGACAACAACGCACACAACAGCAAAGAGCTCTTCAACATCGTGAAGGAACTCTTCAACCCCAGCTCCAACACCAACGACATCCCGCCGTCACGAGACCTGTGCGACTCACTGGCCACCTTCTTCCACCGCAAAATCGCCGACATCCACGACAGCTTCAACACCACGACCGCCCGGCAACCACCGAGACCACTGCCCCCACAACCACCAACCGCCTGCTCTCCTGGACCAACATCAACGACGAGGACACCAGCGAGATCATGAACACCATCCACTCCGGTTCACCGCTAGACCCGTGCCCTCACCATATCTTCAACAAAGCCAGTACAGCCATCGCGCCCCATCTCCGGAAAATAATCAACATCTCCTTCGAGACAGCAACCTTCCCGGAAAGCTGGAAGCACGCCGAGATCACCGCCTTACTCAAGAAACCCAAGGCAGACCCCAAGGACCTCAAGAACTTCCGACCCATCTCTCTGCTCCCGTTCCCCGCGAAGGTCACCGAGAAAATCGTCAAACAACTGACCCGCTACCTCGAGGAGAACAACATCCTGGACCCTTCCCAGTCCGGCTTCCGCAGCAACCACAGCCCCGAAACCGCCGTCATCGCCGCCACCGATGACATCAGGACCCTGCTAGACAACGGAGAAACAGCAGCAGCCCTCATCCTCCTGGACCTATCAGCCGCCTTCGACACGGTCTGCCACCACACACTACGAACACGCCTTCACGACGCCGGGATCCAAGAGAAGGCCCTGGACTGGACCACATCCTTCCTTTCCGGCAGAACACAAAGCGTCCGCCTCGCCCCCTTCCGATCGAAGGCCACCAAGATCATCTGCGGCGCACCCCAAGGCTCCGTCCTCAGCCCAACGCTGTTCAACATCTACATGGCACCCCTCGCCCACGTCGCCCGACAGCACAACCTCAACATCATCTCCTACGCCGACGACACCCAGCTGATCCTCTCCCTCACCAAAGACCCTCACACCGCCAAAGCCCACCTCCACGAAGGAATGAAGGCCGTCGCCGAATGGATGAGTACCAGCCGCCTGAAGCTGAACTCGGACAAGACGGAGGTCCTCATCCTTGGCTCCAACCCTTCAGCCTGGGACGACTCCTGGTGGCCGACATCACTGGGAACAGCCCCGACACCCACCGACCACGCACGCACGCAACCTAGGGGTCATCCTCGACCCCACCCTCTCCATGACTAAGCAGGTCAACGCCGTTTCCTCATCCTGCTTCAACACCCTCCGAATGCTCCGCAGGATCTTCAAGTGGATCCCCACCGAAACAAGAAAAACAGTCACCCAGGCCCTCGTCACCAGCAGGCTGGACTACGGAAACGCCCTCTACGCAGTAACGACGGCTAAGCTCCTGAGACGGCTGCAACGCATCCAGAACGCCTCTGCACGTCTTATCCTCGACATCCCCCGACGCAGCCACATCACACCCCACGAGAGACCTGCACTGGCTCCCTGTCAACAAGAGGATAACCTTCAAGCTCCTCACCCACGCACACAAAGCACTCCATAACTCCGGACCAGCCTACCTCAACAGACTCAGCTTCTACACCCCCACCCGCCAGCTCCGCTCCACCACCACCACCACAGTCCCCCGCATCCGTAAAACGACCGCCGGCGGCAGATCCTTCTCCCACCTCGCCGCCAAGACCTGGAACACCCTCCCCACCAACCTTCGGCAGACCCAAGACCTACTGGCCTTCAGAAGACTCCTCAAGACCTGGCTCTTCGATCAGTAGCAGCACCACCCCCCTCTTCCCCCAGCGCCTTGAGACCCTCGCGGGTATGTAGTGCGCTTTATAAGTGACATGATTGATTGATTGACTGACTGACTGACAGAGGGGCACAATCTGGTCCAATCATGGCCTCATGTAGACATAGGTAATGCTCCTGCAGTAGTTCCGTAGCATTGGGACATATTCTGTATGCACGCATGAAGATCCTCTGCTGAACACCAGCAGTGTGCCGGGATGGGCGTGGACGGGGTCCTCGGACCTTCCGTCCCCCCTGATCCCTTGTAGGGGATCTCCCTTCTGTACCATCAAGGGGTAAAGTTTATAACGCTGAAGTAGCGTTTTATTTTTGAGTAATGTTTGTTCTTGGTTTTTTGGGAAGGGAAGGGAGGGGGTGGGCGGGAAATGGTGGCGGCTTTTTAATGTTTGACACTTGGAGACGGTCTAGCAGCGGCAACGATTGTGGGGGTCCTTTGGGAGATTGGTTCAGAGCTACTATGGGCAGGTGGGTTTACCTGGTAAAGTGATGCCCATCACGATTGGAACATGGAACGTTAAAGGCCTTAACTCTCCCCAAAAGCACCAGAAAGTGTGGAAGTACATAATAGATCACCATTGGACATTGTGGCGTTGCAAGAAACGCATTTGGCCAGGGCCGACGATACCAGACTTAGACACAAACATTTCCCATTGATCTATAGATCTTCGGCACATACAAAACAGAGGGGTAGCGCTCATGTTCCGCTCATCCACCCAATTTCAACCCTTAGGAATACACACTGATAGAGGCGGTCGTTGGGTCATGGTTAAAGGGCGCCTCAAAGGGAAGCTGTGTACCCTAGTAGCAGTTTATGTTCCCAACACTGGTCAGACGGCCTTCCTCCACACGTTTATGGGGAAACTATCAGACTTCGCAGAGGGGCCACTGATTCTAATGGGCGATTTTAATTTAACGTGGCAAAAAGAACTGGATAGTACACACTCACATCGCTCAGAGGTGGGCTCCTTCTCCCGGGAGACACAACGCCGACTGCACGACATGGGGCTTTTGGATGCTTGGCGTAGTCTATTCCCACAGACGCGGGACTATACATTCTACTCACATGTGCACCGTTCCTATTCCCGTCTGGACTACATTTTTATCCATCAATCCCTTCAGGGGGCACTTCACAATGCTAAGATATTTCCCCTTTCGGTTTCGGACCATAGCCTACTCTCTATATGCCTCTATTGGGGAGGGAACACCTCGGCAACATCTAGATGGTACTTCCCGACGTCCCTTACCCGGGATAAGGAAACCTGCACCAAACTAAGGGAAACCATTACAGAATTTTTTGTTAACAACAACCCAGAGGATACTTCTAACTATATTAATTGGGATGCATTTAAGGCAGTCTTTCGGGGAAGATGCATTGCCCTCAATTCGGCCCTCAATGCACAACGGGCGAAAGAAAGGGAAAAACTAGAGGAGGAGCTATCTAAGCTTGAGCACATACATAAAACGAATCCCAGCAGACAGACCCTTCGTAATCTTACAGCGATACGGGGGGAAACTACGAGCGATCTACGATAACAGGGCAGAGTTCACACTCCTTAAACTACGACACTTATCCTATTCACAGGGCAACAAGGTTGGTAAACATCTGGCCCGCCAATTACGAGACAAAAGGGAGCGAGAATATATAGGAGGTATATGTGGTCCTGATGGGGAACTTAATCATAGAAAAGAGGCTAAAGCAGACCTCTTCGGCTCTTTTTACGCGACACTTTACCAGGGTGACGCCGTGGACTCGGACGCCCAGAGAGATTACCTTCAGCCCCTACCACTGCCCCAGGTATCAGATGACTGGAATGATCGGCTCACGGCTCCTATTACGCTGGACGAGGTCACCACCGCGATTACGGCTCTGAAGCCCCATAAAGCACCGGGCCCAGATGGATATACAGCCCTCTTTTACAAGACGTTGGCTCCCGACATTGGTCCCCACTTGACCAACCTGTTTAACAGCATGGCCAACGAGGGCATGACCTCTGGCACTATGTCCAAGGCAGTGATATCTGTCATACCCAAAGCTGGGAAGGACCCCCAACACTGTGCTTCTCATCGGCCCATTGCCCTGCTAAACTTGGACGCGAAGCTTTACTCCTCCATTATAGCTAAACGCCTGAATGACCTTATGCCTGAATTGATCCACGCTGACCAATCGGGATTCATTAAGGGCCGGCAAACGCACGATAATACCCGAAGAATTATCCACCTGATAGAGAAGGCCACTCGGCGTCGGATTCCCGCAGTGTTAGTGGGGCTCGACGCAGAGAAGGCCTTTGACCGAGTGGACTGGGGGTTCCTTTTCCACACACTCTCGGCGTTTGGATTTACAGACAAATTCCTCACTATGATCCGGGCTAATTACCTCCATCCCAGGTCTAGAGTGGTGGTCAATGGGGTCCTGTCGTCCACGTTCCTCCACTCTAGAGGCACCAGACAGGGATGCCCCTGTCTCCCCTTCTTTTTGCACTAAGTATTGAACCATTAGCGGTAGCGGTCAGGGCCAACCCTACTATCCAGGGTATACCATTTGCAGGGGAGTCGCATAAAATTTCTCTTTTTGCGGACGATGTTCTCTTGTCCCTCTCCGACCCGGCCACATCCCTCCCAAATGTGCAAACTGAACTAGAGCGTTTTGAAACGGTGGCCGGCTTTAAGGTTAATCTCAACAAATCATCCTCAACCTCACTCTCCCACGAGCAGAAATACCCATACTACAGTCTCTTACCCCACTGCCATGGGCCTCGTCCTCTATTCAATACCTGGGAGTGCAGTTGGACCCGAAGGTAGACGGGCTCTACGCTGCCAACTTCCCCGCTCTTCTTAACAAAATTCAAAAGGATCTCACGAAATGGAAGCCCCTTTTCCTGTCATGGCTAGGTAGGATTCATGCAGTGAAGAGGACGCTTCTCCCAAACTCCTTTATCTATTTCAGGCTTTGCCCATAGCACTAGAGGGGACTTTTTCCGTCGAGTTAAATCCATGGTGCTTCGCTTTATCTGGCAGGGAGGGAGGGCACGCTTCTCATTCTCTCTTCTTCGTCGCTCCCGTAGGGAGGGGGGTTGGCCTACCGGACTTTCAGCTGTATTATAAGGCGGCACAGCTCAGAGTCCTGGTTGAATGGTCCAAGCCAGAGTCCGACAAGCATTGGCTCCATATGGACCGCAGTGTGACGGGGAGAACAATATGGGATCTTGTTTGGCTCCCCAAGAGAGATAGACCTAAGAATACGTATATTAGTAACCCCACTCGTACCACACAGAGTATGGGACTCACTCACGGGTGATGATAGATGGGCCTCATTTCCATCACCATTTACGCCTCTCCACTTTAACCCGGCATTCCCACCGGGCCTACAAGAGGGACCTTTTGATGCCTGGAGAAAAGGAGGATGTCTGGCTCTGACACCTGTTCCAACACACGGATCCCCTCACGTTTAGAGACTGTAAGCAGGACTTTGGACTGGGAGACGCAGAGGGTTACCACTATGCTCAATTAATGCACTGGGCGCTCACCCGCAGGTGCGCGTAGCAGCCACACGCCCCCTCACACAGTTTGAACGCTTCCTCACCAAGACTACATCAATGAAGGGGACGATTTCATTCATATATAATTTCCTACTCACTACTGTTAGCTCCCCAAGACCCCGATATATATCTATGTGGGAGGAAATGCTGCAGCGGGGGGTCTCAGAGGAGGAGTGGGACCATCTGTGGACCGACATCACCCGATTTAACCGTTCTACGGAGCTTCGTGAGGCACATTTGAAGACGATGATGGACTGGTACTTGCACCCGTCCAAACTCAAACGTATTTTTCCCGCAACCTCTGATAGATGCTGGAAGGGATGTGGATTGCTTGGGGACTTTCAACACATATGGTGGGATTGCCCATCCATTCGCCCCTTTTGGGAGGAAATTCTGGCCCATATTAAAGACATACTAGGATACCCGGTCCCTTCCACTATGGCAGGTGTCCTCCTGGGGTTACGTGATCCCTCCCTAGAACACCAGACCCGGGCTGACAAACAAATCATGTGGCTATGTATTGGGGCGGCCAAGACCACCCTGGCGGCCGCTTGGAAAAAGAAGGAGGCGCCAGCTATCTCTCTCTGGAACTCACGACTCTGAAGACTGCTCAGTCTTGAGCGCATGTCTGAAATATTCAGAGATGACTATAAAAATTTTGAATTCCGCTGGGGCCCCCTGGTTCAATTCCTCTCGCGAGGTCTCCCATCGGCCGTGTGCCCCCCTAACGTTAGAGCTCTCCATCTCTTTCAATATTGAGCCAAGTGTCACTGCTACTAGCTGCATCTAGGAAGCGAGTTTAGCCGCCGCCATCGGGGAGGGGGGTGGGGAAAGGGGGTGGGGGGGGGGGTCTTACTTATCCTTGGTTTTTTCCCCATTGAGAAATGTTTGGTGTTATGTGCCTCTTACAACTTTCTGTAACACCCTGCGTCGGAAGAGTGCAGGACAAATGTCCCCACGGAGGGCTGTCGAAACGTGAGTGGTAACACGAGCCCACATCGCTTTCATTGTAGACTGAGTCTCCAACTCCAGGACTGTTAGAAACTGTAACCTATCTTAGTATTTTATCCCTTCAACTAGGAGATGGACCAGTAATCAGAGGGCTGTGTATCTACTCAGATGTAATTAAGCTTCAATTTGATATCCTCCTGCGAGAGGTACTGTGTTAATGTTATTTTTTGCAATGGTCTGAAAAATCTTAATAAACATAACTTTGAAGAAAAATAGTAGAGGACGGATATCTTGGAATTGCACTGTACATAGTTTACCACGATTTTAAAGTTCAAACATGGTTGCCATGTTGAAAATCAACACGCAGGCCACCTTGGAATGTTAAAAAGGATACTCACAAACGGATTCAAAGATAACCAGGGAGTAAATGTCACACTTAGCAGCATCTAAAGATGCTGGAACTTTCTGAATGGTAAGACACACTATGGACAACACCATTCCAAAACAGCTGCCTGGTTTAGAAGCAGTGGCCATGTGTGATGCAGCACACTGAAGAAGAAAGGAGGAGCAATGAGCTACAGGTAGCACAGTTTGGGGAAATGCTGGGTCCGCTAACATAAATAGAGAGCAACAAAGTAGGACCTATAAAGTGGAAAGAAAAGGAAAACTAAAACTACTGGCTCGCCAGGCCCGGAACGGAAAAACACACATTTTCAGGTAGATGTGCACATGATTGAGGGAAATGTAATCACTTGCAGAGTAATAAAACCAATAGATGAAATGAGCTGATGGCGCATGCACAATATTTTATCCCAAGTGTGTCAGGCTGGTACACAACACCAAAACCCTTGCCTAGTACGGTAATTTGTGAGATTCCTTGCAACAAAATACTTGTCTACAGATATGATATTGTGCAACCGTGAGTCAATATCAGTATTTGCTTCTGCGCGGATGCTGAATTTAGTAAATAATGCTACAGCGTTGCCACAAGATCACCCCGTCCAAGCCCCAGGGAGGAGACCCGCTCTGATATGTTTAATTGGAGTTCAGTAAGTGCTCCGAAATTGCCAACCATGATTGCTGAGAGGATTGAAGGAGGAAATAGTTTAGCCTGTCAAAACAGATTCCTCCCATTATCTTTTTTAGATGACAACAAAACGGCTTCAGTCAATCATTTTCAACAGAGCTCCACTTGTGAACTCACCAAAGGGCAGGGATTAGATGAGAATGAAATCCTTAACTGCATTATCAGTTGGAACATTGCGGGCTTGAGAAGCAAAAAAGATGATCCCAGTTGGCTTAATTTGTTAAAAGACTATGACATAGTTAGTCTACAGGAGACCTGGGATACGGAAAACAATTTCTGGGTGGATGGGTTTAAATCATATAGTGTTCCCGCACGACCTTCTCTGTCAGGTAGAGCAAAAGGGGGCCTCTTAATGTTATTTTCACTCAAATTGTCAGGGGCTCATAGGAGGGTGGATGTGGGGGTCCCACAATTGTTTGGCAATTGAATTTACTGCTCCTAATTTATCTAAATTGTTGTTTGTCAATTTTTATAATTCAGGAGAGAGTAGCTTTTTAAATGAACATTTATGTAAATTGAAATGTTTTTTTAGAGGAGTACAGATTGAAACAAACCACTTATTATTCTATTATAACTATGGGCGATTTCAACATTCATGTTTGTGAGTTGAATTGCCAGGTAGAAGATCTTTTAGGGCCGGCGAACTCCTCCACTCCCCATTTTGAGCACACACAGTATGGGGAATGTTTGGAGGAGCTTTTGGCTGCAGTAGACCTTTTTGAACTGAGTTTTATTGATACAGATGAGAGGATTCCCACTTTTAAAGCACGAGGGCGGGATACTATTATAGATTTTATATTTATCTCCCCTACCCTATTATCTCAAGTAATTTTTTATAATGCCAGGTGGTCTCATTTTAGTGATCATAATCCTGTTATTCTTGTGTTGGACAGGGGCTGTGGCCTAAAGGAGAAATTGGAAAAGTTAGGTGGTGATACCCGTTTGAAAACATCTGATCAGGAACGGAGGCTAAAATGGGCCAAAGTAATCCAGGACCTTTTCTTTCAGGACCTCTGTGTGAAGGTTGATGAAAAGTTCGCAACCTGCCTTGATAACTCTAATCAGGGGTCGAAGGTACTTACAGCCTTTGAAGGCATCTGTGTGCAGGTAGCGTCAGACCTCTCCTTACCAACCAGACCTAGGCAAATTATAGGAGAGAGATGGTTTGATAGCAACTGTTCTGAAGCACACCGAAAACTGGTAGCAGCACTGAAAATGGTCCCACGAGACAGACTATATAGCCATGTTAAGAAAGCTGTATAAGCTTGCTCTATCCACGCATAAAAAGGAAATAAAAGAAGATGCATGGAATGCTTTATTAGCGGTGGAGGTCCTAAAAGATAGCTCTAGATTCTGGGCTATTGTAAATAAACCTTTCTTCTCTGGTATAGAGAATGTCCCCTTAGAATGTAATATCACAGAAGCCCAATGGCTCTCTCATTTTGAAGCCATATATGAGGCCACTGCTATCTCGGATTTCCCCGCTAGTTTAGAACATAGTAGGGAATCCCCTAAAATTGTTTTTAACGAAGGTGAAGAGGAACTGGCAATAATGCAAATGACCAGTAATAAGGCCCCTGGTCCAGACGGCGTCCCGGACGACTTATATAAACAAAATCCGACTTTCTGGGCCAAAATTCTGACAAATGTTTACAATGTGTCAAGCCATCAGGGTTTCCCGTCATCATGGTCGTCGTCTACCATCATTCCAGTTTTTAAAAAAGGTCAGAGGGGACCAACGCTGTTATAGGCCGATATCATTAATAGATTCTGCAGTAAAAGTTTTAGAGAGTGATTTTAACCAAGTTAATGGACTGGCTGAACGAGGTTTTAACTAACCTCCAATTTGGTTTTAGACGTGGAAGGGGTACTCTGGACCAGTGCCTAAATTTACATCTAATAGCAGGTAAATACACTCTAGCCAAAGCGGGGACACTACAGCTGGCTTTTATGGACCTCTCGTCAGCTTTCGACCTGGTAAATAGATCTAAGCTTGGGCTCATCCTGCTAGACATGGGCATAGATCCAGGTCTAGTTCACTTCTTGGCGGACCTACCAAGGGATCTCTCTGCAAGGGTGAGGGTCAACCAAGAAGGAAAATGCACAAGGCACTTTAAATCTGGTAGAGGTGTTCGCCAGGGATGTATTTTAGCTCCATTGCTTTTTACCCTATATATAAACAATTTAGGAAAGTTTTTAGATTCGGCTAGCTTAGACATACCGCAAGTAGGGGACCGGGCTATCCCCGTGCTCCTATACGCGGATGATGCCATTTTATTAGCCCGTACAGCTGTAGGGCTCCAGAGGCTTTTGGATTCCTTTGGGGCCTATATGAAATCATTGGACCTAGTAGTCAACATAGCCAAATCACATACAATGACTATGGGCCAGAAACATAAAAAAAAAAAAAATAATCTTTTTATTGTGAAGGCGCAGAGCTGTCCAGGGTGACCTCTTTTACCTATTTGGGGGTACTTTTTGATGAGAGGGGTTCATGGGTCCCCCAACAGAAAGTAAAAATAAATGCGATGGCAAGGTCAACGGCTGCTGTTCATGGCTTTGCACAGCGACTGGGGGCCAAGCCAATCGTAGCCATGCTTAACATCTACAGGTCTAAATGCATAGCTATTGCACTGTATGGATCGGCCATCTGGTGTTATAAGCCAACGGAGGGGGTTCAGATAGTTGAAAACAAGTTTTTACGTACCCTCGTTGGTCACCCAATCTACCCCAACTTTTGTAATACACCAAGAGCTAGGTGTTAGTTATGTGTTAGATTTGTTGAGGCTGGCCCCGGTGGTCTGCTGGCTTAAGACCTGGCTTAATCCAGAATTAACCCTGGATCACAAGATTATTAGGGACTGTGTCGCCCTGGAGCGAGTTAACTGTATTCCATGGCTATATTATGTCAAGTACACCTTAAACAAACTAGGACGTCCAGATTTATTTGATTTCCCAGATAAAATAAGAAAAGAGGACTTGGCATGGATAAAAACACATTTTTTTAATCTAATGTCGGCTGAGCGGGAGGAGACCGAGTTAATGAAACCTTCAGTAAAAGCCTATTTTTTTGTTAAAAACCTCCCCCCAGATTGAACCGTATTTGAGAATTGTCACGAAGCCCTTCCATCGCCTGCTTTTAACCAGGTTTCGTTTGAATTTAATTCACTTTTTCCTAGATAATTTGCAAGGCTGGAGTAGGGTGTGTGACTCCGGTCCTTGCACGTGACAATTTTTCAACTCAGAATACTATGCACTTTATAATGTTTTGTGATTATTACAGTGTTATCCGCAGGAGGTTTTTATTTCCAATTTTAAGGGGAAAAGGTTTTATACAGGTCAAACCCGCTTTACTCCATCTTCAGCTGCTGAATGACCCATGGGAAATATTTAACATAGAAAGTTTTTTAGTCACAGCTGTTAGACAGGAAAAACGGTACCCTGTGACATTTTAAGAGTACCCATCAAGCTTATGTGATTATCTTCTTTATGCTGGCATTTTTAATTCTGAATTATTTTCATTGAGGTGATTCATTGCTATATATGTATTAATGGCAGCCTGGGTTTTTATGCGATTTAATGAAATCTGGTTTTGTATCATCCTTTCTTTTTTTAGGTCGCCCATATTTATTGATGATTCGGATTTTAGATATTTTACTGTGTAGTGTATTGTGATATATGTATTGTACTTTTATAGTTTTTATTAACCGAATAAAGTGGTTTTGACTGACAGTCGATTCGGCGTGTACTAGACCATTTAGTTCATGGTTTCTCAGAGAACGGTGTTTCAGGTCAAGATGTATCTGTGGAAGATTCTTTGGCACCTGTTCAACAGCTGTTTAGTTTTCAGACAGTACATACCCAGCAAGAGAGCATGTTACAGTATTAAGCTGTATATGTTGTGTGCAAGTGCTACTGGCTATGCATATAATTAGGGTGTACACTGGTGGGGGATCAGCTGAGCTCCCTAGTTGTGCTTCTGCAACCAGTGCAAAATAATTGTGAGGGAACTTGCCAGACTACTTTTTCACACAGGCACCATTTATAGGCTGACAATTTCTACACTGGAGTGCAATTATTTAAAGATTGGTTCACAGTGGGCACTGTGTCAAAAGGCCCAATGCCCTCTAACCAGAAAGGTTATCCTAAAGACTTGTGTGCAAGAAGCTTCAAAGGGGACAGAGCAGTGCCTTGGATAGCAATTAACTTTCTGCTTTGAAACTTTTAGACAGACTAGATGCCCACATACTCAAAAATATTCACAATCAAAGTACTTCATATAAGCCTCCTTGGGGTCAGGTAGCAGACGTGTGCAAACCAGTGTACTTTCTAGACTACTACAAGCACATGGAATGGGTAGATCATAGGTTAGAGCCTTATAATGTTTGTCGAAAGTCATACATCAGGTACAAGAAGGTGGCAGTTCATTGGTTTCATTAAGCATCCGTCAATGCTTACGTTGTTTTGAAAGATAGTTCTCGCTCTCTATATCCCAAGACAACTTTTGTAGTTTCAGCAATCTGTAACAGAAAGCCTTGGTGCAGTGGAGAAAGTGTTCCTAGAATTGGAGTGGTTGAGAATGTGGCTAGATTGAAATAAATATCAACACTTTCCTGAATACATTCCTCCAACACCCAAAATAGACTCTCCTTGTCGAAGACGTAGAGTTTGTGTCCAAAGAGGAGTACAAAAGGAGAGCCGTACGTACTACCCAGAGTGGCCTAATCCCAGCCTATGTGTGCTCACGTGTTTTAAACTACACCATACGTAACTCAAGTATTGGAAGCAACCATGAGAGCAAAAGGCAACTGACACTACAGTCTGTATTGCTACGTATTTTCTGTTTCGCCACCGTGTTGCCAATTGTTTGATCGGTTTAGTAATACCTGTTGTGGATTATTCATCTTCTACCAGTAGATGGATTCTTTTAAATTTGGAGAAAAAAGTTTGATTAAAAAAATCTAATTAGGGTGCTGTTTAGTTGAATTTTTTTTATGTATCTGCTTTGTTTGACTAATCTGTTCATTCTGGGAATGTTTTAGAAATGAAAGTGGCATGGAGCTCCATGGTGATGTGTGAGTGTCGGCTGACTGTCGGGGGAGGGGGGGGCTTATACTGGTGGCTGGTTGGCGATGCAAGTATTGGCAGTTGCCTGGCAGTGTGTGTTTTGTTGCAGTTGGCTGACTGTGCGTGTAGTTGAGGTTGGCTGGCAGCGTGTGTGTAGTGACTTGCTAGTGATGTGTTTCCATGTTGGTTGATGTATGGGTGATTGGTGGAATGATTGGTGTGTCATTCCAGTGGGAGTATAAAAAAAAGTGACGGGCACTGGCATGGCACAGTTTGTTGATGTGAGCACTGGGCCCACAGCTGACAGTGTGAATGGCTTTCTGTGTGTAATGCACGAAAGGTGTGTGAATGGCTTGTAAAGCGGTTGGTGCCTTAATGTGGCTTTACAGCTCACAAGCGCGAGTCTTGGGTATAGTATTTTGAAATTTCAATTATGTTAAAAGTGATTTCTGCATTTTCTTGAAATCATTTGTTAATAAAATGTACATTTTGTACTTCACCGTGTGTGTGTATATATATATATATATATATATATATATATATACATACATACACACACATACATACATATACACACACACACACACACACACACACACACTAATATTGGTCTTCTCAGACTTTCACTGCAAGTGTGTATTTCGTCTCTAGGGAAACCTCCCGACACCAGATAGTTTAGTAAAAGTAAAATAAAACAAGCATTGGCATAGCCAATAGGTCTCGCCTTTGGGACATTATAAGTGTTTAGCCATGCAACAGTTGATGTTGAACCAAGGATATTGTGCTGCATAATTAAATACTTATAAGGTCCCAAAGGCGAGACCTATTGGCTATGCCAATGCTTGTTGTACATGCTTTTGATCAGGACCAGCGCTTCGGATGGAGAGCGGAGGTAACAGAACAGGGGTCAAACTTGTTTGAGAACCAGTTCTAATTAATTGTATGCACTTTACTGTTTGTTTATACAAAAGCTTTCAGTCATCGCTTATAGTTTTAGATACTTGCTCTGAACTCAGATTCTAAGTCATTTATTCACATGTATTATGTAAAATCTATTATGGAGTGCAGTCAGCAGCTAGGTGCCATATCACCTTTACCAGTATAAAAACTTTTATAGCAGCGGGGGGGAAGTTGTATATTGACTCAGTAGAAAGTGTCCTCGGGGTTCCTTAGCCTATACCAGTAAATTGAGATAAACACGCAAATTCCGGTATTGTTTGCCCTACTGTATATTAAGTAATTCTGACCTAGAATCTCCCCGCTCACTTTGCAAAGCACTTTCACACTTTTTTCTCAGTAGAATATATCCATACATAATTGCACTTTGGTAAGCACTGACGCATTTTTCTCGTTGAATGTATGTATATAAGGAACGAAATGGTATAGTATTCTCTATAGCATTGTTTACAGTTGAACAGCATTCCAGCCCATGCTTTCGATCAGGATCTCCACCTCGGATGGAGAGAAGAGACGTTAGGGCAGAGGTTAAATGAGTTTGAGAACCGGCTCTATTAATTGTATGCACATTATTGTTTCTTATACAAAAGCTCGAAGTCACCGCCTATGGTTTTAGATACTTGCTGTGAACTCCGACTCTAGGTTATTTTAATCAACATGCATTATGTATAATCTACAATTGAGTATAGTTAGCAGCTAAGTGCTATATTACCATTACAAAAACTGTTTTCTGCCCTGTGTCAATTGATGTATTTATGGTTGTTCTTTCTGCTCAATAAAAAAATACAACAAATCAATCAATCAAACAAACTTGTATAGTCCGGAGTTGCCACCTCAAGAACTTGAGGCTCAGAGTGGAATCACTTACACATAATCACATCCTAAGTGGGGTACACTGGGAAGAACTGAAAGTGATAAATTCTGCATTGGTTTACGCAGTGAATATTTGTATTTCGCGGTGCCAGACAATTCTGCTCCTCTTATTAAAAATTTAAAAAAAGCTTATAAAAAAGCCTTCCAGGTGTCCATGCCAGACTATTAGAACTGTGTGGTGGTGGTCTGGGGTTGGGATCTCACATAAGGGATACTGCACTATGTACCTCCGACCCAAACACTCAAATTGGTACCAACTCTGTGGATACTCTTTTCAGAGTCTGGTAAATCGGTTAAACTGTGAAAGAGAGGGCGCTAAGAGTGTCTAGCTCAAAATGGAACTGATGGAAAAAGACGGGGCCGTTTGCTACAAGAGGACCAGTTGAAGTTTGGGACCCTGAAGGTTGCCATTGATACAGTACCATCTTCAATATTATTGTCTCCAAACCCTGATGGATGTAGTAGCATTTTAGTCTATGGGCAACGATGTGCTGGTGTGGCCGAACGCTACAAAGTTATCAAATTCATCCGTTTTTTCATTAGTTGAATGGCGGCAAAATCAAGTTAGCTGATACGAAAGCTTGAAAGATGTTCTGGTGAGGAGAATTAGACAGATCATTGTCAAGTACATTTGCCGTTTGAGAAGAAGTCACGTGAAATACGGTAGATTTGGATGTGGGTGTAGCGATGAAGATGGCAATTGTTCGTATGTGTGCCAACGATTTAAGTTTATTAATGCAACAAAAATCTCAAAATCAACTTTACCATTCATTAAATAAATATAAAAATGTAATTAAAAGTGTGCCAGTTATCAGGGATCAATGCACTTAATTCTTAAATTTCATGGGGGCAGTAGGTATCACTCAGGCCGCAGCTACTGCACCCTAAAGATACAGAATTGTTGGCACCAGCCAGGAACTAAAATAGTAAATAAAGGAAGTGTATTGCATCCAGAGTATAGGGTGGAGACCCACATTTGGGGTCAATCTCACTCCAGGTAAACATAGGATATGCCTATGCAGCACCTGATTGGAGGCTAGGTTTCGGTCGATTCTAACTAAGCCAATCCAGGCACCGCCCAAATCCTAGCCAAACCCAACCGGAAGCCTAAAAAACATACAGTACAGACGTGCTACAGTCAACGATGGCTTTGGTCGTCACACTCGTAGCAACATTCCATAGGATCCACAGATCCAAACTTCTCTGTAAACAAAAAAAGTTCAGAGTACCTTCATTTCTTTAACTTGAAAGGACGAGTAACTGCACTTTTCAGCACAGGAGCAATACTTGTAATGGAACCTGCACATCTGATCTGATACTCTGGGATATTGATTGCCTGCATTTCTATATTCCCATTTAAACCACTGAACATGATCATACTTTTCTCCTCAAAAGTAGTAACAGTATTACTATTAAGTCGATTGCTTGCCTCGTTTGTCTAAGGCGGACATTAAATCTCCCCACATGAACCTACAGCATTTGTTTTACAGGGGGGGGGGGGGGGAAGCGTACAGCAAGGCGCGATGATTGCGACCATATGGCGCTGCGCGCTCCCGCAAGGGAATCGCCAGACGTGCACGCGTTGCCATTGCAAGCAATGCAACGCGTGCACGTTTTTGCCCCCAAAGCTGTGCCGATCGCTAAAGGTCTCTCCTATGCAGCGCTGCGTAGGCGAGACCTAAAAAAGACATCAGGTATTCCAGGGCAGTGTGCCTTGCATGGATCCCATGGCATTGTCTTACCTACAATGCCCTGCAAAGCTCAAACGTTTCCTAAAAGTGTATATTTTTCTTGCATTTGTGACGTGAACTTCCAAAATTGACAAGGATCCACAAAATTCCCCATCACCCAGCCTACCCCTAACTGTCCCAATAAAATTGTTACCTCACGTGTGTAGATGGGCCTAGTGCCAAGGAGAACAGATCAAGCAGATATACAGTTTTGCTCCATTGCAGCCTAAAACAAATAAAACCAGCAAATAGAAAGCAAGCAAATAGGAGTTACAAAAAACAAGCCAATGGTAAGCAATGGACCAAATGCATTCCCAGTGAAGATTTCAGAATGTCAAAGAACTCCTTAGGAAATCAGACAGTTGCGCTGTCTGGTAGGCTTCAACCTAAAAAAGGGTGGTTTTTCAGTGGAAAAGTTTTAAGTGTCCATGTAGCATTTTGGGCCCTTTCATGGCGCGGGGCTAGGCCCACACACACTAGTGAGGTACCATTTTTATCTGGAGACATGGGGTTGGGGGCTCTGGGTTTTAGGAAATTTGTGAATCCCTGCTGGCTCCAGAACTTCCCTCACATGAGAAGAAAGTGTGTTTTTTTGCAAAAAGGCAGAGGTGTGTATGTGAGGGCTTTTGGGTAAGAAAAGCTCATGAGAACCACACAAGTAACACCACTCTGGACATCCCTGGGTGTCTAGTCTTCAGAAATAACTCTGTATGGAAGTTTCCCTGAGTGGCGGCTGAGATAGGACCCAAAATCTGCAGCTACCCACATTGTTGGGGGGAAAAAAAGTGTGGATTCTCCTGGGGTGAAATCGGATGTTAACAGGTTGCGTTTTGGGATGTTTTTTCTCGCAGATACTAGGTCTAGCCACACAAGTGGGGTACCGTTTTATCAGGACCTTTTTGGGAACCCAGAATAGTAGAAAACTTGTTATTACCAAGTGGATTTATCTGTATGTGAGGCTTCCAAATGTAAGCCAGTCTTCAAGAAAGAAAACATTTTTCAAAATACCCCTAAATCACATAATATAGGTAACCTCAAATTCAGAGACGTACAAATAACCATTATTCCTAAACTCAGTATCTCTGAAAAAAAAAAAACTGGTTAAAGAAAGTTTTTTTTTTTTTTTTTTATACGAGTGTGTTTGTGTTGTACTGAAGGCTAAGAAGATGATGGTCCAAGCAAAACTTTCACCGATGCGATTCCTAGAGAAGAACAAAAATAGGCTTAATTGCACAGCCCCCCCTCCATTTTTCACCCCCCCCTGAAAAAGAACAAAATGTAACTACTATATTTTGGGTGCTTTATCGGTCCCAGGGGAATCCAGAAACCCTGGGTGCCTTTAGAATTCATAGGATGTTGGAGGAAAAAAAAGGAAAAACATTTGGTGTGGATAACTTCTGTGTAAAAAAAGGTTATGAAGGCGCAAGTTTGAAATATGCCAAATAAAACAAAAAAAAAAGGCCTTTACATTCTATGGGGAAATGCTTAGCTGAATTATAAATCAAATCATAACACATACGTCAATGCATTATGAATCTGAATAAGAGTGAGCTCCAGCTACTAAAAAGTCAGGACCAAATGCAAAGCACATTAGGAAACAGCTTGGACAAATTGCCTGGCTTCTGTTTACTGTGGAGGGGGAGGGGCAAGGGGAGACAAGTAAGTAATCTTTATTGTATATAGTTCATTAAAAACCATTACAAAAATGCAGAAACAACAAAACCGCTCACTTTTTTTTTAAGGTAGTTGAGAAACTAGAGCATTGCAAGTAAAATCAAATAAATAAGTGTCAATTGCCTAAGTAATCTAAAACCAGAGTTCTTTGGCTTTACCCGAGGCACAATTTTTTAACTGTTCGCAGGAGAAGCAGAGTTCAGTTGATGGTTTATTGCAATGTGTGTTCATAGATGTACGAGATTTGCTGTGCAAATAAGTAAAGAAGATAGCAGCTTAAAAAGAACAGTGGATTGGTTTCTGTCCAGGTGTTAAAAGAGCAAAAAAACCTGGTAAGTTGTTGGCAGAGACAGTCCTCAGCAGCAGCGGTCTTAGGTTGCAGTCTTAATGCCCGCAATCCGTTAAAGCGGGAGAGTAGTAGTTTTTGCGGATTTGGTGTGGACGGCCCAGGACATCCCAGAGGCCGTGTCAGATTGTTTTCTACCAGTGCTAAAATTTGACTAGTTTGTGGTTTGACTGTGGGTCCTCTGGTTTGAGTCAAGTTATTGCAGCCTGTTTCCACTTGCGGATCCTATGCTGGTGTATGCTCATAGATGAGTGAGCTTTGCCATGCAAATCAGTCAAGTGACTCGCAGTTTTAAAAGGAGGGCACCTCCAAGGGAACAGCAGGGTGATTTCCGTCCAATGCTGTAAATAGAGCAAAAAATGGCAAGCTGTTGAAGGCCAGAGAGCTCTGGTCTTGGTTTGAGATTTTTAGATCACGTAGACCTTCCTTCCATGCCAGAAGAGTAGTTGTGTTTTGTAAGTTAGGTGAGGCATTCCAGAAGCCACTTCTGCGCTGGACAGTGTTTTCTACCAGTGTGATGGCATTTGGCCCCTCAGCCATGGAGGGAGATGCAGGATTCTCCCAGTCGATCTTTCAGGAATTTCTCCTTGGAGTACCTACAGTATCACAGGCTGAAGTATGGCTGTGGACTAAGCGTTGTGTAGCCATTGATTGTCATCCAAGCATGGCTTCTTGCTGAGAAGGTGGGTTTGTCTTCTACTAGAGAGAGGCTCTTTATTGCCTTCTGCACTACTTTTTTGAAAATTGCATGCGTAGTTGGAACTTCCCAGAGCTGGGCGAGTCAGTGTTTGGGAGGGAATCCTGTAGGAATTTTTTTACCCGTATTGCCGTTCTGTGCTGGAGCTCTTGCCAGAGTAGGTGGTTTAAACTGTTTGGGGCGGCGTTCCTGATTTTGTGCCAACAGGTTATGTAGGCCCCCTGTCTTGCTGTTTAGTGGGGTCGAACTGCAGCCAAATCTGTGCTGCGGAGGCATATGTTGGAATGTTGAACATTATTCTATAGGCCCCGATTAAAGTGCTATCCAAAGTTTGAGTCTCTTCCTCCTATGTTGGTGAGTAGCGGCACAGGGTATCCTGCACTGCATTAGAGCGATATGCTTATGCCCCATGACTTGAATGTTTCATGTTCGTCTAGAACTTTGTTTGCAAACAACGATAATCTCCATGTGGCCTTGTTGGCTTCTCTTTCCGAGTGTACGTCTGTCCTGATAAATTCTATTGAAAGCAGGTCGGTTGTTTTTATGTCTTAGAGTTGGAATAGTTGAGAACTGCAAAATGTCGCCTCTATTCAGGACATCGCAGTTCCCCTTTGACTTGAAACCAGGTTTCAGGAGCATAGTGTATTGTTCTGGTTGTTGTCTGGTAGGGCTCTGGCGACGGATACTGCCAAGACTCAAATGACGGCCACCCTCCATAGATTATATGATGCTGGAGATAAAGCGGGCAGTCAACTTGCCTAGCTTGGGAGGAAAGAATTAGAGACCGATGGGTACACTGCATAGTCCTGCCGAATGGGGATACTGCAGAATCGAATAGCCAAATTCCTGGTGCCTTTGCCAGCTACTACGTGGACAGGGTTCTGCAGTTGCAACCCCTACCCTTGATGGAATCTTACCTTGACTCGAGTGCTGTCCCCGTTTGACTACGCTGCCGGGGAAGCGCTAGATGCTGAGATCTCACTAGACGAAGTCTGTGGAGCGGTAACCAAACTCAAACCTAATAAGACACAAGGCCCCAACTGACTTCCAGCAGAATTCCATAAAAGATATTTAGACCTTCTGGGACCCCACCTCTCGGCCATGTTCCTAGAAGCGTACCAGACAGACCCTCATCAGCCCCACAGCCCCGCCCGATCTCATGTGGGCAACCATCGTAGTGATACACCAAGAAGGTAAGCCTGGGGAACCTTGTGGTTCCTATCGTCCGATCACCCTGTTGAATATCGTGATTAAAGTATTGGCCATGAGCCTGGCTAACAGGCTTGTGCAATTTATCACACTGTTAATACATAGAGACCAACCCGGCTTTATGCCCGGACGAAGCACCCGATACAATTTATGCAGTGCACATAACTGGTTGAACGCAATAAAAGACTGACCTGACCCGCATGTCCTGATGGCACTTGATGCTGAGAAAACATTTGACGCTGTGCACTGGCCTTTTCTAGAACTTACACTGGCAAGATCTGGATTCAGTCCTCGGTATAGAAAATGGGTCCACCTGCGGTACCAAGCCCCATTGGCCTGTGTCAGAGTCAATGGTGTGAGTCTTCTGAGTTCCAGATAGGGAGATGCACGAGGCCGGGATGCCCCCTCTCCCCAATTCTATTCGCCCTTACCATAGAATCACTCGCATGCAGGATCCGTGACCACCCGGAGAATCAGGGCTTCCGTATCTCAAGCGAGTGTCTTTAAAGAAAAGATCTTGCTGTATGCGGATGATGTTCTCTATATTACTGATCCCACCCAGTCCTTCTATTGACTTTTTCAGCTGCTTGAGGAATACGGAGACCACCCTGGATACAGTGTCCACTGGGATAAGTCTATACTCTATATCCCACATATGAATGCTTCCGTCCCCCCACCCCTCCATCACCACCCGACACATACAACAGTGGGATTTAAGTATCTGGGGATTTTTATGACACTACAGAGTGAAATATGCTTTAAACGTAACCTGTGAAGGGTCATG
This sequence comes from Calotriton arnoldi, assembly GCA_963921515.1. Taxonomy (NCBI): domain Eukaryota; kingdom Metazoa; phylum Chordata; class Amphibia; order Caudata; family Salamandridae; genus Calotriton; species Calotriton arnoldi. The sequence continues at coordinate 132,361 of CAWUFW010006820.1, forward strand.
AGTACTTGCCATGATGAAATGGAAAGGTGGCGAGGTTTACCCCTCACGCTGCTTGGGAGGACCACACCATGTTCAAATGGTGTCATTGACCAAGTTAATACAGTCCTCCAAAACACATACTATCCGATTCAGTGGGAGACACTCCCGTGATAGAAGGTGACCTACAGACTCTGCTATGGGAGGGGAACACCCCAGAGTGGCTCTATCGACCCTCCAACGAAATCAGTATAACGGTGGCATTGCTCTGCCAGACATACATGCCTATTATTGGGCATCTCACCTCATTCATATTAACAATTGGATTTATGCCCCCTAAGACCACTCCACCTTTCGACTAGAACGATCCCAGTGGCTACTGAAATCTTGTTTTTCTTATTTATATGGTGGCCACGTGATCGGCCAGCTCCTTCCAGCGACTCAGGGGGCGATTCGGACTTGGGCTAATGCCACAAAGTCTATGGGATGGCAGGGCAAGCCCTCCCGAGAGATGCCACTGTGGGAGGGGAGATGGCTACCTTAATTCAACAAGTTGAAAGGCTTTCGAGCCTGGGATTTGATCAGGATTTCCAAGCTAGGGGACCTCATAAAGCATGGTGATATGGTACCTTTCTCCTTCTTCCAACGTGATTATGATATGCAGGACAATCAATTCCTTAAATTTACATAGACTGTCCTGTTTTAGGTTTAAACCTATAATAACTGATAAAACCCCACCAAAAGGAAAATAGCCCTCACCAGTGTAAACATATAAACACTGAAAAAACACCTGCACAACCACAAATTAAATGCCATTCAAAGAAAGGAAAAGGAAGGTGAAAGACTCATTTTTATTTCTTCCTGAAGGGGCCAATACAATGTAACTTTGCTATACAAGGTAGCAGCAATAAAGACTGGGCTAACATTATTCTGCTTGAGTTTTGTTGTTTAAGGATGTCACTAAAATATTGTTTTGTCTTCCTTTTGCCTTTTTCAGTTTCGTGGTCTTTGATCAAAAGATGCAGGGTTTAGAAGCATGTTTAGGTCTTGTTTAATTATTTTATAAACTGCAGAGAATCGGGAAATATCAAAATCATATTTAATATTTTTGCTACGTTTGATTCTTTCACTGATAGGTAAAATGGCTGGTTTCATAAGAATCTTTCCCAATATGTACCATCACATTTACCGACAGAGAATGGGTAAACACCCTTGATACTCCAGCCCCCTTTTCTAGTGAGTCAGTATTGATAGTAGGTGAACTGCCAAACACCCCAAGCTTTAAACATTCAATGCAAGGTGTAGTGACAGGTATATGTGAAAAGAGTGTTGTCACCAAGCATCTGGAATAGTGGTGAAAACATGACACCAGACTTTTGGAAAACATGGAGCTGCTGCAAAAAGTTCTTACCAAGTTCTACAAAGATTGGAGTGATATTGTTTGTATTTGCAATGATTCAGCTACGTATATGAAAAAAGTGTGATGACCTGTCAAAATCGATATCTGAGCTGAAGTGCCTCCCTGTAAGAGATCCTTGCCACTTATTAGATGGTATGGTGAAAGCATCTTTACAATCTTCGGAGTGAATGAAGACTGCTATTGACTTTTTAGTCCATTCTGGTGCACTGTTTTGTTATGCGCGGGAACTAAAATGCAGATATTTCTCATTTTGGGCTTTGTGTGGCATTAAAGAAAAAAGAAAGTCATCCCAACCGTGTCACTTAGCTGGTGGTTCTCAGTCCTAGAGGCTATGAATGCTAGATTATCCCATGTGGCAACTGTTTACAGAACTTTTGCTGAGTGATGATGCCAAAGGCAAGAAATGAGGATCTTTGGTCGCATATTGATAGTGATTTGAAAAAAAGTACATCTTCTGCATTCATAGATTTTTACAGGAAAACATTACCATAGTGAACATAATAAAAAAACTAGAGTCTGAAAACACCCTTGTCTACCAAGTGTTCGGCATAATTAGTGTAGATGTGAAACATCTCCTGGAGAATAGGCTGGGCGACACTTTTAGTGACTTTGGCTCTGTAACATGTTCCATGTTAGAGAGCTTGCCACTTGGTAAGCAAAGAAATGTTGAGGAGCAATTCAGGAACTTTTATTTTACAATGTATGAGAATGGCTTTCAATGATTCATAGAAATGTTCCTTCACCAACCATGGCATTCAAAGTCAATGAAGCATCACTGTGGTACTCTGCGCAAGTCCTAGATCCTTTCCGTTAAGGGGAATTTTGTCCAGAGTTTCAAAAGTGCTGCTTCAGTATTGGCATGGAAAGCTTTGTCAGTGGCCAGAGTGAGCAAATTGTGTACTGGCTGTTTTGGCATTGCCCATCTCAAGTGCCAATGCCAAGAGGGTCTTTTCACAGATAACAGTCTACACTGGAAGGAAAGAGCGACCGCGCATGATCAAAGACTCACTGAAGAAGTATTGTATGGTGTACTACAATAAGTTTGATTTGGAAAAATATATTTGGACCTTATATACACGGTCTATAAACCATGCTCTATCGGTGCAGAAAGCAAGCAATAATAAAAGCAAAACGTTCCAAGAGAATCGTAAAATCTGTTACTTACCTTTAAAGCTTTTACGTCAGACACTGTTCTGCAGGAGAGAAGGCATTATAGAGAGGCTAGTTTCATGGAAAGCATCTTTTTGCTTAGGAATCTATTATTTGGCCAAAAGTTGAATAGCTTTAGGACCAAATTGACATCCCAGAGATATATATATATATCTTTATTGCTTGATTAATGAAAATCATTGCAATCAAAACATCTTCACACCACACAATATTTAAAATCTATACCACGAATATTAAAAAAATTTACCAATACATTCATAATTATGTCATAAAACCAAACCAATTCACCATACTTTGTGCATATAAAAGATATAAAATCAATCAGACATGGGCTAAATCATTGCAGAAAAAAGTAATTCCATTGAAAGCACATTAAAGTAAAGCAAAAATTACTATAACAGGATATTGCACATATTGCATTTTAAAGTGCCAACATGCAATAATTAATAATTCCAATATATAAAGATGATAAAGTGCATCAATAATTACTATAACAGGGGAGCATCAATGACTACATTTCTAATTATCACCCTAGCAGCGTGAACACTAAGTTCTTACAAAATATCAAACTGTGCAAAAAGGCTAAGTTCCAAGAACATAAATATAATACATCTCAAGCTTATTATACCCAAAAATGTTTGGCTGTATTTAAAAAATGTATCAGTTGGCATAACGGGATCGAATCACCAGATAAGGACCTAATAAGTGCCTGGTGAGCTGATCTAACCCCGAGCTTCAAGAATAGGGGTTTCAAAAAGGTGTGCCGAATGTTAATCAATTTAGGACACACGCACACTATATGTACGAATGATTCTTGTGGCCATCCGCATAGTCTACAATTAGAATCCGGCCACTGCTGAATCCAAGACGGCATGCCCTCTTTTGTTGGATTTATTCCCATTCGTAATTTTAAGAAAATAATTTTTATTTTTGCTGAGAAATAAGCAGTCAAATATGGCTGAATGCGTAGACATTGGTATGAGTTAATCACATACCATGCATAATTTTTCCCTGCTAATGCATTTTTATCCCACTTAAGGGATTCAGCGTTGATCAGTTTTTTTAAGATTAACTTATAGTTGGGCATTTTCAATTCTTGGAACGCTACTTGCAGACCAATATCCCTTAGGCTGGTTAAGATAGGAGATCTCCATTTAACAGCATAAGCAGACATTTATTTCTAACCGGCAATTGTTCCCTAGGGAAGCAGGAGCAGTAGAAAACAGAGTACATACATTTAAAAAACGCTCCTTCTGATACCAGACACTGTCTTTGGAGACCAAACTCTAATCTTATTCCTGCTTGGCCTACTGATCTGGGAATCCCAAAAGTTCATTTGAAGGCCTTATCTACCAGTAGATCTAGGAGCTTCGCATCTTTCCCTCTGGTAATGGGTGAGCCATATAGAAGGGTTGGCTGTAACTTGGCTTTCATGACTTTAAGAATATAATTATACGATTGAAAATTCAACAATTTTTTTAAACATTTAAAAGAATGAATTAAAACCACAGTTTTAGCCCTTAGATCCTTAAAATGGTATTTAAAAGAAACTCTGTTATCGAACACCACCCCTAAATATCTATATGTTTTAACAACTTCAATTGGGCCTGCGCTGGCCCTCCATGTATTATACTTCTGTTTTACAGGTCCAATTTTCATGATTTTAGTATTTTTAACATTCAGTTCAAGGCCATTTATTTGTATGTAGTCATCAAAAGCATTTATAAGCCTTTGTAGGCCAATAGGAATGTGGCTCAGGAGGATAGTATCAGCATATTGGAGGTAGCTGATTTGCACCTCTCTCAACTTTGGGGCATGGGCATTAATAGAGTCCAGATGCTGAAGAAGATCCGATAGAAATAAATCTCAGAGATTTATATTTATGTTTAGGTGGTCTTCTCAATCTGATACTTTTAAGGATTCTACATATCGTCACATTTTTGCCAATGCTTCTGCCATTTACTAAGCTGTGACCAGCTGAGACTGCTGATCTATAACAGTTCAGAGTTCTATAAGTGAGGCCCCTGTCAAATTGTTCTACTAGAAAGTTGGATTCTTAGACTATAGGTGCCTTCACGGGATCCAGGTCCCTTTCCAGGCACCAACAAACACATTTTTTCCAAATTGTGTGGTACCTCTTGTGGGATCCAGGAGCCCAGGATTCCCCGAGGAGTTCCTCAGCTCTTCCCGAAAGTCCTGACATTTCTTTAGATTTCCTGATATATTCCAGGCAAGAAGGTTCAAAGTTACTGTCAAGATCAGAGGGTGTTCCTCCCCATCTGTGTTTATTAGGAGTCCTCCTTTTGCGGGAAGGAAAAAGGGTATGTTGTATGCCAATTCCAACATCGTTGAAAACCATGCTTGAGATGGTGAAAAGGGAGTTATGAAGACTTGGGAGCAAGCTTCCGGTCTGACTTTGTGGAAAACTCTCTGGATCATGGCGAAGGAAGGGGGGGGTGGGGCGGAAATGCGTAGGCATCAAGATCTTTCCAGGGTTGTAGGAAGGCGTTCTCTGCCAAAGCACCCGGGTCTACCACCTACTGAGAATTGTACAATACAAAACAATATAGTTCAGAGGGCACTCAGCCAGCATATTTGAAAAAGTGTGTTCTACCAAGACACAACGAATCATAGCTGTCAATCAACCATTAAATTGACAGAGTAATAACATCCAGAATTGGGCCGCATTAGGATATGAATGTCACAATATCATTCCAATGGTTTGATAATAACATGATTACCAAACTAGCCAGTGTTACTATGTACTTGACAACTTAACATCTGTACTTAAAGACATTTTTTTACATAGAACTGCATGTCCCACAATGCCCCACCATGAGCCATGTGGGTAATTGTATAAATACTAAAACTGAAGATGGAGAAAGCTAACCGTGAACAAGACCGTTGAGGCCGAAACGTGTTGGTTGTGTATGGTGATTGCAATAATGCAATAAAAATTGCCTTGAATAGATGTCTCCTGGAGTGAGAGTATCCTTTTGTTGGTGAATATATATCTCTTCTGCTACGGTTTAGCTTAAAAGAACCGGTACATAATGGCTGATGCTGAAACTGATGGCCCCGACGCCCCTAATCCTAATATTAAATGAAGAATTACTTTAAAAAAATTATACAACAGGAGATGCGCACTTCTGTGCGCGAAACCTTGCAACAAGTAATGTCTAATAAGAGGTCCCTAATCTCTGATGAGGATTGTGGCTTGGGAACCGCCTCAGGGGGTGAGTCTGATTGCGGTAAGAAAGGAGGCAAAAGACTAAAAAAAAGTTAACATTGAAGGGGCAGCTTCCATGAGCATGTTGGGCGGTCCAAGCACCTCAGCGCATAATGGAGGTCCAAGCACCTCAACGCATAATGGAGGTCCAAGCACCTCAACGAATAATGGCGGACTAAGCACCTCAACGCATAATGGCGGACTAAGCACCTCAACGCATAATGGCGGACTAAGCACCTCAACGCATAATGGGGGACTGAGCACCACAAACAGATCAGGAGGTCAAAGCACCTTGAAAGTCTTGGGTGTCCTACGCGACAACTCATAAAGGTGTCCGAAGCGGCACACATCTGGAGTGCTCAGAGTACAGCAGAAGATACTGCCATGGAAGATCAAGGGCATAGGAGCGAAGAATTACTCAAATACATCCTTGACCTGGATCAGGATGATATGGACATTGAAGGCTTCTTCACAGAGGAGTAATGTCCGTCATCCACTAAGGCAGGGTCTCCAATCAGTAGCTCGTGAGCTACTGTAGCTCTCCAACTACCTCCGAGTAGCTCACCTGTGAGCAGCCCAGTTTATTAAATTAGAAAGCTTTTGCTCGGTTAAATTAATATACATATAACAAAATTGAGATAATACAACACTTATAATATTTGTCGCTCTCAATGCGTTTCATTGAACATGAGTAGCTCTCAGTACAGAAAAGTTTGGAGACCCCCTAGGGGGATAATAATGGATCCCCTTGCTCAGGAGAGGTTTTCCCCACATAACATCAGGCACCCAAGAATTGCTGAATGGTGGCCTCAAGATGATGTGGGGAAATTTATTAGAAGGTGGATAAGAAATTCCCTAGAAAAAGGGGCACGTAACATCTTGAGTGCAGAGTGCTCTAGACCAGTGATCCAAGAGAAAGTTTGCCTAACACTGAACCTGGATCATGAACTTATCACCTTTTTATTCAAGCTGGGGAGAGACCAAAGAAAAGGCATGGAAAGATCCATTAAGGCCTGCCAAGATCACCTTCTCTGGATCCTAGGCACCCTAGCTAGAATAATCGGAATGGCAGAGGAGGCCCATATTAATGGGACCCCAGTAGATATTAATCTACTTAGGGTCTGGAGCCAGAGAGCTTTGATCCTCCTCGGAAACGCCAAAGCAGGGCTGAAGGCCGAATAGCACAGTGTTGTCCTAAGCAAGATCAACCCAAAATTAGGAGACATGGCAGATAAAGAACCCTCCGAAAATCCCAAAGGCCTCCTGTTTGGAGAGAATATGATTAAAACAAGAAAATATGTGGCTACCTTAACGGCCTTGGACAAAGCATAGACAAATATGAGAAGGGTTTTTAACCCGTTTTTTTTTTTTGGGGTCGGGCCAGAATGGGCCTTTCTACCGGCCGAGGTACTCAAAGGCCCAACTTCAGACAAAGAGGTTTCGGTAGTGGTTACCAGCCAACTACCTCAAAGTCCTCCTACCCCTACCAGAGGCTTCAGATCCCGTACGAACACTTCACATATTTATTTTTCCCGGTCAAGTGGGGGCTGACTCAAGTTCTTTTCCCACGCATGGAAATTAATTACACAAGGACCCTTGGGTCCTGGAAACTATTCAGGGCTTCAAAATAGATTTTGCAGAGGAGTCGGCCCAATGCTCTCTCCCAAGAGTACTGAAACGTACCTTAGCGCTACAGAAAGTGGTAGAAGAGGAGATGGTGTCTATGACACAAAAAGGTGCAAACGTAGAGGTTCCCTGGGAATGGCAAGTTTTTGTAAGTACACTCTTCCTTGTGGCAAAAAAAGACAAAGGAAGAGTGACCAGTTATAGATCTCAGGGACCTGAACAGATTTCTAGTCTACAGACATTTCAAGATGGAGGAATCGATCTCGAGAGACATTCTACTAGAAAAAGACTGGCTCGTGAAGTTGGACCTGAAGGATGCCTACTTCACCATTCCCATGGCCATGGCGTCTCAAGGTTACCTTCAGTTCATATGGAATCACAGTCTTTTTCAGTTTCAGGCACTTCCCTTCGGTCTATCCTCGGCTCCTTGGTGTTTCTCCAAGGTAATGTGAGTGGCTGCATCCTTTCTGAGAGAGAGGGGGTGACTGTTAATTGTTTATCTAGACAATATCCTCATAATGTCCCAATATCATTCTCAGATTTTAAAGGATCTGAAATTGGTGGTAAATCTTCTAGAGAGTTTAGGTTTAATACTAAACAAGGAGAAGTCCATTCTGGTTCCTTCCAGGTCCCTAGAATTTGGGGGTTTTCTGACAGACACAATAAAGACCCTTCTTCTGATGCCAGAGAAGAAATTTACCAAGATTCGAAATGAGATAAGATTTGTGTTGAGACAGGACTCTATAACCTTGAGAGAGCTAGCCAGGCTCCTAGGTCTTCTTTCCTCTTCTATTCAAGCCATATTTCCAGGGCCATTACATTATCAAGCTCTACAGAGGGTGAAAGCAAGATCTCTAAGAGAAGGAACATGGTATGGGGACAGGGTGATCCTATATCAACATGCCAGATTAGAATTTGACTGGTGTTTGAAGAACACTGATGCCTCGAATGGCAGGGCAATCTTTGGGAGTTCCCCAGAATATATACTAGAATCGGATGCAAGCCTTCATGGCTGGGGTGCACGCCTGGGCAACCAGAACATAGGAGGTTTATGGTCTTATATGGTGAGGTCCCACCACAAAAATTATCAGGAGTTGACAGCAGGTCTCTATGCTCTAATGAGCTTCAAACACTCTGCACAGCAGAACTGTCATGTTAAAAATGGACAATGTGTCTGCAGTGGCATACATAAATCGGTTAGGGGGTACAAAACACTCAGTCTTGTCGGATTTGGCCAAAATAATTTGGATGTTCCGTCTAGAACACAAGATCAGCTTGAGAGCAGAGTACTTAGTGGGGAAAAACAATATTGCAGTAGATTGGAACTAGAGGTTCTTGAAAGACTACAGCGACTGGAAGCTGAATGAGAGCTGCTTCAGAAGTCTGTCACTTATGAAGTCCTTTGCAGGTGGATCTCTTTGCAAGCAGGTTGACATTTCAACTGAAGTACTTCAGCTGGATGCCAGACCCGGGTGCTCAGGCAATGCATTCCTGCAACCCTGGAAGGGAGCCCAATCTTACGCCTTTCCCCCCCCTTTGCAATGGTCCAGAGAGTTCTCCAGAAGGTAAGACAGGAGCAATGTTCCCTGGTACTAGTAACTCCCTTCTGGCCGTCGCAAGCTTGCTTCCCAATGACCTTGGAATTGGCCTGCGATATTCCCTTGCTTCAATCGTCAAAGGAAGACCTTTTAAGGGACATGAATGGAAGCGATCACCCTCTAGTTTAGACTACAATTTTGAACCTTCTCACCTGGAAAGTGTCAGGAGATCTAGTGAGATGTCAGGTCTTTCGGGAAGGGCAGAGGTGCTCCTTGAGGAATCTTGGGCTCCATGTATTCACTATATATACACAATGGAATATAGAAAACATGGGTACACTGGTGCTTGGAGAGGGATTTGGACCCTGTGGAAGCTTCTGTAGTTGAAGTGGTTAATTTCTTATTAGAACAGTTTGATAGGGGCCTTAGTTAAAGGTCACTTAATCATTACAGATCTGCAATCTCAGCAGGACACGCAGTAACAAACGCTAGAAGAATTGGGAAAAATGTCATTGTATGTAGAATTCTATGTCAGGACCGGAGGCGAGAATTAGGCTTTTCTTTCCTTGCTTTTATTCAAGAGCAGCCATTCAAAGATTATGCAACACAACTACATGTCCCATCAGACCTTGGGGAAAAAGTAACAAACAGTAGTCCACCAATCAGCGTGACTCCCATCGTTCCACAGGCCCAGTCGATGCTCTGTAGTCCTCTTCTCTCTTCAAACTTTGATGTATTAGGTCTATTATCCGTGTTTTATGGCATGTAGTGGGTGATTTTCCATATCACGTAGTCCAGCTTAGGCGGGAGACTTAGCAGCAGCTAAATTGGCCCAGCATTGTTCGACGTGGCCGCTGGAACGTATTCCGCTCCTTCGCGGCCGCTCTCACAAGGCTCTTCACACATGGTGCGGTCTTCCAACCGCTAGGGGGCTCGCATGTCTCGCTCTATTCGCGCCCACCACGTCTCACCTCCCGGGCGGCCGGCACGTCATGGCACTCATTTCAGTGAAATGAGACTGGCCGCGGCTGTACAAGGGGAAGTTTACTGATGGAGTCTGGGCCTGTCAGTAGAGCCACCGCCTGAGTGTGACACCCGCTTCACGTGTAAGAACATAATTATCTTCTGACAATTACTGGGACTCGCCCAGGCGGCTAAACTTGCAGCTCCCGATTGAAAAATAAGGGAGAGCTGATCCCAAGTTCTTCTGCCCTCGCATACATCGAGGCTCCTATTTGGTCTTACCCCAAAGCATATTACCCCTTTACAGCTACCAGTCTCGTAGCTTACATATTGCTGCTCGCACACACATAATGGAGGATAATACTAATTACGGTGATTATTATGAGGAGGATGGTATCACCTACCTCCCCCATTGATGACAGCTTCTGTCCGATTATGGAGGTCTCCATTTTTAGGGCTGTATCTCATGTAGTGGCGCCCCTGGAGAAGCGCATCGAAGAGCTACAGGCACAATGCCAACGACCCCTCGAGTTGGGGCAAGACCTCTTCGGCCCTCAGACCTCCAGGTGCCCCCACTCACGCACCCCAAGGGGGTAAGTGCAAACAGTCAGGGACTACTGGCTTTGACGGGGATGCCTTTGAACACCTGAAATGGCCTTTATACAGTCTCAACCACCCTCCTCAGTCCCATTGGCAGACCCACAACCAGACCCAATTCCTCTTCCCCCCGCTCTTACCCACATGGAGGGCGGTGATTCCCCCAATACCTCAGATGGGGACGGGGACAGCAGCAGAGCCTGGAGGCACTCCACCAATCCTGTCTCCCCAGGTGATGATGCTTCCGACGCACCCCCCCCTCCCCGGGGGCTCGGACATGCTTGATCCAGACGACCTAGTGCACCCACACTCAGCGGAATGATCCACGGCCCCTAAAGTGGCAGCGTACATCGCTGGGAGGCTGAGAAAGCCTCTTGATAAGGAAGTCAGGAACTGTCGTCGGGCAGAGTGCCCTCGGCCCGCGCTAAAAGGGAAGGTAACCCACACCCAAGAAAATCGACCCCAAAATGGTGACTTTCCTCGCCAAGTTAGTCAAGGAGCCCAAGAAGGGTATTGACAGGTCCTGGCACTCATGCCAGGACAAACTCCTGGATGTCACCGGCCCCCTTTCAAAAATCCTGGACATGGCGGAGGAAGCGAAAGCGTCGGGGTCTCGGATCTCTCCCGATGCCTTGCCAGTTGGGCCCAGAGGGCAATTATCATGCTGGGTAATGCCAACTGCGCTATCGCCACTGAGCAGCGCAGATCCCTTTTGATCGAGATAGACCTTAAACTAGGTGAACTTTCAACCTCTGAGGCAGGCCTGATAGCGGATGGTAACCTCTTCGGGAAACCATTCATCAAAGAACTAGGAAAATTCATAAACGCCTTCACCTCCCTGGACAAGGAGCAGACTTCTTTTCGACGCATCTTCACACCCAGTGTTTTTGCCGGAGCAGGTCGTGGCAGGGGCGCTCGGCTGGCCGCACAGGTTACCAAGCGCCCCTAGAGGCATCGACCATCGCCAAGGCCACTGACAGGACCCAGCCAGGTTCGGCTTTGTTTTATGCCACCAGAACGTACCCTCGAAGGAGAGGCGCAAAAGGCAGAGGCAACGGCTCCCACGGCCCCCACCGAAGGCGAGTGTCCAGGATTCTTCGGGGATCCGACTTGGGGGCAGGTTGGGAGGTTTCTCCCACAACTGGTTGGCCATCACCTCGGACGCAAGGGTTCTTCAGACCATCAGAGGGTTCCAGATAGAGTTTTCAGGTTCCCCTCACTAGCTAATACGTCCAATTCCCCTGTTCTTCTCCCGAGAACACTCGGTTCTAGTGGAAACCGAAGTTCAACAATTACTCTCGAAAGGAACAATTGCCAAGACAAGACTGCACCCACAGGATTTTCTCAGCAATCTGTTCTTAGTAGAAAAGAGGGACGGAGGTCACCGTCCAGTGATCAATTTGAGGGACTTCAACAAGAGGCTGGTGTACCGCCACTTCAAGATGGAGGGCATACATCTTCTTAGGGACTTTCTGCAACCCAGAGACTGGATGGTTTGTCAGGACCTCAGAGACACCTACCTTATGGTCCCTATATTTGGCCCTCAAAGGAGGTTTCTCCAATTCCTCTGGAACTCTCAGGTGTACGAATTAACTTCCCTTTCTTTCGGGCTATCCTCCGCTTTGTGGTGCTTCACCCAGGTTATGAAACCGGTGATAGAGCATCTACGGGCTTGTGGGATCAGAATGATCGTGTATCTCGACGATATTCTAATCATGGACCAATGTCCCACACGCCTTGCTCACCACCTTCAGATGGCGATTTCTTTGTTAGAGTCCCTGGGTTTTGTCATCAACTCGGAAAAGTCCTCCTTGATTCCTGCTCAGTCTACCCAGTTCCTGGGTTTCATGGTGAACTTGGTGGCAGCTACCCTTAGCCTTCCTTCTCGCAAGCTGTCCAAGATCAAACACGAGCTGAGGAAGACTGTAACAAAATCTTGTATCTCCCTCCACCACCTGGCCCGGATTGTGGGCCTTCGGTCATCATCAATTCAGGCGATATTTTCGGGACCCTTACACTACAGGGCTCTACAACAACTGAAGATCGCCAACCTTTGCCAAGGCCTCACTTACTCTCAGTCTGTCCCTTTAAAGGGAGAGGCACAGGAGGAATTGCAATGGTGGATTACTCACATGGAAGTGTGGAATGGCCGCTACATCTTCGAATCGGATGCCAGCGGTTCGGGCTGAGGAGCTCGCTGTGGGGAATTCTCCACAGGCGGAAAATGGTCTGCCGAAGAACAAAACCTTCACATCAACTGTCTGGAACTAATGTCAGGATCCTTTGCACTGAAATGTTGGACCAAGAACAGGGACAAGTGTTGCGTCCTTATAAGATGGACAACACATCGGCAGTCAGATATGTCAATCATCTGGGAGGCACCAGGTCGAAAGCCCTATCCGACCTAGCTCGCTCTGGACATATTGCCTAGAAAACAGGATTGTACTCAGCACAGCACTTACCAGGAATATCCAATCAGGTAGCGGACTGGCACCCTCACCATTGGCACGATGCCAGTCTCTGGAAGCTGCACCCGGGAGTGATTCAAGTACTCCAGGAACGTTGGGGTCCCTTTTCGATTGACCTCTTCGCCTCCGGGCTGGACCATCAGCTGGAGAGGTACTGCAGCTGGAGGCCAGATCCCAATGTGACAGCAACTGATGCACTTCTCCTGGATTAGAGCAAAGAGCAGGCATATACGTTCCCGTCATTTGCGATGATCATGAGGTTATCCACTCAAGTACGGAGGCAATCCGCAGACCTAGTGTTGATCACCCCGATATGGAGATCTCAAGTCTGGTTTCCAGTTCTGATGGAACTTTCTTGGGATCTTCCAAATCCCTCTACCCCTATTTCGGGACATGCTCCGGGATCCCCTGGGGAACCAACATCACTGGTGCTCTTGCAGGCCCTTCGTCTCATGGTGTGGCAGATTACAGGGAACGCTGGAAAGTCGCAGCCATTTCTACGAAACCTGCGGAGCTACTCACCCGAGCCTGGGCAGACAGCACCAACAAGAGATACCGGTCGGCTTGGTCCAGATGGTTGGGTTGGTGCAACCAACAGCGTTTGGATTCCATGGAGGTGGACATTGTATGGATTCTGAACTTTCTGGCAGATCTGGCCTCTTCGGGGCTGGCGTGCAGAACCATCAATACCTTCAGGTCAGCAATATCTGCTGGCCACTTACGAGTGGATGGACACCAGGTCGGGGAACACCCTCTTGTCCGCAAACTCCTGCATGGGGTTAGGTTGTGCGTGCCTCCAGAACCCAGATACTCCTGCTTGTGGGATGTGAATAGAGTTCTCAACCTCTTTAAATCCTGGCCATTGATTAAATACCTGTCCCAGAAGCAGTTGTCAGCAAAACTGGCCACCCTACTATGTCCGATATCTTGTCGCAGAGTCTCTGATGTTAGAGCACTGGACTTGACAGGTAGAGTATTTACACCAGACGGAGTTATTTTTACTATCTCCAAGAGAACTAAATGCAATTCTCAATCTGTCTTTTACCCCGCTTTCTCACGGATTCCTAAACTACGCGTGGTTCGCACATTGAAGGCATACGAGTCTTTGACAGATGAACTTCGCCATCAGGGTGAGAATCAGTTACTGATCGCTTTAAACAAACCACATAGGGCGGTGTCTTCCCCCACCATTACCAGATGGGTCCATTGGGCTATCAAGAAACGGGAATTGATATTTCCCAGTTCGGAGCGCACTCTGTTAGAGGGGCTATGGCGTCAAATGCGTTTACCCTGGGCGCTCGTTTAGAAAACATTCTTAAAGCAGCAGACTGGTCCTCAGATTCTACTTTCAAGACGTTCTTCTTCTAACTGGTTACACATCTGCCATATCAGGTGGTGGAGAAGCTTTAAACTAGCCTAATCCTCGCCTCCGGCCTGGACATAGAATGAAAAATGTCCTAGCTATCGTAACGAAAGTTTAAATTTTATTAAGGACTCTGAGGCGAGGATTAGCCCGCCCTGAAAGTTGTACTGACGTGCTCTTCTCACCCTAATGTCTACAATGCAAACCTTATACTGTGCTCAGGTTGTAATGATATTTACTTATTGATGATTAAGTATGCCATTGGTTGAACTGTAGTCATTGATTGTATATTGCTAGTCATGCTTTGCCTCATTTTGTGCTCTGCAGGTTTTTTTCTCTTTTTGTTTAGACTATCTTGTTCGATCCTCCAACGCAAATACTGGTTTGTTTAGGATCAGATGCCAATAAACAAGAATAGCTTGAGGTGATCTAACAGAGGTTCGCAGAGAGAAAGAGGACTACAGAGCGTTGATGGGACCTGTTGAACGATGGGCGTCACCCCGATTGTGGACTACTGTTTGTTACTCCCCCCCACCCCCCTGGACTGATGGGAAATGTAGTTATGTTGCATAATCTTTGAAAGGCTGCTGTTGAATAAAAGCAAGGAAAGAAAAGTCTAATCCTCGACTCCGATTCCATAATAGAATTGAAACTTTTCGTTACAATAGCTAGGAAACTTTTCATTCTGAAGAGCATTAGGTTGAGGAGATACCCCAGACCTAGATATGAGACCCTTTGGGACGTTAAAATATTCATGGATCTTTTCACAGCATGGCCTAGTAACAGATATTTAGATCGGAAGAAACTTTCTATGAAGCTAGCTTCTCTTCTCTGTTTAATTTCCTGCCATCGTGTATCGGATGTTAAAGCTTTAGAGGTAAATAACAGGGTTTACAATGCCTTTGGAGTGAGATTTGAAATTATTAGAAGAACTAAGACTATGTCAGACACAATTTTTTATCCTAGGTTTGACTCTTGCAAAAAGGTGTGCGCAGTAGATTGCATGAGAGAATATAATTCCAGAATGAGTGCGCATCATTCTCATGGTGCTGAGGAACTACTCATCTAATTTGTGTAATCTTTCAAGGCTATAACGTCTGCTTCAATAGCAAGGTGGGTTAAATGGACTACGAATTTGGCAGGTGTTGACCTTAAGATGTTTCAAGCACACTCCGAGAGGAGCTATGGCTAGCCAATCCTTCTGGAAAGGTGGAAGATTCGAGGACATCCTTAAGACTTCAAATACCTTCGCAAAATATTACTGTAAACCGATCGAGCACGTCGGATGTGGTTTTACAGGACTACCAACATGCATAACGGTAGCCTCCGGTCTTGTAATGAAATGGAGATTCTCTTAATTGAATGCAAAGATAATCTGGATTTCCTTAAAGACACAAAGGCTAACATTATCCCACCCCCCAATCCCTGGAGTTGGTTGAAGGGTTTGGATAACAACACAAATAATAAAAAGAAAAAGAAAACCAAACAATACATAACGAAAGGTTAATAAAATGTAAAATTGTAATAATTAAAGATTGTTATATAGATTGAATTTGTGTATGTACTATTTATTTAGAATGTCTTACACCTATAGAGGACATTCTAATATTCCTCTTCAATTTCAGATCATTCCCAGTATTCGTGTCTACATCACCTGGAAACCTCTACGAACGGAGCGCCTTCTTTCCTTAGTCCTGCAACGCAAGTTCTTAGGTGTTTGAGAATATTCATTTCCTGTTGTGCCATATAGTTTTTGAACTTTTCGTAATACATGATGGAGAATTTTGGACCACATTTCAAAGAGGCAGGTTGTACTGTGGGCATGCCTATTAGGGTCTACCTGTATTCTGTTCTAGAACAATTTAGTTTGTGATGTAATACTTCAAGGTGGCTGTGTGGAGTTTGCATTAAAGAAATAATGCATAATGTTAGCCTCCGTGTCTTTAATGAAATCCAGATTCTCTTGGCATTTAAATAGGAGAATCGCTATTACTCTTTTCAATGCTGCATGCACAGAAACCAATACTGATGGGAGCCTGCATCCTCAGTGGGCTCTCCCGAGGATTACGCTCTAAACAGATAATAAAATAACTTATGGAATTTGAACTACAGCTTCCCTCGAGTTTTTGCATCATGCATGTTGTAAGAAACTGGCTCTATATATACTGCACCAAAGTGAGGTACAGTGTGTATAGAGTTCAAGAGTCCCCGAAGGTAGGCAGAGGTTAAAGTTAGATAGAACCTTACTCTCTAATAGTGGTAGCTTGGTCGAGCAGTAAGGCAGAATCAGAGGACAGTGTTAAGCATTTGATGTACACACTCAGTCAGAAAATGAATTCACACACTCAAGAACTGAACTCTAGGCCAATTGTTTTTGTATAAAAAATATACTGTTATTTTATTTTAGAACCAAGCAAGCCTGATACAGGTAAGCATTCAATTCTTTTCAGTAATAAGTTACTTGTTGTACACAGTTTTAAAAAGCAATGAAGATTGTACTGGATTTGATTTACAGGGGATGCAGTAGGTTGCAATACTTAGTAGATGCAGTACATTGAAATGACTGGCTTTTTAAGGTAAATGCAGGTAAAATTACTTTTGCGTTACTTTTGTAATCCAGTGCTGGACTCCTAGATTCAGCACTGGGACATTTACTTAAAACAGGTAAGTAATTACGTTTTTGTAGTTTGTACGTTTTTTACAGAATATTTTCAGATTTCAAAAGTCCACACTTAGAAACTTTTTGGACCAGTACATTGAAATACATAGGCTTTTCCTGTAAATTGCAGGCAAGTTACTTTTCGGATTACTTTTTGTAACAGTGCTGGATCCTAGATTCAGCACTGGGACATTTCCTGAAAACAGGTGAGAAAATGCGTTTTAGTTAGATGTACGATTTTTAAAGAATATTCTTGTATTTCAAAAGTTGACACTTAGAAACTTTTTCACATAGAACCACCAATGTTATCCTATTGAAGGAAATTCAATTCACAGGTAAGTTACTTTTACGTTACTTTTCCTACTCAGTGCTGGATACCTAGATTCAGCACTGGGACCTTTCCTGCAAATAGTTGAGAAAATTCGTTTAGGTTATTTGTGCGATTTTTAAGGAATATTCTTAGTTTTCAAAAGTCGACACTTGAAAACTTTTTGGGAGAAAAAGTGTCAATGTTATCCTATGAGGAAAAACAGGTTATCGGTTTCGAGGTAAGTATTCGGTCTTTTGAGTTAGGGTTCTGGGGTTAGACTCAGGGGTCCCCCAGGGTCAGTGATGCACTTTTGTTTCACCCTCAGCGGCACTAGGGCGGCCAGGTGCAGAGTGTTGAGGCCCAATGTTATCCTATGGAGGATAGGGGGACTCTGATTGGTGGCTGCTGGCAAGCAGGCCACGGGGTTGTGGGAGCAAAGCTCCTAGGGTTTAGGTCAGGGCAAATGGGGAACCAAGTAGGCACAGAAAGTGCACCCTCAGCGGCACTGGGGCGGCTGGGTGCAGAGTGCTGTTTTGGCGTTGGGTGCCCTGTTTTCAATAGGGATTTTCGGTTTGGTTTTCAGCTGCAGGCTCGGTCCAGGAAGGCTTCCGGGAGGAACCAACAGCTGGGCAGGTAAGTTGGAGGGCTCGGGGACGTAGCTGCACCTCGGGTTCTTTTCTCCAGGGCGCAGGGCGGCTGGATGCAGGGGTGTCTTTTGAGGTCGGATTTCACCTTACCGGGCCACTCGCGGTTGGGGGGGGGGGTCTCCGTCCAGAGGCTGCAGGCGACGTCGGGGAGTCCTGGAGGGGTCAACCCACGGTGGACTCGGACTCTGGAGCGCTGGGGGACCTCGCTGGGACCAGTGGGCCACTTGAACTCGGGCCGTAGGCGACTGGTGCAGTGGTAGTTCCAGGCGTCTGGTTTCTTTGTCCTCAGCATGCTCAGAGTCTGTTTTCGGAGTTTCTTTCGAACAGGGCTGCTGTTCACAGGAGATCCGGTCCTTGTTGAAGGCAGGCAGTCCTCCCAGGGGTTCTGGAGGTCGCTAGCTGCAGGACAAGACTATTTTTGGCGCAGGATCTCTGGAAACTGCAGACGGGCCGGTAGGGCTGGGGCCAAGTCAGTTGTTCTCTGCAGTCTCCTCTGCTGGGCGTCTTCTTTCGTCCTTTTCTTCTTAGGTTGCGGGAATCTGCCTTCCTGGTTCAGGGCTGCCCCCTAAATACTGTATTTAGGGGCGTTTTAAAGGTCTTGGGGTCAGTAGCCAATGGGCTACTGACCTTAGGGTGACTACACCCTTGGTGTGCTCACCCCACGTGGGGAGTGAGCACAATCCTAGTCCTGATTGGGGAGTGCCTGCCATCTGCAAGATGGCGAGCACTGGAGAGTGGGCTTCACCTCGCCTCCCCCACCTGAGGGGTGGAGTTGGCAGAGGTGGGCACACCTCCTGGGCTGGCTAATTTTTCCCACCTGTCTTCCCGCCGAAAGGGAGGGGAGGCAGGAAGGGGGCCTGCTCCTGATAGCAGGAGAGGCTGGGGGGGTCGCATTACAAAGGCTGCCAGGCCTTTGAAGCTCCCCTGCCACAGATGGCTCTTCCTGGCCTGGGGGAGGTGTGTACACCTCCGCCCAGGAAAGGCTTTGTTTCTGGGCTCAGGGAGCGTAGGCTCCTGTAGTGTAGCTCCTATTTCCCTTATAGGCTCTGCGCATTGGAATAATATATCCTATAGGTTTGACATAGGACTACGGTCGGTATGTCCCTATCGAGTATATTAAACTTAATTACTTGTGCCAGCTAGCTCAGAGGCCACTAGAAACTTCTTGACGACAAGAAGGGATTAGTTTCTGGCAGCCGCAAAACATGACCACTGTGTTTCCCTTACAGAATCAGGATGTGTCCCAGAGTCGTAGAAACAATAGATAACTATTTCACTCAGCTCAGTTGTGCATGTTTCGGTTACTCCTCAAAGTTACACAGAAATAACAGACGGGCGTTTCAATAAAAGGTTTATTGAACAGTCTTGTTTCTGTTGTAAGTTAGATGTGCTGTTACGATCACAAGACAGTATGCGAGATAAATAATGTACAGAGTGAGCAGTAAAAATAAATAATACTGCGTTAGCATTATCTTTTCAGCATATATGTATTTACATAAAATGACACAGCCTAAAAATGCGAGTACTCATACGATGCGTTTCTATCCTAGTTCTACCCAGTGTGCCTAACATGTCCTAGGTGTAGGAAGAAGTAGAAGTAGGTGCTGTATTCCTGACTAGAGTATACTAAGAGTAAGTTACGCCTAGAGTCTAGTATGCCAAGAGTCCCTCTAGGTTCTAGTCTGCTCCATACCTGAAGAATGAGAGAGGTAGGAATCTCTTTTCTGGACTCGAACTCCAACACCCCGCAAGGGAAGTTAGATCACTGGAAGCTGGACTCTCTGCGTGCAGGAATGACAGCGTCTTCTCAGTGCGTCCGGCCGGGAATCGGGCTCCTCTGAAGTCGAGGTCTCCTCTGATTTACAGGGGTTTGGGAAGGTATATTTATACCTGAAAATGTTAGCACTGACTTGAGTTGGGTAGCGAAAGACGTCATGAATGAATCCCTTAAGGAATAGAGGTTCATGCATAATGTATGAGTCCTTGAAGAAATCAATAGTCCTGGGCAAGGGAAACTCCCGCAGCCTGAGGGTCTGTTTTTTCATGGACTCGTTGAGACGCTAGGGTGGACGGATGTCGGAATCCATGCCTGTATTTGGTATGCATGGCTTATGCCTAAATAAGGTCTGGGATTTTATGCCTATATAAGGGCAGGTTGGATTGTGCCTATATATGGTCATGATTCTAGAAAGCCCGTTTATGGACACCCTATGAAGTATACAACACTCCCACCCTAGGGGTCCAGAAACATGTCTCGTGGTGGCAGGCTGGTGTGTACCAGTCAGGGAACCCACCAGAGGCTGGTCGTTTTTCAGGGGGCATCTCAAAGATGCCCTCTGTGTGCATTTTTCATTAAATCCCACACTGGCATCAGTGTGGGTTTATTGTGCTGAGAAGTTTAATACCAAACTTCTCAGTTTTCAGTCCACCCATTATGGTGCTGTGGAGTTCGTAATGACAAACTCCCAGCACCATATACTCTTAATGGCAGCACTGCACTTACAATGTCTAAGAATGGACTTAGACACTGTAGGGGTACAGGGCTCATGCACCTGTACCCTCACCACTGGTATAGTACACCCAGCTAGAGGGGTGACTGACCTATGCCAGGGCAGTGGGTTGTAGGCATGGCCCACAGAGGTGTGTGCCATGTCGACTCTTCACTTTGTTCTGCACCAAAACACGCAGCCTGCAAAGGCAGTGTGTGTGTGTAGAGGTACAGGGCCTCTAAGGGTGGCACAATAAGTGCTGCAGCCCTTAGAGGTCTTCCCTGGTCACAGTGCCCTGGGTACCTGTGGTACCATTTACCAGGGGCTGATCTGTGGCCAGAGATGCCAATTGGGTACAGTTTTGGGGAAAGAACACAGGCCCTGGGAACCTGATTGGCAGGGACCCAGGGCACATCAAGTCAAAGCGCATCAGTGGTCTGGCAAAAAGTGGGGGGGTTACTGCAACAAAAACCCACTTCCTTACACATGTCATCTCAAAACTTCAACTTAAATTTCTCCAGATATGCATTTCTTGACAAGGGATTGCCAGAAGACTATTTTAAAATTATAGTAATGGTGTGGTTTGCAGAACAATGATACCGATTCATCACGAGGAGCTATTGTAGAGTGCACAAAAGCCTGAAGTGGCATCGTTACCACTAGACAGAAAAACTTTAATAAACAAGCATAATCCAAGACAACCCTTTGTACCCTGGTGTTCCTTTACGATAAATACAGCATGTTTTTAATGTATGACAATCTGTATTTGTCCCTTACAGTCTGCCCTGTATCAAAGAGTCTTAAAGCTACAGCACAGCACCATGTGCTGCTATACAAATACTTTCAAGAAAAACATGCCAATTCAGCATTCCTGCCTCTCAGAGCTGATTAAACCAACATCTTGCTCAATAACAGTAACAAACATTGATCAAGGAGACAATCATGTTTGTGGTATTCACTATACAGTTGTGAAACATTTTCAATATAATGACAAAAGACCAATAAGGATATTTTTGACAGAATAGCACATCTGAAAGGCCAGTAATCAGTTGCATACAAGGCTATGCCTCATAATGTATCTGACCTTGGACTGATATATCCCAACCATAACTCCTGGCCTTCTGACAGGTACTACCCTTTCACAAGTTACAACGGAGCACCCCACAGCAGAGCATGGGCATTGACATAGCTCTGAGCTTTCTTCCCCACACTCTCCTGTGGGTTTTGGAATTCCCTGGCCTAAACCACGTTTGCAAGCCCAACTCCAATCAAACCGTGGTAGGTAGATGTAAAATAGGCGAGAGAAAGAGATACCCATCTTATGGGAGAATTACACTATGTGGATCCAGGGCTCAATCCCAGCTTTCCTGTTTCACCAGAAAGTGTGATTCAATCAGTGGTGGAAATTAGGGGAGATTGTACTGGATCCCAGTTCCAGCAGCTACTTCTAGGCCGGATCTGGCCGACAAAGGGAAACATGCTGAATTTATCCTGATGTAATTTTTCCGATACCATGGGACATTCAGCAGTTCCTGCACCAGTGGCGGCTGGTGAAGTTTGAAAATGGTGCCGCATAAAATGAAACCATAAATTTTCCATTAGTTAGCAAGCACAATTTTTATTTTCAGAATAAGGAAAGGCTAAAGATGCATGTGCAGGCTGCAGCCTTTGAAGAGTAAGTGGGAAGGACTTTTAGGGAAACATGGCGACTTGACAGGGCTGGCCCAGTAACAATTAGGTGTGTGTAAAATTATGCGCAATTTGCTTTTGTATAATTAGGCAAAGTTATGGGAAAAATTATGCGAAATCACACAACTAGGCAAAGTGCAAATTCAGCATTTAGCACAAAAAGCACCCTTGTGTACTTTTTGGATACAAGGACGCATTTCATGATTTTAAAAAAAGCACCAACATCAGAAGTGCTCCATTAACAGCAGGTTGCATTCTCGCCGTTAGTGCTGTTCCGGCAGAATATTTTAGTCGCAACTGCAGCATAATTACGCAACTTGGCCTAATGGCCTAATTTAGGGAATTTCACATAACAAGCGTAACGTGAAATTCGCAAATTATGCTACATAACTCACATTTCAGCTAAGCCTAGTAACGTTGGTGCACACTAAAATAATTTGTTTTAATAATCAGAAGAGAACAAGCTAAAAAAGCTACCTAGTGCTAACATCCAAGTGTATGTAGTGCATTTTTAGGTCGCGCATGCGGTGCTCTGGCGAGACATTTAGTGAGTGGGCTTTAAAAAGCCGACCACAGCATTGTGTGTGGCATAGAGCGTGCGGTTACGCGCACAGTTACGAGCAGAGGCGCCATCTGGCTTTCCTCTCGCTCTCCCAAGCGCGCGCCTCGCTCCGCATCTCTGTCTTGCTTGCGCTTCAACACCCCTCCCCTCCCCCACCACAGAGCGCGTCTCGCGGCCGCGCGTCTTGTTTCTTTTCTCCTTGAGCCTGCCTTACCCCAGCGCCTACTGATAACTTTTCATTATCTGTCCTTCCAAAACACTTTCACTGGAAAAACAAGTGCGGCACGCTTTACGATAGCGGCCGCGCGCTTCCTCCCCTGGGTGGAATGCATGGTGCGATGCAGGCATTTCCCCCCATCGGCTGGACTCCTCGAGCAGATTATCAGCTTGCTTGCCCATAGACCGCCGCTTCGGGGTGTCTCTGCGCGCTGTGCTCGGTGCTACAGTCCGTCTCTGCTCGCTGCGCTCCCGGTGGAGAGTGCGGTGTGAGCTTGCCTCTGTCTCACACTTGGGACGGCTCTACCCCCGGCAGGAGGGCAGAAGCGCCAAGTCTGGGAGTGACATCTCGCTCTACTCCCCACCCCCTGGCGGCAGTGCCAGCTCCCTGCAGCTCCAGCTGATAAGATCAGAGCCGAGCCGAGCTCCTGCGGAGAGCTTAGCAGTAAGGCAGGGGCGCAGAACAAGGCACACCTCGCCACACCACCCCGGCGCGGAGGGGGTCGTCTGCCGCTGCCACCCTCACTCTTCTCCTGCACCGCTTCCTTCACTTTACCACTACCTTTACCTTGATCCGTTCACTCCTCCACCTGTACCCACCTGTGTGTCTGCTCCATATCCGCCCTCCACCTATGTGCCTACGTTCCTCACCCTGTACCCTCTACTCCACGCGCACCCCCGCTCCACCCGAGTCCCCTCACCTGTGCCATACGCCCCCTCACCAGCACATCTCGTCTACTACACCCGTATTCCTGCTCCACCCGAACAACCCCCTCCACCCGTGCCTTCCCGCTCCTCAACCTGTGCCCTAGCCTCTACTCCGCCTCTCCTCCTGATTCACCTGTTCCCGCCCACCGGCACTCTCCTCTACTCCTACACACTCCATCCCTCCAACCACACATCACAGCTCTCTACCGGTGCACATCCGTACCCCCCTCTCTATCTACATCACTTCGCCCCACGTACACACACCCTCTCCTGTGCTCTCCCTCCGGTCACACTTTCTTCACGCCATTACCTTTCTCCCCGGCGAGGACCCTCCCCCCCCCCCCACACACACACACACACACGCGCGCGCGTACCTCCCTGCCTCTCTGTCACCGCCCCCTGTCTCAGTCTCCACATCGCTGGCTCCCTATCGCTTTACTTTCACTTATCTCGCCCTTTGTCCTGCCGTCTGTCCATCCTTCCACCCAACCAACCATACGGATACGGATACAGCTATCCATCCATCCATCCGTCCATCTGCCTGCCCGTCCGTCTGCCCGTTCTCTCTTCCATCTGTACCTTCTTCTGTCCGTCCGTTCATGTGCAACTCTCCACCCATCCATTTGTCTGTACATCTATCCGCCCATCTGCCTTTCTCCCTTTCCATTGATTCATCCACCTGTCCGTCCCTCCTACCATCCATACATCTTTATTTTGCTCTGGCTAATCATGACTTTCATTTGGACGGTGTATTCGAGGCTCGCGTTTGTGTCTGTAAAATATGATTGTTCACTTTTACTCAAGGTGTATTCACATTTTATAAATACTTATTTAATATAGCATAGCAAATCGCCACATGATTTTTATGAATAAAAGTTACTGTTTTCAGCAATCCATCAAAGGGTGTGCACATCGCCCTTCTATGAAACAGGTTTAAAAAATTGACTTTCCACATTGAAAGCAAATCTTGCTGCAGTGTTTGCTCAAGCTTACGTCCTAATATTTCATAGGGCCTACTGGACATTACATTGTGCATAGGCTAGAATTTCACAGTTCCGCATGCTTGCATTGGCATGAGGAAAGAGAGACATTATATGCAAGTTGTAAAATGTCCATACATTAGTGGCTCTGCATCAAATATATATGGCGATGTGGCACTGCAGCTCTAGGGAATAAGAAATTAGCTGATAGGATCGCTGTACTAAGATATAGGCTCGTTTGTTTAATAACTTGTGTCCAGCCTCCTTAGTTTCACGATGGCTACTGATTACCAGATATTATTCACACATACTTTTTTTTTTTTTTACAGCAGCTTGCGGCAATGCCTATTCACTTACTGGTTCTGATCTTGGCAGCATAGATAGTTTTATTTTATATGATTGTGGGTGACTATAATAACAAGCATTTGCATAGCCAATAGGTCTCGCCTTTGGGACCTTATAAGTGTTTAACCATACAACAGTTAATGTTGTTGCCCCAAGGATATTGTGCTGCATAACTAAATACTTATAAGGTCCCAAAAGCGAGACCTATTGGCTATGCCAATGCTTGTCATGTATGTTGCCAGTATGTAGATGCATAAGTGTAAGTGAAACAGAGTAATGGAGGTCTGTGGGTTCCATTTCAGAAGCCACTGGCCTGGTCATGTGCACAAAACGAGTGTGAGGTTGTATCGCAGACGGTGGAAAAGTATTCCTCACATTCCTGAATCATGAGGGAGGAGATCTAGACAGGTAAGCAGGGAGAGAGGAGACAAGTGCCTTTAGCTATTCGATTGGGACCTTTTGCTGAGGGACTGCAGGTATGTCTTCCTGAAGCACAGACACTAGGAATATGGCTTGGGAGGGGGGGTGTAAATTGTGAGACTGCAAGCTTATCAAGGGTGAGAATGGCCATTTAGTTGAGGTCAGCAATTTGTCTCTTTTCTAATTACTTAAGTGTGGCTGTTGGTAGCCAGGTAATGAAAGTTCGCACCTGTTTTTGCCTCTGTTGTGGGTACTCCAGGGTGCAGACTACATTGCTACGAGTAACACAGGAACAACCTGAGCTTAGCCATATCTCCAAGCAGGGGGCAGATGGTGACTTATCGATTATAGAACAATCTTTCTTACCTATGTGTCACTGTGTCGCCTGCGATACCGTACTAGTCTGGACCAAGTTTGGATTTAAAAAGAAATAACTGAGCACACAGTCTGCATTTGGAGGTGGGTATACAATTACTCCGCAATTTGTTAGTCACCTTCTCCAATGACTTGGACAAGCTAATAAACAATGACATTGAACCCTACCTAGAGGGATCTCAGGTGATTAAGCTTGAAGGACGTGTTCCCCCCTATCACTTTTTTCTTTTTAGAAGTGATATATATTTAGGTACACTTGTAATCTGTCTTTCCTACCATCTTCCTCCACAGCAAGTAAATACACATTTAAGGTTTACTGTTCCAAATCTCCCCAGAGGGGGGAGAGAGATGTTGCAAACTATGGATGCAAATTGCAGGCCATAGCTCAATCTATCAGTGAGGCATTCTGCAAACACAGACACACACTTTAAACACAAAACAACAGAACTGAAACTCACAAAAGCACAATAACCACAGACTGGTTGAACATAAAAACCTCCTACGCACACATTAAACAGGCATGATACAAAACAGTCACACACATGAAACAAACAGTGGCATGTTCTCTCTCTCTCTCTCTCATCACAAGCACACTTAGGGTGACTCCCTCGCTTTCTCTCTCAGGCCAGCACTCCCCATGTCGTCACAAACACACCTGCCAAGTGTCACACCAAAACACACCAACAGCCCTCTCACAAACATACAAGACAGAGTCCACACAGTTAACGGCCTTGATTTGCACATTTAACTTCGGTCTCTCAGATACACGCACCCAACACCACCGTTTCTCTAAAAAAAATACACCACATAGGCAACATCAGAAATGGTGATCTCAAACCCCCTTAGGACAGCCACATTCATATCATCCACGCCCTTCCTCGCACCCACCCTGTCCACATCAATGTCATCTGGAGCTCACACACTGACATGAATTCCTGCTCACAGAAAAAAAAAAAAAAAAAGAAGGGCACTCTTGAAGCTCACAGAAGTATTCAGGGGCAAAGAAACTATATGATTATATAGTAGGTCTGTGCTGTCAACACCGGAGGAGAAATTACAAGCAAAATAGTAGTTGCCAAGAAACAACCCGTTAAGGATTGCTGCTCACAGAAACAGACCACCATCAGACGCAAAAGGACAAAAGAAAGGCAGGAGACAAAACAGCAATGCCCACAGACAGCAATAAAAAACACACTATAAGTGTAATCTGTAAAGTACATTCGGTACTGTTTACACTTTGGCACTGCACGCCTGCCTTTTCATGCCAGTAAAGGGCTCTGCAAGATAATGCATTCTGGGAGCAGTAGTCTTTGTGCACTTCTCATAAAAATAGTTTATAAATGTCCAGCATTGGAAACTTGATATTTCCAATAGCAAGGAGTAATCTGGTAATTGTGTGCGTCTCCAGACACCCATGAATACCGTAAAGCTAGGCTCCTTGCGGGGGCCCAAACTGTCTCTGTAGCTTGGGAGCACTGCTTCTCCAGCTCTCATTTTTTCTTCGCCTTTCATGCCCTAATTCCCAGCCCTGATGCCCGCTCTGCTGAGCTCAATCTATGCAACCCTCCCTGCGCCAGTACTACATTCTCGAAGCCCACGAGCTCGCTCTGCTGTTGGGACAGGAAGGAGGCAGCAGGGTTTGGTGGGGACCAGTGTCACCAGTATTTACTCATCTAGATGTGAAATTGTGCTGGCCTGCACTCGCGATGCACTCTCCGGGGTGCAGACTGGAGGAGAACAATGTGAGGAGGGCTGGGAAGTAAGATGACTAAGAGTGCTTGTAAGCTAGGAGTCTGGAGAACGACGGAGGTGAGTTAGTGCGGGCCAGAAAGGCTTTTTCTGTGTGCTTTTGGTTTTCTCTGGTCACACACGGACATCAGCAGTGTTCACTTTAACCAGTTGAGTTTTCATAGCGTAAAAGACTGCATTTCCCAATTTACTGCATTTATTTTTCGTTTAAGGGGTGTGTATTTTATGTGCTGTTATTTGATGGTGACAGGCCAATAACTTTAGTCACATTTCCACCCACCCAACATGGCTGCACATATTGTGTAAGGTCAGAGCCCATCTGGTTTGTCAGACTCTTCTTTTGTACCTGCAATTAAATCGAGTCGCACTCGCTGAAGTCTCCCTCTCCAGCATAGCGATACAGTTGAAGGCCGATGCGGAAAGTAGAAAACTGGAACCAGCACGGTTCAGTCATCAAAACTCGTGATGGCAAGCTGCTCAAACTCCAATGCCCAGCTTGCCCCTGCAGCCTTTAATCCCACCCTTTCACAACTCAAAACAGGACCAGGTGGGAATCGTTGAGGCTTGGACTCACTCAACCCCACCCTGTGAGGAATGGTGAAAGGTTGGGGTGGTTTGGCTCCAGTCACTGATGGACGTGTAGCCCCTGATGCCACAGGGATTCACCCTGAAGCACTCGGAGACTAACTTTCCACCCACGTCGTCAGGGGGTGGAGCGTAGACTTGGGAGCACTGATTTTACCACGCTGATGATTTCAGACATCAGGGCGGTGAGCTCATTAGCCCAGCAAAGCGCGATTGATAGCAGATTGGCCAGCCTGCTGAGAGCTGCAACATTGGATTAGGTCTGCAATAGGAGGAGAGAGTGACTGAGGCGTGTGCTTTAAAAGCGCTCCTCTCAATTACTTTGTTTTTTTAATAATTACTGTAGAAATGTAAAAGTAGTTTTGTTGTAAAATATAGGGGGCGGAGCCCCTGCGCCTACTTAGGAGAAGTCGCACCTGTCCTGCACGTTGTCATTCAGCGAGGAGGCTTTCTGATTTTAGATGTCAGCTGTACCCAAAGCAAAGGACTGATTTATAGGGCCATCAGCCCTCTTTTTGTTCACTTCTCATCCTGGCTTGGGGCCAACATGAGCCTATCACCTAGAAGCCACTCAAATAGAAGGAAACAAAGGTGCAAAACTTGTTACCAACTTCACAAGTACTTAAGAGAAACTATTGGAGGCAGGTTTTTAAACTTTGTTCAACTCCCTGTGTAAGAGTTGTGCTTGCACTGAAAAAATCCAGGATTTATCTGAGCGTAATTTTACAAATATTTATTTAATGTCACTTACTATTTTTTTTATTTCATTCTTTTATGGTGCTACTCATTACAGGGCTCGGAGAGCTTTACATCATACACAGAGACACAATAAATCATACAAGTGTGTAAATAGTGTACAGGACATGTTACATAAGAAAATGAGTGTTATAGGGTGTAGGAATCAAACATCATCCATACATGTAACCATTATATGTTAAAGGCGAACACTCGGAAGAAACAAAAAATCATGATATGAAATGCAACACAGCGATTGTGGTTGTCTGAACTAACAAGACTATATTACTTCCCAAAGTAACCTTTCTTTGCAATCATAGAACAGACTGAAGAAGAAAAAAAAGACAATAAGGATCCAAACCCATGTCTTAGAGTTGGCATGCAGCTCCTTGATGCCTGTAAATCGATCACTTGCAACTTATGAACTGGATGTAACAACATTACCTCTGTGTCAGTTGTAATAGCCCGCTTACCTCTCTAAATAAAATACCAATATGTGATCAGCATGTTATACGATGCGCAGGCACATTAACCCTCTATGCTAAATCGACTCAAGACTCTGAATGGACAAAAACACAGAACTCTACAAAAACTGTGTTAACCACTAGCTATATATCTTACCCCTACTACAATCCCTTCCGAATTGCTGGGCACACAATGATCGCTGCAGCAGGAGTCTTAACCCTGCAAGATAATTGGTCACAAAGAGGCTACATTTTAAAATACCCAAGCTAAAACAGGTTTACTACCATGTGTCCTTGTTGCCAATTTCTTGGCAGGATATTTTTTAACTAAATGTACAAGTCGACTGTCAGACTGTTTTTCAAGCTCTGCCTCTCGTGACTCTACCCCCTTTCCTCTGCCACATCTGGACCCCAAATTTATGGGTTCCTATTGTATTTTTTTCCAATTCCAGCACTGGATTCTATGCAAATATCTCATTTCACAGAGCCTCCTTTTTCAGCATCATCACATATGAAGACACATTCAAATACATGAGTTCAGTATATTCTGTTGAGTGTTAATTTAATAGACTATAATGTTGCTCCAGGTATGATAAGAATCTGGGCTTCATACTGGCTGCACAAAACAACTGACTTGCCTCTTGATTTGTTGTCAGAGTGAGGGACCTGAATGTGTCCAAGTTCATTTAAAAAACTATCACTCTTAATACAGGTTTCTCAGTGATGTAACCTGATGTAGTAAGGTGAAACCTTAAAAAATACACGCTTAAATTTTGAAAAGGCCTTATCGTATTTCTACGTGGTGCATGATTTACATTCACCTCTAGCATTTTCTAGGCAGCCAAGTGAGACCATGAACTAGTCTTGGCTCTTCTACTCAATTTATTGGCTCTTGCACTTCTTATTGTGAAACAAACAGCAGAGCTGCCTTTCAATTCTCAGATCTCCACCCTCCTCCGCCCCCTGCAGGTGCGTCAATTGCACAGCTTGCTTCCATCACAGTGCAGGACGTCTGTCCCCCTTTCCAGCTGGGTTCCTTTATCTTCCTTGGTGTACCATCCACCAACCTGCATACTGCCTTTCACACGTGTGCCTAGATGTGCATTTAAAGTTTTAGACACCAAATGCTCTTTAATGTTTCTGGATCGGCCTGCGCACTGTACGAAAAACTCTGGGCTTTTTGAGAAAGCTAGATATGCAGGCACACAGTGGATGGAACATAGGACAGGAGTTTCAGCAAAATCTTATTCCAAAAGGTGGAGTAGGTGTGGTAACTTTTATCCAAAGGATGCATTGCTATCAACAAGGATTATAGAAAGTGTGGCTGTAAAGGTCATTTTGCACGTATGTGTAAAGAAAGCAATAAAAGTAGAGTGGGTGCGGGGGGGGGGGGGAGTGATGAGGGACACTAGATAGGCTATGAAGACCGTATTTTGTAAGTGGGAAAGCCAACATTGAAAAGGGTGGGATGTCTAGACCTAAAGCCATGTTTCTAGTAAATGGCTAACTAGTAGAACTTATGGTGGATTCGGGATCCATGTACACCATTATTCCCAAGGATTGTTTTGAAATTTATTGGCCTGTCACTCTTCTCCCAAGAGATATATGCCCTGGTGGTTAGCAAGGAGAAATTATTGATATTTTGGGATATATGTCAGAGGATTTGGTAAACATGAAGTAGAAGTTAAAGTCTATGTAGCAAGTGAAGGTCCTATTATTTCAGGATGGATGTATCAGTTTGATCTACATAGTACAACAGATCCAAGGGCACCTAATTAGGTCAGGGAGGATATGGGTTTACAGGACACGTTAAAGGGTGCAGAGAAAGTGTTTAATGAGAAACTTGGGTTTTTCAAAGGGTATGTGTATATATATATATATATATATACTCGAACAAAATACTATTCTGGTACAACATAAAATGAGGAGAGTTCCATTGGCTGTACACGAGGAAGCTAAGAAAATGCTGAATAAGATGCTTGAAGAAGGTATCAGTGTATCATAGTGCCTGTAGAAGCATCTAGTTGGGGTTTTGCCTGCAGTTATCACTCAGAAAGCAGATGGAGGTTTGAGATTTTGTTTGGACCGTAGATACTTAAATCAAAATATCATGGTAGATACTGTTCCTTTACCCAAGATTAACAAATTTGTTTTCTTTTTAAAAGCTAGAGTTGAAAAGTGGCTATCATCAGATTTGATTACTTGAAGAGTCCAAGTCACATACAGCATTTATCACGGTGGAGGGTACCTTTTAGTTTACTCACAATCCCTTTGGCCTAGCTTCAGCCACTTTTCAAAGAATGATGACTGAAATCTTTAAGGACATGCATAACATGGTCTTCTTTCAGGATGACATTTTAATCTTCAGAGAAACACTTGAACGACATAATTTACTGTTGAGGCAAGTGTTACAAAAACTGACCGAGTCGGGTTTAACTTTACGACAGTACAAGTGCGAATAAAAAAAGTGGTCTTTTAGATGCCATTAAATTAGCATAGTCACTGATTGATACGGCTCAATTGCGTTCCTTCATGGGCCTCGTTGAGAATTACGCTACGTTTGTGGAATGTTTTCCTGATAAAGTAGAATTTTAAGGAAATTGTTAAGAAAGGGAAATAAATTCTTGTAATGGGGGGAGAACAGCAACAAAAATGTGTTGAGGCTATCAAACATGAAATTTGTAATACAGGTATTTTCAGGCCATTTGATACTAGATTGAAATGAGTCCTCGCAATAGATGCCAGTGACAGGTATAGGTATAGGTGCTGTTTTAGCTCTGATTCATTAAAGGAAAGAAACGGTGGTGTTTGCATCTCACTCTTACCATTTTAGGAAATAATTATTCCGTCACTGAATGGAAAGCTTTAGCAGAAGCTTGGAGGGCAAATTATTTTTTCACATACTTGTGGGGTTCATATTTTGTTTTGCATTCTGACCATAAACTCCTGATGAAGATTCGGTCATCCGGTGGTGCTGATAAAAGGTCAGCCAGATTAGCCAGGCTGGTTGCCAAACATCAACATTTTTTGTATATTGTGGAATTCATTCAAGGGTGGGAGAATGTTCAGGCAGATTATCTTCCTCACTTGCCATTAGATTGGGAGTTAGTGGATGGACCTTCTGTGGTGACCAAAGAGAATGAAGGGGCTGTGGTTTCTGTGCAAGAAGTCATTGACTGGTGGTTGGGTGCATCCACTTGTGAAGAGTGGGAGCGAGAAAAGGATTCTGAGCCTACATTAAAAGAAGTCATGCGGATGATTCATATAGGTTGCGAAGGGGAAAGGGATGTTTCATTGCCCGTGAGACCTTTTGTGAAAGTTTGATGAGTTA
The DNA here is from genome assembly GCA_963921515.1 of Calotriton arnoldi. Classification (NCBI taxonomy): domain Eukaryota; kingdom Metazoa; phylum Chordata; class Amphibia; order Caudata; family Salamandridae; genus Calotriton; species Calotriton arnoldi. Next base: position 164,975 of record CAWUFW010006820.1, read on the forward strand.
TCTGTATATGGCAAGAAAGTAATAATCAGGGGACAGCTATTTGTACACCCTTTAGGGTGAAGCTTCAAATTGTTCAAATTAGTGCACAAAGGGCATTCAGGCCAATCACTGATGACAAAAAAGAAAAGACTAAAAAAATAATTTTGGTGGCCAGGTTTGAATGACAAGGCTAGTTTGTGTTTGAGGGTGGAGAAGTGTAGTGATTTCAAAGAGTGGGGTACAAATCTCTGGATGGTCAATGCTGACACAGGAAGTTCTGGTCATATGGTATTTTGGGACTTTATAGGGCCATTGAGTGAGCTAAGGCGTGATTTGATATTTGCCATGGTGATGGTTGATGTATATTCGAAATGGCTTATTGTAAACTTTATGAGAGAAAAAACGACCATGAATACCATACAGTTTCTGAATCTTCAGTGAGTGAGAAGGGCACTGTATGCAAGCCTACGGGGTGGAGCTTCAAAGTAATTGACAGCAGTTACACTAGACATGCCCACTCTGTCTCACCTGGTTTCTGACTGCAAGTCCAGACTCTGTACGTATGTGGGTTTGACAGCTGCCTGTCTGTGTCCATCCTGACATGCGCACTAGAGCCCTCTCTCCACCAGCGCAATTAGGGAGCGGGAGGGGGGGGGGGATTTTACTTAGTTTGATAGCTCAGGGAAGATCAGTTTAATATCCAAGTCTGTGGTATGCTTGTTCAAGCAGATATCAACAGATAATCGGTTCTCATTGATCAGCTTGCAGTGAAACCCCTCTGGATTGACCCTATTCCATTTGATATTTGTTCTACTTAATTGATAGACTTAGCTGGAACAAAGAGAGACCAGAGATAGCTGGGACAGTAAGCACTATACAAACTTGTACATATCTCTGCAGAAAACTTAAAAGAAAACCTCAGCAAGCAGATTCACTATCACATACTCTGTAGTAAAGAGAGAAAAAGAAGAATCCTTCATCTCTCTCCTCTGTTTTGTAAAGGTAGTTTGCTCCAATTTCAATGGAGGCTATCGAGGGTTGATACAACGCCACTTGTGAGCCACAGTGTGGGAACAGTGATGCTCTCCAAGTTACAGCACACTAACATATGCTGCCTGTGGCTTTTCTCTGGCAGAAACTGCAGATTCTACAGAACATGGCAGCTAGACTTTTCATTAAGCTGTGAAAGTAAGGTCATGTGTTGGAAGCTGAACAACAATTACATTCGCTGCTTGTTTCTCAACGGCTAGAGTTTAAACCTCTATACCTCGCTCACTAGGTTTTATATGCCGTTGGGCCCAGGTGTACACTTTTCAGACTTCACAGAAATGTTTCTGTATGCTCAATGAGTCCCAGAATTAACATTTAACTACCTCTTCTTTTATTCAAGTTCAGGTTGGGGGTATGGCCTTTTCTGTCCTGACCATACAGCTGTGGAATCACATGCCTGTTACTCTTCAACAGACCATCAGTGAAAGTGCTTTATGCATGGTCCTCAAGACCCATCTCTTCTTTTGGCTGTTTTGCCTGTCAATGTTCTCTTGTGCACTTCAAACACTAAAATGCCTTTCAGCGAAAAGGACCTTACAAGTATTGTTACTCACTCACTCTTTTCCTGAAAGACCTCATGGTATGCTTTGATAGTAAAATTCAGATACCAAATATAAGGAATCTGCTTCAGTAAAAACAACTGCAAGGGCTTCCTTCTAGATAAATAAATGTGTCTCTGCACCCTTCAGCAGTTGTGAGGCAACGCAAAAGGTTTGTTCTTTACCTTTCTTCCTCTGAATCAACACTGCCCCAACATAATTTGCATTTCCATTCGCAATGCATCAATCATGCTACATTCTGGACAATCGAATCAGGGCAATGTAGACATGCTTTTCAGTTTATTAAGGGGTCATTCAGTGAATGAACCTTCCTCATGTTCCTCATGGCATAAGCAACATTTTTTATAATCCATGAATAAACTCCAGCAGACAAAGAGAACAAGCATTGGCATAGCCAATAGGTCTCGCATTTGGGACCTTATAAGTGTTTAGCCATGCAACAGGTGATGTTGTTGAACCAAGGATATTGTGCTGGATAACTAAACACTTATAAGGTCCCAAAGGCGAGACTTATTGGCTATGCCAATGCTTGTCCTTTGTGTAATAGTTTCCCCCGTTTCACAAAACCATACATACAGCATAGCAGCAAAAAAGAAAGGACAAGGGCCAAGAAGAAGTGTCTGTCAGCTCAAAGGTTAGGACTCGACCAAGCTGCCAGATACGTCATGAGACCACCCCAGCAGGCACAGCAGGGTGCGCGAGTCCGCTGAGAAACCCGAAGTATAGATTGGGTTAATTTGAATATATATGAAGATCTTGTGTGTAACTAACATCCATGTCAGCTAGAAACCATAGGCACTCTATGCAAGTCCTTGGTATTAGGTATGTACACTTGAAAACACAACTCCCAGAATGCACCGAGTGTCCAACGAAAGCTCAGAACTGGGAACATCTGTTCTGCACCAAAGAGTGAAATAGAAGGGGCGGGACGCACTCTGACTGATGCACAAATAATATATAACGTGATGCTTCACCGCAAAGATATTCAAATGTTAACACCATTTGTGACTAACCCTGTCCCTCTGCCTCGTACCGGATAGAGCTCCTGAGAGGAGGTGCTTCCTGTGCAGATACATCGGAGCCTGCGCTGCCTGAGGCCCGGCTACGCTAGACAGCTCCAGGCTGCATCTTTCCTCCCTCAATCGTCTGCCAGCCCTCGTCCTGTCCTCTCCCTGTCTCCTGAAACCAAAAACCCTCCTGTGGGAAGCTTATGTGTTTCTTCCTTGCCCGCCTGAAGCTTCTGTACCCATGCTCCAGCCCCTGTACCCTTAATTTCCCCCAGCCTCATATGTATTGCAATACACTACAGTTTATTTTCATGTTTGTGAGCTGCTGCTTGCACGTATGAAGAAACAAAATATGTAAAATTCAGAATGGACAGTCATCGAGAGCCTGCTATTTCCTTTACCAACATAGTTTTACAGCTGGTTCTGAGAACCCTGTATTTATGGCCTGAGAAATGGCTGAATAATAAAACTGGTTTGCTACAAGCAGGCTCCTTCGCCCCATCCAAAAGCAAGCACTAAATTCAAGCCTTTTTTTCAGGCCTCAACAAAAACAAGGGCTGCCTGGTAACAGATCAGATAGCCTTGGTCTGTAGTTTGCTCTGCTGTAGCATTATCTTTGGGAAAAGGAAATCCCTAGAGGGCCCAGTTGCCTCTGATCATGCACACTAGTGTGCTTTTATGACAAGGCTAGGGAGTTATCAGTTGTGCTCTACAGTGCAGCTAGCTTGATCTGCAGCACACAGTGACAGAATACATATATCTGTATAACTTGTAAGTTATATTCTTATATCAATATACCTTATAAGTTAAACAAGATGCAGAAGTGGCATCTTACTTGCAAGCAATTATAGAACATCTTTCCACCTCTTTGTGCCTTTTGTAATGATCATAACTACTAGCAACTGTCTGCAAAAATTGTATTGCTTGTAATGAAACCTGTTTAATCATCTTTGCAAATCAAGAACTAGTTACCTTTCAAAGGATTACTCGAGTTACATGGTCAGACCACCATCTAGTAGCTTTTCATCACAAAACACCACAAATCACCACACCTAATGCAACCTTATATGCAATCACATATGGACTATGGAACAAACTCGATTTGGAATACTTAGAAACACAACTAACATCCAACACAGATCTAAACAAAATAAATTCAGTTAAAAAACTCTGTGCACCATAAAGTCCCAAATGCCCTTGATACAACACAAAATATTGCATTGAGTTTACTATGAAAGACGCACCTGGTCCAAATAATAAAATCACGGCAAAATTCACCGACACAAACCTAACAGAATATAGAAGTCAGCAATCAAAAAAGCTCAAAAGGTACTATTGAAAGAATTCAAAATGCTAAATGTGCAAATAAAGAAGTTTATAAAATTCTCACTCAGTTTCGTAAACATAAATGCACAGAAGGAACTCATCCCATTTCTCAAGAATTTACTGACAAATCATTACACAACCAAAGCAGACATGTTGGACTCCTATTTGAAAACAAAGGAAAACCACCAGCACCAACCCATTTCCAACAACCCCCTCCAAGAGTAGGCTAACCCACCCTCTAAATTCCCTCAAACTATCAGAAACTGAATTTATGGATCTTGTCAAAGCAAGTCAGCCAGTTGGTTGTCCTTCTGACCCGTGTCCACCACAAATCTTCAAGAAAATTATTTTAACCACTTCTGCTGCCACACCAGTCAGAACAATCATCAATATTTGTTTAAACTACAGGAGTATTTCCAGAAGACTTAAAAAAGCTACACATATGCCCATTATTAAAGAAAACAAACCGTGACCCACATGACCCAAACTACAGACCAATTGCAAATGGACCTTTCCCGGGCAAAGTGCCAGAAATAGCAGCCTTCATCCAGATGTCACAATTCATTGAAGACAACTACATACTTTCCAACTTTCAAACAGGATTCTGTCCAGGAAGATGTTCAGAATATGCCCTCATCGCCATCTGGGATGACCTTAAAAAAACAGTAGACCGGAACAGGGTCTCGGCACAACTTCTTTGATCTTTCAGCTGCCTTTGACAAAGTTCATCAAGACATTCTAATCCAAAGACGATACGAAGCCGGCATTGAGGGGACTGCTCCTGACTGGATCACATCTTACCTTCAAAATAGAAAAAATGTCATCCATACTCCTTTTTTCTCAACCAAACTGTGCTGCACAAAAGCAGGGGGCCCTCAAGGCTCATCATCTCAACCATGCTTTCCAGCATCTACATGAAGTCATTACTGGCAATGATAAGGGACTTTCAGCTAATATGCTATAACTACGCAGATTACACAAATACTTCTGAAACTGGAAAGCCCCAAAGGCATTGGAAACTTAAAAATCTTCAGTTACCTCAGAGCCGTTGATCAGTGGAGGAGATTGAGCAATCTCAAATTGAATGCATCCAAAACTGAAATATTCACATGTGGAGAGTGGAAAAATGATAACCCACTCTGCATCTGGCCTGACGATCTGGGACCACCGTCTGAAGTATCCAAGGAAGTAAGAAACCTTGGAATTACCATGGATGCCAAGCTATCAATGAATGCCCAAGTAGATACGTTTGTAAGATCAAACTTAATTTCTATGAAAACTATGGGACGCATCTTCCCCCACATAGGAGTTTCATACAAGGCCCAAGCTAATCTCTCTCTTGTACCGTCTAAACTTGATTACATAAATAGCCTCTACCCCTGATCATCTTTATCAAACTTGAAAAGACTGCAATGGATTCAGAACCCTGCTGCCAGACTACTCCTACATGTAAAGCCACAAGCCCACATCTCCGCTGCCTTGAGGGCCCTATGTTGGTTACCGGTTGCCAAATGATCCACCTTCAAGCTGCTTTGCATCACCCACAAAGCAATACATGGACCACAACCACTTTTCATCAGGAATAAAATCACTAAATACATACAACAAAGAAACCTCCGCTCCAGGTTGGCACCTCGCTTCGAAACCCCAGCATGCAAGAAAAAACCATGGGTGGTACATCTTTCTCTGTTCAAGCAGCCAAACACTATCCCCAAATTCACTACCCCCAAACATAAGATCCATGGATAACTATCTTATCTTCAGAAGACTACTTAAGAGTTGGCTCTTTCCTCCTACATGACCACCACACTCAAAACAAAAATTTACAGCATATGCATGTGTATGTAAACATGTATAATTCGAGTATATGTGGGTATTTAGATATGTATATTTCTTTGCACAAATATATGGTACTTCTGGTTTAAAAATATATAGATATCCTTACAGATCTGTGTAACGAATATATACATTACTTATGGTTAAAATATATATATTATTTTATGCTTAACATGTATGTAGGTCACTGCATAGTTTACATATAAGCTATTTGATTATATGCTCATGGGTCTCTATTTTATTTAATCCATCACAATGTGTAAATATGATCATCGCAATTGTATCTATAAGTGCTTTACTACTGAAATATTAGGAAAACAAAAATATAAATAAACTTTAAAAAACAATTTCCAAAAAAAGAAGAAAATTAAAAATACATAAAAAATTTGCTGTATGTATAGCAATACTTGAAAGTCAGAGTTTCTATTTATAAATACATGTACATAGGGGACTTTTTATAATACAGCTTTATATCTTTATTCTTTTCCATATACATGTATACCTTTCTATGTAGTTACGCATATATATTTTTTACTCTACTTCTAACTGTAGAAAAAACAAACAAGTAGAAATAAATACAAAAAAACAATTCAACTCTCCCCAGTTCACTACTCCAAGTCTTATCCTATACCTCTTTCAATATATCCTCTACCCCTACTCTCTGACTAATATCAAACCTCATTGTACCATTAGGATCTCCCTAATAACCCTTTCTTGACTCTTCCCTCCTCTATCTCTCCTTTGACTCACTCCAGACCTCATTTTACTAATATGATCTCCCAAATAACACTTTCTAAACTCTTCCTTTATCCTATCCACCACTAATCCACTATGGGTTCCAGAGTAGCGCCCTACTCGCCAAAAAGCGATTCAGCGCCTCATCAGGGGTAGTAAACGCTATATAAATACAATTACAGTACGTATTGCAAGACCTTTGAGAAATAGCAGACTTATATTGCATTTTCATGACTATATGTCATGGGCGAAAACCTATGTACTTGTGGAAGGGGCTGTCTGAGGAAACCACCAGAATTTCACATAGATACACGAAGGCTGGAAGTGGTGCATACTTTCTCCTATTTAGGGATCCTCTTTGATGAAAAGCATACTTGGAATAGCATGGTAGCTAATAGAGCCCTGTCATTAGAAAAACAGTATATCGGCCATTTTTTTCTTTATTAAGAAACTTGAGACTTAACCTATTCTGGAAATTAAAAAAAAGAATATAATGCTAAAGCTAGATCTAGTGCCACATATGGGGCAGGGGTGTGGGGAAAGGCACAAATAGATTCCCATCAGCGCATAAAGGGTGGTTTTTTATAAAAGGTTGCTAGCTCTCCCTCGTAGTTGCGCTAATTTGAAGTGGCACACTGAACATGGGGCCCCCTTTCTTTCTGATATGATACGTTTAGCGCTAATCTTAATCGTGACATTCGATTTGGAGAAGGGAGAACCAGAGCATTCTGAGGGAGTGTCTAAACCTAGACTTCGCACATAAAATCAGGTGGCTACAATATGTAAAATCCTGTGAAGACTGAGGCTCCGCTAGCATGCCCCAGGAGCAGAGTACCGAGGAGGCTGCCGACATTGCCCAGAAGAGATCCTTGCTCAGCGTGGTCCCTGTGGTGTGAGGACAACGCGTCATCAGCGAGAATCTCCTGGGCCGGGCAGGGTCCGGAGTGCTGGCGGGCCTCCCCGCAAACGAGTCCCGCGCTTCCATTGCAGCCTGGTATGACGTTCCTCCAGCAAGCCCGTGGAAACCAAACGCCGTGAGGGGAACGGCTTGTGAGGCACTCACCAGCTCCGCAGCAGCCGATCGCGGCGCCGTGAGGGGAACGGCCGAAGCAGTCTGAAGGGGGACTGCAAGTCCCAGGCACCCTTGCACACACTTCCCGCGCCCGGAGGCGCGTTAAGAACAGCGGCGGCTTTGTGCCCGGGCCAAGGGCGGGCCCGTCTGCGCCCGTCAGAGGCCGGAGGAGGCTGGGCTGGGCCACCCTTCTAAGCTCCTGGATCTGAGATCTGTTTTACTTAAGTTGTGACTTGTTTAGGTGTTCTGGTTTCAGACCAATACTTGTGAACAATCTGGGCTAAAATGAGTAAGCGAAGAGCAAGGGGGCCGCAGGGACTTTGGACGCTTTCCTACAGAGGGCGGAATCAGTGCTCATAAACGAAATCAAACTCACTGAGTGGAGGCTGTCACTAGAGTCGATTCCGCCTCCTACAAGACTTTATATGACACCCATGCTCACCGAACCATGTATGCTGATTAATACTGATGCATCTTCTTCCCGGCCTGGTCCCACTCAAGATGGTATAGAAGATCCCTTAGCAGATATTGTGCTCTCGTCACCCTCTGAGTCAGAATTTAGCCCCACCAGGCCTACAGTTACCACAAGAGGGCAAAAAAGCAAGCCCAGGATGGCCCCCACTGTAGTGCCCCTGCCTAAAAAAAGGAAGGCCAGGACTACCCGGAAGCAGAGCAAATCCGGGCAGAGATTAAATGGAAAGGCTGCGGAAACCTCACACAGCCCTAGTGTGCGTAGCGAGGACCAAATGATTGCCCTTAACTCTAACTAGCCGAATAATTCTCCAGACAGTTTGCAAGTCGGGAACTTCTGGGGCAGACTTGAAACTATGATGACAACCCTTCTGGAACCTATTCAGCTAAAAATATCTGCCGTTGAAGCTAGGCTAGCTAAGGTGGAGGAACATATCAGTCATATACACTTACCTGTACCATCATATAGCTCCTGCGTCCCAAATAATAGAGAGGTTGACATAGTGGTTCTACTAGAATTGCCAGCCCCTAACGAGCAGCTACAGGGTAGGAACACTGCCAAATGCAAAGACTCATGTGTAGCAAACATTTCAGCTCGCACTAGACAGCCTCCCCCTCACAAAGAAACTCCTGTAGAACATCCTAGTAATTCTTCTGATGCAGTGAGCGGAGTTCCGACTCCTAGGTCGTCAGGTCAGCTTAAAGATAGTGATAGAGGCATCGCCCCTAGGGACTACTCTGAGTCCCCTAACCCCCCTACATCTACTCTAAATTTGCCTCCAGATGTCACCCCCTATACAGTGGTCCTGGCAAATGTTCCTCCTTTACCCCACAATACTTTCGAACATTGGGCAGCGTTAAAAAACAAGTCACTTCACTATTTGGGTCTAAAAACTGGTCTAGGCAATCCTCTTTTTTCTGAATTTAAAATGGCCCGTAGAATAGGATGGGTTGGCCCCTCAAAGAAGACTCTCCAAGGGGATTGTGTCGTGTTAACTTTTAGCTCACCTCCTTTGGTGCGCACAATCCTGGAGAGGAGAAACTATGGGCCCCCCAATCCTAGTGACATACACATCTTACCCCTAGGCTATTTCTACAAACCACCGAATCCCTTTGAACTCCGAGGTACTACCTCTTTGGGAGGCCTCTCGAGGAGTTTCAGGGAGCCCAGATTCCCAATCCCAGTGTTTAACCGCTTTGATGCTCTGCACTCACTGGAGGATATAGATTGACTGTACACGGGAATTCGAGCACCTGCAACTTCCGAAGTGGAAGGGCCTAGTATGGGGCGATTTCTTAGCCCTCCCAGCGAGGACTCAATCTACCTGTCCCCTAGTCGCCCCAAGTCTTGTGATAGTCTAGTGGTTGAAATAGAGTTAGAAGGGAAGATTAGACCATCTTATGATCTTGTGGATTCCCCAAATACTTCTCTACCCTCTAATAACATTCCAGAGGACGTAATCAAGACAGATACAGTTAAAAATCCAGTGAGTAGTATATCGGACCTTTGCAAAGTTCTTTCCTGGAACATTGCCGGTATATCCTCTAAGCTAAATAATCCTCTATGGGGAGAATTGATTAGCCAGTTTGAGATCCTGTGCTTTCAGGAGACCTGGATTAAGGAGGCGGTTCACCTGAACGGTTATAGGACTTACCATACGCCAGCAGTTAGCAGTCTGAGTGGTAGGGCTAAGGGCGGTCTTTGCATATATATATTGAGTATTATTAACTCTAAAAAGATAACATTGTATGCACACGATAAGTATTACCAACTAGTTAAACTGGACCTAGACTCTAGGCATTCGATTGTAGTTATTAACTTATATAATAATATTCCCTCTGACAATGTGAGAGCTGTGATTTATAACATGTTAAAAACATTAAAAAATGTAGGTAGTAGTAAAGATTCAATGCTGATTTTGGCCGGTGATTTTAACTGTACCTTATGTGCGAATGCCGGGGATAAACTATGCGAAGCGTTAAATGATGAAGGGGCATGTGTATCCCATTTCCGACATTCAGCTTTGGGGGAACAATTTAATGAGCTTATTTTCACCCTTGACTTGGGATTCGCTAATGAAATGTGCCCAAACCCCGCCCCCATGCCCCGCACATTCAATGGTAGGGGTCTTTGCTCCACTATTGATTATGTTCTAGTCTCTAACAGCCACGCACACATTCTCCATTCTTTCTATGTGTCTGAAAATGCCTTTAGCGATCATTTCCCTCTTTGCCTAGCATTCTCTTTACCGTCCAATATAATTTCAAGATCGGAAAAGATCAATCACTTGCCAGGTAATCTAGCTATAAAGAGCACCAATGGGTATTCCTTGCGTTGGACCATGGTAGATCAAGATGCTCTGGTTAAATCAGTGCTGGGCAAAACTAAACTAGCGGTAGAGACGTGCCTGAGTGATATAGCCACCCCAGAAGTTATTCTAGCTTCATTTCAGGCCATCTCGAACGCCGTTAGAGAGTTTTTAACCAAACGCAGTAACACCAAGGGCCCCAATAAAGGATGGTTTGACTCAAGGTGCACCCAAGCCTATTCCCATTTAAAAAAGGTACTACATAAAACCCCAAGAAATAACACTGAAGTAAAGGCGGCCAGAGATGCATACAAACTAGCAATCAGGGATAGGAAAGCCACTATTAAGAAGGAGTTGTGGGATGCATTACTTACCGCGACAGTACTTAATGACAGCGCAGCCTTTTGGAAAGTCGTCAGGGCCCCTTTCCTGACTAGAGAGGATAGCCCATCACTTGAAATAGCAATAACTGAGGAGCAATGGATCAATCATTTCATCAAGATTTATCAGGGCATGGGAAACCATATTCTGACGGATTGTCCCACCCAGGATGCTTGCAATTTGAATCTCCTCTCCCAAACAAAAGCACTAATGTTTACTTTGGATGAAGTAGAGCGGGCTCTGTCTTTTAGCAAGGGTGGCAAGGCACCTGGTCCCGATGGGATACCAATAGACTTGTTTAAATCTAACACTACTCTATGGGGACCTCTATTGATGCAAGTTCTAAATGCTAGCTGTGAAGCTGACTTCCCACCCACTTGGGTAGAATCAACTATTGTCCCCATTTTTAAAAAGGGGGATAGACAGGACCCGACATGCTATAGGCCCATCTCTTTACTAGATGCCATAACAAAAGTAGCAGGCAGAATAATTCTGGAACGCCTTCAGGCGTGGGCGGAGGAGAACTCTGTCCTGTCGGACCTGCAATATGGCTTTCGAGCCGGCGTAGGCACAGTCGAGCAATGTTTGAACTGGTCTCTTTTAGTTGGTAAATACACCAGGGCTAAGGTGGGGAATCTATTTTTAGCTTTTGTTGACCTCACAGCCGCATTTGATTGCGTGATTCACAACAAACTTTGGTCAATTTTAGAAATGATGGGGTTGATCCACAGATTATTTATTTTCTTAAACGTTTTTATAGTGATGCTAATGCACGAGTGCGCTGTGGTATGCAAGATGAACGTTCGGCTCCCTTCCCAATCAAAAGCGGAGTCAGGCAAGGTTGTGTCCTTGCTCCGTTTCTTTTTAACTTGTATATAAATGGTCTGGGAGAGGGCCCTTTTAAAAGATAATCATGACTTCCCCCAAGTGGCGGGACGATCCATCCCAGCCCTTTTATACGCAGATGATGCGGTACTGATGTCCCGTACCAACATAGGGCTGCAGAGGGTATTGGATAGCTTTTCCAAATTTATGAACGAGCTAGGCCTAAGAATTAATTCCTCTAAGACCTTCATTATGCGCTGTGGTTCTAGCATCAAAAAACCTAAAAATATGTTTGTGTCAGGACAAAAGATCGGAGTCACTAAGAAATTGTCATACTTGGGCATTCTTTTTGCACACAATGACTCCTGGTCACAGGCGGTGTCGGCAAAAAAACTGCCACTACTGCGCACTACATCTGCCCTTAGAGCTTTTGCGATTAAACTAGGCAAAAGACCACCGGAGGCGCTCATCAAAATATACAGAGCTAAATGTGTCTCAGCGGCAATCTATGGAACTGGGGTCTGGGGACCAGTTGATTTGCTTCCCATTCAAAGAGTAGAAAACTCCTTTTTAAAATACATCTTATCTGTCCCGAACGGTACTTCCGCGAGTATTTGTCACGCGGAGCTGGGTCTCTCCTTTGTTTCAGATCTAATAAAACTTGAGCCTGTGCTGTTATGGCACAGACTCTGGACAAAGGAAGAGAAAACTAAATAGAGATATCGTTATGGACGTTTTGAAACTGGATAGGGCCCTGAAGATTCCATGGATAAGCTATGTCCGAAGGTTTTTCAAGATCTTGACCATCCAGAGTATTTCACCAACCCCAGTACCATCAGGGAAATAACTAGGAAGGAATTAAAAGCAAAGGGCTTGTCTCTACTAGACTCCGCCAGGTTATCAACTGAAATTGCAAAACCTACAGTCCTGCATAACCAGTTGATTTTAATTACTTTTAATATTCAACCCTACCTCACCTTGGCCCTGAGTGATTTTGACAGGTTCCTTTTAATTCGCTTCCGCCTGGGAATATTTTATAGATTAGTTACTCTGCCCAAAGTAAATGACTGGTCCCAAGTTTTACAGTTGTGCCCTTGTGATAAAATCTCCAAGCAGACCTCAATTCATGATATTCTCTTTTGTAAATTGTATTCCAGTGCCAGGAGAACGAGTATAGTCCCTGTGTTAAAACGGTTTGGGCTACGCCAATGTCGACCTGCTCTTCTGGCACTACAACAACTAGACAATGTACATACTGTTTTTAGGATGGTAACTTTCTTGAAAAATGTTCTGTGCCTAAGAAAACAATTGTCTCTATTTTAAATGTTTCTTTTTAAATCTCAGGAAAGCCTGTGAAGTTTAATAATGTTTTTACCTTTTTGTTTTAACGTATTTTATATGAATTTTAATGTGTATGAAATGCTGTTATTGTGCTTTTATGGTTGTTTGCTTACAATTGAATAAAGCTTTCTTGATTGATTGATATGTAAAATGTACATTGAGGTCTTTGGGCTTATTGAAGTTATAGGAGATCCCACATCGCTGTGGGTCGATTTCTAAGGCAAAAAATAAGGAAATGTTCTTATTAAATGCTGCTAAATAAAGAAGGGAAGCTAATCTAACGAAATCCACTGTGAAGATATATCAATTGTCTCCCACCATTACACAGGATTTGCATTCATACCTAGCTACAGTGTCAAACCCCCAGCACTGTTTTATTCTAGTGAGATTCCGCCTAAACTATATCCTGTTGATGTTGGGTTATCCGAGTAATGGGTACACCGTAGAAGACCTGTCCTCATGCCCCTGTGATGGGAAATCACCTCAAACAGACTTACATATTTTATTTTTTGTAGATTTTTACAATGTACAAAGAAAAAGATTCATTTTCCCACTCTTACGCAAATATAATTGTAGCGTTATACTTTTTCAGATGATGGCTGATCCCTTAGTATGCCATTCCCGGACGTCATTTCTTTGGTCTGCCATGAAGAGTAGGAGAACTCAAACTGATTGAGATTTTATATAAAATAGCTATACTTAATGAACTATTGCACTATGAATTTATTTAAATGGATTAGTGTTTTTAGTAATGCATTTTATACGCTGAACAGTTTATAATGTAGTAGTTTATTAGATTATGTTTTGGTAACTAATAGTTTTTAATCTTACTGTCATATTTTATTATTATAATGATCAAATTATGCTTATATTTTATGTGCTTTCTATGCTATAAAAACATAGCGAAATAAAGATTTTTGACTAACTATGCAAGTTTAGTTTATCTGAAATAACCTTATTTTGAGCATGTTATCTTTGTTTTAAGATGTGTTTAGTCTGCATTTCAAGCTTACATGTATGGTATGAAAGGGAATAAGTGATGTTGTACTGCTTTACTTTATGCTTTGTTCAATCAATTCTTAAAATATTGTGAGTGGACATTCAAAACTGGGTGAGTTGGTTCCTCGCCAGCTTGAGATGATCACGCTTGGGTTGCGTTTCTTCAAAAAGGCTTGGATTATTCATCACAACTTTGGAGACGTTCCTGCACAACAATGAACAATTCTACCTAAGACGGTTTACCGCGTGTTCTATCATTATACAACTAGGTAATGTAAACGCAGCAATTGGTGCCTACTACTCTGGAATGTGTTGCATTAATAATACAGTGATTTAGGTCTTCATAAAACGCGTTATGTAGGACATGAACTATCTTAGCACTACTTATTTGGGCTGTCTTTGATCTAGGTTTATGCTTCTAGGTGTGGGACTTCAATAAAGAGGCCACAATGTGTCGTCAAAACAGCATGTATGAGGCACATATATAACCTCATTTTTACCTTGCATTAATCAACGCCATGGGCACCAAAAGTTCGCCTTGCACTCGACGCAGTTTAGAAATTGTTTGGTCACTGGATAGGACGATTACAAGAAATAATCCTATAGATTATCAAAAAGAGACTCTCACTCCATGTTGGTGCTGCTAGCTAGTTTCTCCTCCACATCCATGACTTTTCACTAGCTACACTAGATCTGAGATGTCCCCCTCCCCCTTGACGAATGATTCTCTTTAATCCCTTCATGATTCCACACTCGCTAAGGTTTTTAATAACAACGTGTTATCTGCAAAGGGCTATACTACAGTTGTTCTTGTCTTCCTATTTACCACTGACATAGCCATAAAATTCCACTTAATCTCTGCAATCGCGCACTTACACTGCTCTGTATTGCTCTGTATTGCCCCCCCCCCCCTTTCTTTGAATGCACGGGGCAGCAATTTGGCCGGCCTAATGTAATAAGCGGCCGTGGCCTTCATATTTTTCAAGGAAGAAATCCTTAACTTTCGTTCAAATGTATGCGACAGCTTGTCGGTATAATCGCTGAGAAGGCCCGTCCGTGACTTACATCCTTTGAACGTATGAGACCGTCATCTGGCCTTCTACTGTATTCCTGGAACAGCCCCCTGGTATTCACTCAAACACTTAGAAGTTTTCTACCACACATTTGAATCTCTTGCAGGATTCTATGAATTAGGTCTGTTCCTTTGGAATAAAGTAGCCTCTTGAGCAACCTTAAGATAACCGCAAGTACCCATCTAACAACCCACTGCCATGTCCTTTAAAAGTGTTATTGCTGTTTACAAGCAGCTAAAGAACATCACCTTGATAACCCTATATAAGCTTTTCTCCCAACAAAGCCCCCATAGCTTGCCCCACTTTTTTTTTTTTTTAAATGTTTTTATTGATTTTACAAAACATTAAGCCAGACGTCATACAGCGACTCATGAGGACACGTATACACTCAGCAGAATATAACATTATCACCATCCTAGAATGCTACCCCTGAGTAAATGCTGACATTCATGATTGTATAATTGTCGCCAATTGGCCACCTATAGTGAGCTGGTAGGATTGTTAAATTTCCAACATCATAGTAAAACATGTCTTTCCTCACTATTCCCACCCACATCGTAGTAGCTTGCCCCACTTACAAGGTCTGTCCGTAAATTCAGCCCAAAGTCCGTTGTCGGTAATTGATCTTTTTAAGGGCGGCGTTTGTTAGTAATTTCAGCACTTCCACGTCCTTCGTAATTTCAGTACTTCCGGGTCATACGACTGCCAATCACACGGCAGCATGTCCGCCGAGAGTGGTCGGGGGAGGTCGTAATATATAAAGTGACCTGGGATTGGAGAATTGTTGGTAACATCAGCCAATAGTAGCTCTGTTTGCATAGAAATCTGAAGTGCTCTTTGGTAATGGAGTCCGTACGATTACAAGATCAGGAATACTGAATTCCGATTTTTATAGCGCGAAGATTGTCAAAGGGCGGTGCAAGGTCGTATTGGGGCAACCAAGCATAACGTCAATGAGTAACTGGGGCGGTTGTTGGTTCGTGGACTGTTAATGAATTATGATTTAGTGTGTTCTCTGCCGCAGCGTTTCACTTTGTCCTTTGTGACTATTACACTTACAGTTACGATGCTTCGTTTCAGCGTGCAAGCACGCTCACTTGTTTATCTTCATATGTGTTTCTTTTTATACTGCCTCACGCTCTACATTCCTTCTCCATCGTTTACAGCTGCGGTTTAACCAGACTCAGCTTGGACTCTTTGGAGTCATGGCATGCAGAACCTGGACTCCTGAATTTGGAATGAATAAACTTACTTCTAAAAGTTTATCGGAGACTCAGCCTCTCCTTCCCCTGACCCGCAAAATATTTGGCGTCGAGTGAAGGTTGCTTCAGTAGCAGACCCCATTTCAGCTGTTTTCTGTTTCCTCTGCATCAGAGCTTTGCATGGATTGTCTTCTGTGGATTTTCTCGCTGCCGTGCCGCTCGCATCTATTTCTGTGCGGCCGTTCGGCTATTTTGGTCTTTATCCAGCCTGCAATATTTTGGCACATACGTGCCATTTACGTGCGTTATCAAGGAAACATACATTCTTAAAGGAACAGCTCTTATCGTTGCTTGTTCATGACGCATTGTCATGGAGACACTCGCTCAACTAATTAGGTTTAAATCTTTTTATTGCAATTTTATGAAACAATCAAACCATGCCAAATAAAGACTTTGCATTGCCATGGACTAGACATAGCCCTGTAATTGTAGTATCTGAACCGAAGTCAAAAAGGCACATTTCCCTCTCAACCTCCCCCCTCCCTCCATTCACCGTATAATATCGTGTCTCAGAGGCTTAAAGTTGTGGTGGTATCTGTTAATCCTTATCCGGGGCAGCAGAAGCACCAGTCTCTGGCAATCGTAGTAAGCGCAAGTATTTAGGGCAAGTAAGTTCACGAAATTCAGGTGTGAGTAGTGACAAGAAAGGCTGCCATAATTCCCCAAAGGCCGAGCCCTTTCCGGATAGTGTTATTTTCTTCATCCCTAATATGTGCCATAAACATTGAAGCCAGCCTGTGTGTGTGGGAATCTGGGGGGGTCCTCCAGTGAGTAAGGATGTTTTGTATGGCTGTTCCCAGAGCTAACCCAATCTGACGCCCTCTTCTAGACTTTAGGGGATACATTAGTGGGTTTGGCACCCCTAAGAGCACATAAGCAGGGAACCTGGGCAATTGAGTATCCAGGTGCGTATCGATCTCATCCAGTATCTGAGTCCAGTACTGTTGTAGGTGCTTGCATTCCCACAGGATGTGTACCAGCGTACCTTGCTCCCCACAGCCACGCCAGCAGTCTGCGCTCTGCTTGGGATCAACCTTATGTATTCGCGCTGGAGTGTAGTACCAGTAGGTGTGAGAAGTTGGCCTGGTATATGCTGTCCACTACTTATAGTGGGCACCTTGCACCAGTCCAAACAACCCCTTATTGGAGATAGGTTAAAGACAACCTTTATTGAAAGCTATCCTAGTGGTAGCTATGGAGAGCAGCCTTCAGACTAAGTCTTGAAGGAATGTAAAGCAGCTTGTTTTACCAGTCTATAATCTCTTGAGTGACCAAATGAAAGAGGACCACACCAGGTATATATTCAAAATATATGTATTTATTGCTAAACACACCCCTCTAGTCTCTTTATGAGGCTAGAGTTCGAAGTACATAAGTTATAAGTTAGTTATCAACAGTAATAGCACAAATACACGTTTGAGCCCTAGGGGCGTACCAAACCATATACCAATAAAGTGGTATAAGAACCACGACTGAGCTAGACACAAGGCCTAGAGCCTTTAGAAGTGCTTGGACCACAAGGAACCACCCAAGGTAGTGACACAGGGGACCCATGGGGGACGCGTGCAGTGTGAGAACACAGCCGCGAATCGCCGTTGACTTCTATGGGGAAAGTCGCGGTTGGAATTTTAAAGAAAAGGGACACTTAGAGGAGGACTTGGAGCAAACCCCTTTAGAACTGGGTTGTTCTAGAGTCTATACCCACGGGAGCACTGGAGTACTCTAGTTACCTCACCCAGGGAAGCCGGGTGCATAGGTGTCTTTCGGGGTCGGGTTTCGTCGTCGTTTTCAGTGGCGATCTGCTGCAAAGTGCTGCTGGCGGCCAAGTCGAAAGTGTTCGGGTGGATCCAAAGGTGGATCGAAGATCTGAAGAACCTGAAAGCAGAGGGGACAGAGTCTGGGTCACTAGCCAGTGACCAGGAAGGCGATGAGCGGATGCCAACCGTTGTCGGGTGCTTCAGGTAGGTTGACGGTCGTCTTGACTCTTCAGCCACGAGGTCCAGGAGGCGTCGACGACGACCAGGAGCTGGATTCGAGCTGTCCCATGACGTCTGTCGATTGCAGGGGTGTCGGCGACCGGATTGGACCCAACAAGCCTTGGCAACGGCAAGTCTCGTGGAAATAGAAGGACGGTGGTGCAGACCAGCAAGGTCTGAGGGACTCACCCAGCGAGGGTAAGTCAGGGCACGCCTGGAGCAACCAGGGAAGCCCAAGCAGAAGAAGAGTTGCCTTCGGGAGGGCCCACTAGCCAACGGACTAGCGACTGCGAAGGAGCCTCGAGTGGACGCACTTAGAGCTGGCTCACGGGACACTCGTGGAGTGGAGGCCAGTGATCTTCGGTGCAGTCGGTGCTGGAGGCGGGAGCTACTCGGAGCCCAAAGCACAACTTCGTGGGAGACCAGGAAGAGGATGCACTTGCAAATGCGCTCGGTGTCCAGGGGTCACGGTTCCACGACAGCTACGGGCCTCAGCTTTGCTGGGGACTCAGGGCAGCCTCGGGGAAGTCTGGAAATCCACCTCTGGTGATGCAAAGACTTCGGCGTCCGGCGGGAGCTTCAGCGATGCAGACCGGACAATTGCTTCGTTGGTGCCTGCCAAGCAGGGGAGTCACTCCTTGACCCCAAGGGAGATTCTTCAGTCCTCTAATCTTAAAGTAGAGCGTCGAAGGTTCAGGATTCAGTGTCAGAGTTTCGTCCAGGGTAATCTAAAGTCCTAAGGACTGGGGTCCCATACTTATACTAAGGGGGTTGGACATACTCTGGGAACCCACCTATGGGAGGGTCAGGGAAGAGGGGTGGTTACACCCATTCCCTTTGTCCAGTTTCGCGCCAGAGCAGGGGCTGGAAGCCCCTGAACCAGTTTGAACTGGGGTATGCACAGGGACACCAAGTGTGCCCCCAGTGCAGGACTTCAAAGCACCAGAGAGTGCTCCCGCCCAGCCCCAATACACATTATCCTGTCTGGGGAGGTGGTTACACCTCCCTGGGACAGGAAACCTATTGTCCAGGCCTCCCCTGCCGGAGTTTGTCAGCAGCAGGAGGCCAGACCCGTGTCTGTGGCAGCGGCATCCATTTTGTGATGCCAGGGCTTGGAAAGAAGTTACCGGGCAGGCCGGTGTGTACATGTCTCTCCCTCTAGAAGGGTGGAATGCTACCCCCGCCGCCAGAACTGGCGGGGAGGGTAGTATTCCAAGATGTTTGACACCAAACACGACATGTTTCCGTGCAGCCATCCCAAAGTTAGCATTTAACGCGAGGTTATAATGCGCTTAAGAGTATATGGTCAGGCTGCACTACAAACAGCATCAGAGAAGGGTCTCCGAACGCTGCAGAGCACCCTCTCACATAGGAACCAAGCACTCTGCCTTCAGGATTGACAAGGCCTGCCATAGGAGTGACTTATAGGTTTATATGTGTGTATGTATGTAGTGATATAGGTAACCTCTATTACAGTAAGGGGTGCATGCACCACCTTACCCAGGCTGCAGTAGCAGACCTGTGGTGTCCTTTTGGCTGGCCTTCCAGGGGTGGCACAATACATGCTTCAGCCCCTGGCAGGCCTCTGAGGTACCTATGCCCTGGGTACATAGTATACCATATACTAGGGACTTAACAAGGGCACTCCAGATTCCAATCAGAAATGTGCCTAAGGCACATGGAAACCATTTTAGAGAGGAAGCAGCTAGGCTGGGGTTCTGATTAGCAGGGCCCCAGCCAGACTAAAGTCGAAAAACAGTGAAGCATCAGCAAAAAGTGGGGGTACCCATGTGAAGCAGATCCTACTCTCCTACACAACCCCCCAAACGTAGGGACATTAAACTAACCTTGTCCAGTTAAGTCTTCATGTTCTAAGTGGAAGTACCTAGAGAGTCCATCTGCATTGGCATGGTTACTCCCAGGTCTATGTTCCACTGTGAAGTCCATCCCCTGTAGGGAAATGGACCACCTAAGCAGTTTGGGGTTTTCACCCTTCATTTGTTTTAGCCATAAGAGGGGCTTATGGTCTGTTTGAACAAGGAAGTGAGTACCAAACAAGTATGGCCTCAACTTCTTCAGAGCCCAGACCACAGCAAAGGCCTCCTCTCAATGGCTGACCAACGTTTCTCTCTAGGGGTCAGCCTTCTGCTAATAAAAGCTACTGGCTGATCCTGACCTTCATCATTCAATTGTGACAGTACAGCCCCTACCCCCAATTCAGATGCATCTGTTTGGACAATGAACTTCTTGGAGTAATCAGGACTCTGTAGAATGGGAGCAGTGCACATGGCCTGCTTTAGGTCATCAAATGCCTTTTGACAGCTAACTGTCCACTGAACCTTTTGGGCATTTTCTTGGAAGTTAAGTCATTCAGGGGTGTTACTATTGATCCATACCCCTTGACAAATCTCCTATAGTACCCAGTCAGGCCTAAAAGGCTCTCACCTGAGTCTGGGTAGTTGGAGCAGTCCAGTCCATGATGGTCTGGATCTTGCTCTGCAGTGGTTGAACCTGGCCTCCACCCACAAGGTGGCCCAGGTACACAACCTGACTCTGCCCTATCTGGCACTTTGTGGCCTTGATAGTCAGGCCTGCTTTCTGCAGGGCCTGCAAAACATTTCTGAGGTGGACCAGGTGATCCTCCCAGGTGGAGCTAAAGACAGCAATATCATCTAGATATGCTGCACTATAGGCTTCCAGACCTGTAAGGACGGTATTCACCAACCTCTGAAAAGTGGCAGGTGCATTCTTCAGACCAAAGGGCATTACCACAAATTGATAATGCCCACTAGGGGTTGAGAATGCTGTCTTTGGCTTTGCATCATCAGCTAGTCTGATCTGCCAGTAGCCAGCTGTCAGGTCAAATGTGCTTAGATACTTGGCTGAGGCCAAAGTGTCTATTAGCTCATCTGCCCTAGGTATTGGATGGGCATCAGTCCTAGTGACTGCATTGAGACCCCTGTAGTCCACACAAAACCTCATCTCTCTTTTCCCACCACTGGTGTGAGGTTTTGGCACAAGGACCACTGGACTAGCCCAAGGGCTATCTGAGGGTTCAATAACTCCCAAATCCAACATCTTCTGGACTTCTGTCCTGATACAGTCCCTGACATGGTCAGGTTGCCTATAAATCTTATTTTTAATAGGCAGACTGTCCCCAGTGTCCACTTCATGAGTGCACCAGGTGGTCTGACTTGGAGTCAGAGAGAACATATGTCTGTACTGATTGAGCACTTGTCTACAATCAGTTTGCTGCTGAGCAGTGAGGCTGCCTGCCAAGGCTACACCATCCACTGACCCATCATCAGGGTTCTGTGAGAGCAGGTCAGGAGTGGGTCTCACTCTTCCTCCTGTCCTCATCAGTAGCCATGAGCAAGCCCATGTCTGCCCTGTCCACATATGGTTTTAACCTGTTGACATGGAGAACCCTGTGGGGTCTCCTGGGTGTTCCTAGGTCTACTAAGTAGGTAACCTCACCCTTCTGTTCAACAATGGTATGGGGTCCACTCCATTTGTCTTGGAGAGCTGCTGGGGCCACTGGCTCCAACACTCCACACCTTCTGTCCTGGCTGGTAAACAGTCAGTACAGCCTTTGGTCATGCCAGGCTTTTTGAAGTTCCTGGCTAGCCTCAAGGTTTTTAGTTGCCTTTTCATGTACTCAGCCATCCTGGAGCGGAGACCAAGTACATAGTCCACTATGTCTTGCTTTGGGGGCTTGAGAGGTAACTCCCATCCTTCCTTCACCAAGCACAATGGACCCCTGACAGGGTGACCAAACAAAAGTTCAAAAGGGCTGTAGCCAACCCCTTTGAGGCACCTCCTGTATGCAAATAAAAGGCAGGGCAAGTGTATGTCCCATCTTCGCCTAAGCTTCTCTGGGAGCCCTTTAATCATGCCCTTCAAGGTTTTGTTGAATCTCTCAACTAAACCATTGCATTGTGGGTGATAGGGTGTGGTGAACTTGTAAGTCACTCCACACTCCTTCCACATTGCTTTCAAGTATCCAGACATAAAGTTAGCACCCCTGTCTGATACAACCTCCTTAGGGAAGCCCACTCTTGAGAAAATTCCCAGGAGGGCTCTTGCCACCACAGGTGCTGTAGTGGTCCTAAGGGGAATAGCCTCTGGGTACCTGGTGGCATGATCCACTACCACCAGGATAAACCTGTGCCCAGATGCTGTTTGGGGATCCATGGGACCAACAATGTTAATCCCCACCCTTTCAAAGGGAACCCCCACCACAGGTAGTGGTATCAGGGGGCCTTTGTAGTGCCACCTGCCTTGCCACTGGCCTGGCAGGTTACACAGGAGCGACAAAACTCCTTGGTGTCTTCAGACATGTGGGGCCAGTGAAAGTGAGGGACAATTCTGTCCCAAGTCTTGTTCTGGCCCAGGTGACCTGCTAAGGGAATGTCATGGGCTAGGGTCAATAGGAAGCCCCTGAACTTCAGAGGTATAACCAACCTCCTGGTGGCACCAGGCTTGGGGTCTCTACACTCTGAGTACAAGAGTCCATCATCCCAATACACTGTATGGGGACCACTAGCTTTCCCAGCAGCCTCAGCAGCAGCTTGCTGTCTGAGGGGTTCAAGAGAGGGGCAGCTCTGCTGCTCCTGGCTCAGATCTGCCCTGGAAGGGCCCCCTGTCCCTAAGAACTCAACCTGATCAGGCTCAAGCTCCTCTGGGACAGTTCCTTCCTCAGGACTGAGATCATCTCCCTGAAGAGACTGATCTTCCTTCTGAGCCAAGGGGGAAGGCACAGCCTTTACCCTACTACTCCTCTTCTTGGAGGGCACTTGGTCCATTATTCCAGAATCCAAGGCCTGTTCAGTGTTAACATTTTGGCCTGTGACCTGGTCACAGCAAACACATCTGCAGGGATGCCCAGCATTTCTGCATGGGTCCTGAGCTCCACTTCTGCCCGGGTCCTGAGCTCCACTTCTGCCCAAGCTGAAGTTTCTAGATCATTGCCAAACAAGCATTCCACTGGTAGGTCTGCACTTAGCACAACCTTCTTAAGGCCAGTTACCCCTCCCCAGGAGAAGTTAACAACCTCCAGAGTATGGTCTGTTCTGACATTGCTAGCATTGGTCACTTGGTACATTTCACCAAGTATAATCTGCCCAGGATCCACAAGATCTTGTGTCACCATGGTGACACTTGCTCCTGTGTCCCTAAATGCCAAAGCCTCTTTTCCATTTATTAATGGCTGTTGCCTGTACTTGCCCAGATTACTGGGACTCACAGAGGAGGTCACACCCATGCCTCCATCACAGACTAGGACAGCCTGAGTGAGTTCTCTGACTAGGTCAGAGCCCATCTCCTTACCCAGGGTCAACCCTACTAAACCCTTGGTTGTGTAGTCCCACCACCAACTGTAACTGCACTAGGGGGAGCAGGTGCCTTAGGGGCATTGGTGGGGGCTGGAGTAGAGTCTTTGGACTTGGTGCAATCACTGGTCCAGTGGGTCTTTTGCTTACAGACCTTGCACCATGGTTTCTTTTGGCCTTTCCCTTTGTTAGACTGTGAATCCCCACCTGAAGAAGATTTTTGGGGGCCTTGTGAAGACTTCTGGTCTTTACCCTTATCCCCACCCTTATCAGAGTTCTTAGAATCTTGCTTCTTTGGGTCACCACCTTGGTTCTGTACCTTCTGCCTCACCCTGGTTCTGACCCATTTGTCTGCCTTCTTTCCCAATTCTTGGGGAGAGGTCAGATCAGAGTCCACCAGGTACTGATGCAACAGCTGATTTTGACAGTTATTAAGAATCTGCTCCCTCATGATAAGATTGTACAATCCTGTGAAGTCACATACCTTACTGCCCATCAACCAACCTTCCAGAGCCTTAGCAGAACAATCCACATAGTCTACCCAGTCTTGAGTCTGTGCTTTTGGGTATCTCTGAACTTTAACCTGTATTGTTCAGTTGTTAGGCCAAACCCATCAATCAGAGCACTCTTCAAGACTTTGTAATTGTCAGCATCCTCTTCTCTTACAGTGAGGAGCTTGTCTCTACCTTTGTCTGCAAAGGAGAGCCACAAGATTGCTGCCCACTGCTCCGGAGGGACCCTCTGTACTTCACAGGCCCTCTCCAGTGCAGTTATCCATTTGTGGATGTCATCCCCACTCTGGTAGGGAGGGACAATCTTGCTCAGGTTTCTATGGTCATAAGACCTTTCCCTATCTCTGGGGAAATTGCTGCCACCATGGAACTCTAGTCCCATCTTTTTTCTTTGCTTTTCAAGCTCTAGGGACTCCCTGTCTATAGCCAACTGCTCTCTTCTGAGCTTCAACTGAGCTTCTCCATATCTGAGCAGTCTCTCTTTCCTTTCATGAGAGGATTCCCTCCTATGAGAGGAAACAGAGGTCCCTATTGAGGTGTCAGAGTGGTTAGACTCCTGAGAAGGAGATCTAGGCCTTCTGGGCACACTCACAATTCTTCCTGGGGGACAAAGGGGAGGTCATTCTGATCCTCCTCCTCCTCCACAGGAGGAATTGGGTTTTCCAGGTCAAGGTCATTTTCACCTTCCTGGCCAGTTTCAGAGGGGGGCCCTGGGTTTCTTGACCCCTGACCCCTTCCTCATCTTTCTGCCCCACCCTGTCTGCCTACCCCTTCAGACCCTAGGGGTCTGCTGAGATCATCTGACAGTAGCACCTCCCTGAGGTGTTGGGTGCTGGCACTTTTGCCTGCCTTCAGCTTCCTAGTATTGCACAATGCTCTCAATTCCAAGAATGGGAGATTATCATACTTGGAGGGAAGAAGCCCACTGGCTTCTGGCAAGGACTCACTGGGTCCTGGCTTTGAAGACATTACTAGTGAGGTGTGGTGTATGCACTACCTACTCTAGTGTGGCCTACTAAACTCTCTTGAGTTGTAGAAAGGGTGTGCTATCCCTTAACACACAACTCTAAGTTCAGTAGAACTTACTGTATCCTAAGCTTGTTTTATATGTACCTAAGGTACCCTTAGTGGTTTTCAGTTGATCAATTCAATTGAGATTATCTGGTAAAACAATAGCAAGCTGGAATCCCACACGCTGCACACCAATGTGAGAAGTTGGCCTGGTATATGCTGTCCACTACTTATAGTGGGCACCTTGCACCAGTCCAAACAACCCCTTATTGGAGATAGGTTAAAGACAACCTTTATTGAAAGCTATCCTAGTGGTAGCTATGGAGAGCAGCCTTCAGGCTAAGTCTTGAAGGAATGTAAAGCAGCTTGTTTTACCAGTCTATAATCTCTGAGTGACCAAATGAAAGAGGACCACACCAGGTATATATTCAAAATATATGTATTTATTGCTAAACACACCCCTCTAGTCTCTTTATGAGGCTAGAGTTCAAGTACATAAGTTATAAGTTAGTTATCAACAGTAATAGCACAAATACACGTTTGAGCCCTAGGGGCGTACTCAAACCATATACCAATAAAGTGGTATAAGAACCACGACTGAGCTAGACACAAGGCCTAGAGCCTGTAGAAGTGCTTGGACCACAAGGAACCACCCAAGGTAGTGACACAGGGGACCCACGGGGACGCGTGCAGTGTGAGAACACAGCCGCGAATCGCCGTTGACTTCTATGGGGAAAGTCGCAGTTGGAATTTTAAAGAAAAGGGACACTTAGAGGAGGACTTGGAGCAAACCCCTTTAGAACTGGGTTGTTCTAGAGTCTATACCCACGGGAGCACCGGAGTACTGAGTTACCTCACCCAGGGAAGCCGGGTGCATAGGTGTCTTTCGGGGTCGGGTTTCGTTGTCGTCGTCAATGGCGATCTGCTGCAAAGTGCTGCTGGCGGCCAAGTCGAAAGTGTTCGGGTGGATCCAAAGGTGGATCGAAGATCTGAAGAACCTGAAAGCAGAGGGGACAGAGTCTGGGTCACTAGCCAGTGACCAGGAAGGCGATGAGCGGATGCCCACCGATGTCGGGTGCTTCAGGTAGGTTGACGGTCGTCTTGACTCTTCAGCCACGATGTCCAGGAGGCGTCGGCGACGACCCGGAGCTGGATTCGAGCTGTCCCACGACGTCTGTCGATTGCAGGGGTGTCGGCGACCGGATTGGACCCAACAAGCCTTGGCAACGGCAAGTCTCGTGGAAATAGAAGAAGGACGGTGGTGCAGACCAGCGAGGTCTGAGGGACTCACCCAGCGAGGGTAAGTCAGGGCACGCCTGGAGCAACCAGGGAAGCCCAAGCAGAAGAAGAGTTGCCTTCGGGAGGGCCCACTAGCCAACGGACTAGCGACCGCGAAGGAGCCTCGAGTGGACGCACTTAGAGCTGGCTCACGGGACACTCGTGGAGTGGAGGCCAGTGATCTTCGGTGCAGTCCGTGCTGGAGGCGGGGGCTACTCGGAGCCCAAAGCACAACTTCGTGGGAGACCAGGAAGAGGATGCACTTGCAAATGCGCTCGGTGTCCAGGGGTCACGGTTCCACGTTACCCACGACAGCTACGGGCCTCAGCTTTGCTGGGGACTCAGGGCAGCCTCGGGAAGTCTGGAAATCCACCTCTGGTGATGCAAAGACTTCGAGCGTCCGGCGGGAGCTTCAGCGATGCAGACCGGACAATTGCTTCGTTGGTGCCTGCCAAGCAGGGGAGTCACTCCTTGGCCCCAAGGGAGATTCTTCAGTCCTCTAATCTTAAAGTAGAGCGTCGAAGGTCCAGGATTCAGTGTCAGAGTTTCGTCCAGGGTAATCTAAAGTCCTAAGGACTGGGGTCCCATACTTATACTAAGTTAGGGGGTTGGACATACTCTGGGGACACACCTATGGGAGGGTCAGGGAAGAGGGGTGGTTACACCCATTCCCATTGTCCAGTTTCTCGCCAGAGCAGGGGCTGGAAGCCCCTGAACCAGTTTGAACTGGGGTATGCACAGGGACACCAAGTGTGCCCCCAGTGCAGGACTTCAAAGCACCAGAGAGTGCTCCCGCCCAGCCCCAATACACATTATCCTGTCTGGGGAGGTGGTTACACCTCCCTGGGACAGGAAACCTATTGTCCAGGCCTCCCTGCCGGAGTTTGTCAGCAGCAGGAGGCCAGACCCGTGTCTGTGGCAGCGGCATCCATTTTGTGATGCCAGGGCTTGAAAGAAGTTACCGGGCAGGCCGGTGTGTACATGTCTCTCCTCTAGAAGGGTGGAATGCTACCCCCACCGCCAGAACTGGCGGGGGGGTAGTATTCCAAGATGTTTGACACCAAACACGACATGTTTCCGTGCAGCCATCCCAAAGTTAGCATTTAACGCGAGGTTATAATGCGCTTAAGAGTATATGGTCAGGCTGCACTACAAACAGCATCAGAGAAGGGTCTCCGAACGCTGCAGAGGGGCTCTGCTCATGCAGGAGCACCCTCTCACATAGGAACCAAGCACTCTGCCTTCAGGATTGACAAGGCCTGCCATAGGAGTGACTTATAGGTTTATATGTGTGTATGTATGTAGTGATATAGGTAACCTATATCACAGTAAGGGGTGCATGCACCACCTTACCCAGGCTGCAGTAGCAGACCTGTGGTGTCCTTTGGCTGGCCTTCCAGGGGTGGCACAATACATGCTTCAGCCCCTGGCAGGCCTCTGAGGTACCTATGCCCTGGGTACATAGTATACCATATACTAGGGACTTACAAGGGCACTCCAGATTCCAATCAGAGATGTGCCTAAGGCACATGGAAACCATTTTAGAGAGGAAGCAGCTAGGCTGGGGTTCTGATTAGCAGGGCCCCAGCCAGACTAAAGTCGAAAAACAGTGAAGCATCAGCAAAAAGTGGGGGTACCCATGTGAAGCAGATCCTACTTTCCTACAGTAGGTTACTACTTTCGTCAGAGTTTCAGTCAGCCCCATGTTACTCGCTTTGTGTCTTGCTCTGTGATATACTCCCTCCCATTCCTTATTGCTCAATTCCCTCCCTAAGTCCTCCCAGCGGGCACGGCTCGCATTATATGTGTGCTTATGTCGTGAGTTTAGCATCGTGTAGAGGTCAGAGATTAGCTTCTTGTCCGAGGTCCTGGTTATAAGCCACTTTTCGTATTGTGTAAGATGTCTCTGTGCGTGGGACCTGTTTTGTGGTTGTAATGCCCAGTGCCGGAGTTGCAGGTAACGCAACCTCTCTGACTCGGGTATCCCGTAGTCTGATTTTGCCTGCGGAAAGGAGAGCACACCTTCTACATCAAAGAGGTGTCCTAGGGCACGGCACTCCGAGTAGCGCCATTGCGTAAACTTAGTCTCACCTACCCCTGGTCCGAATTCTGGGTTGTCAAAGAGTGGGATAAGGGGGGAAGGAAAGGTAGTTAGGTTATGTTTGGTACTGGTCTGATCCCATGCCGCCATTATTGTGTGTGTTATGTGAGACATATACAGGTTTGAGGGCCTGTGGGGCTTTTTAAGAAAGGGAACCTTTTGGAGAGACGTGCCTGCCACCGCCCGATCTTGAAACAACCAGTGTTTCTCAGATGCGGTACGGCACCATTCTACGAGGTGTCTCAGTTGTGTTGCGTAATAGTATAACTGAAGGTCCGGGATCCCCAGTCCTCCCTCGCCGGGTGGCAGGAAGCCAATAGCTTTTTTCATTCGCGGTTTGCGGTCCTGCCAGATAAATTGCAGGACCTCCGTCTGCATCAGGCGGATCAGACTGGGAGGGGGCCACAAAGAAAGTGTTTGAAACAGGTACAGGATTTTAGGGAGGACAGTCATTTTAATTGCGGCTATTCTCCCTAGCCATGAGATAAGATAGTGTTTCCACCTTTGCATGTCAGAGCGAATTTGGTTGTGCAGGTTGCGATAGTTAATAGCAACAGTAGCCTGTAATGTGGGTGCGAGTTGGATTCCCAAATAGGGGACTGTGTTGCTTGACTACTGTATGGGGTGTCGAGCCGGCGGGAGGGAGGAATTAAGTGCAACAGATTTCTCTATATTCACCTTAAATCCCGAAGCCCTCGCAAAGGAGTCCAGTTCTGCAAGGAAAGCTCCCAGCGAGGTATCTGGGTTGGCCAATGTCACCAGGATGTCATCAGCGTAGAGGCTAATAGTATGGACGTCCCCTCTGAACGGAACCCCAGCAGTGTGTGGGTTTGTCCTCACTCTTTGCGCCAGTGGCTCCATGTACAATGCAAAGAGCAGGGGCGAAAGGGGACACCCCTGCCTTGTACCTCTACTTATGGGGAAGGGGGTCGATTTGTGCCCATTTATTAGGTCTCGCCTAGGCAGCGCGCATGCGCTGTCTCTCCGAGACATCAAGTAATCTGTTACAGGGGTGAAACTCCGCCTTTTGCCGGGGAATTTCTCCTGCCGCATGCCATTTGTAAACACTGGCATTGTTTTTCTTAGAGGGCTTATAATTGGCTGTAGATCCGATGCGTCACTTCCGTTTATTCCGGAAGCAGCACCGCCTAACTACAGTTTCCGTCCGCTCTTCTGATTAATGTGTGTCCGAGGGGAACTTTCTTAAACATCCACAGACCGAGAAGCCCGCACCCAGGCTTCCGTAATCAACCTCCTGGTGTGTGCAAGTCCATTCCACTGCGGTAGTCATGGAAGCTGCTTCAAACAAGGACGGCAGCTCAGATGGAACACACCATCACAGTGTCCGCTGAAATCCTGAAGGAGTGATTGCCACGTTGCTGCCACGCAACAAGGCCGAATTTCATGGGCAGAGTGCTCACAACCACGCCTCTGGCCGCCACAAGTCCCACAACTTCACAGGCAGCGTGCTCCCGACCACGCCGCTGCTTGACTACACTAAGCACATGGGCAGCGCACTACCTTCATGCCGCTGCCTGCAACTTCCTGGGCAGCACTCTCCTGACCATGCCGCTGCCTGTCTACTCTGCAAATGGGCAGCGTGCTGCCTTCACACCGCTTGCTTCTCCAGGCCACCGTACTTCACGGGTATGACGCTCCTGACCATGCTGCTGCCCGACTTCTACTGTACACAGGCAGCATGCTCCCCTCACACCGCTGCCCAACATAAATCCTTGCAATCTTCATGGGCAGCGCACTCCTCTGCATGCCACTGCCCCGGGGCAGCAAGCTTGCCTCGCCTTGCGTCGATGCCATCGATCAACCGCCGCAATATTTTGAGCAGTGTGCCCCGCTGAAGTCCTTCTTCAGCGAAACCACGGTAATCCAAAAAGCGCTTTGACGCCTCGTCAGGGGTAGTAAGCACTATATAAATGCAATTACATACATTACAATGAGAGTCACGTTATAACGGAGTGTAAATGTTGGTCGACTTCACAAGTGAGGGCCACATTACGAGTGAGTGTAAAATGCCGGGCAGCTTCGTAAGTGAGGGTCACGATGCTAGTAAGTGTAAAGTCCTGGACGGCTTTACACACGACGGTCACGTTACAAGTGAGTGTAAAATGTTGGGGCCTTTACCCATAAGGTCTGCCAAGCAGTTTACACTCATTTTCACATCTCCTCCCCCACTGTCCTCACTCACCCGCCACCAGTCACCTTCAACCCAGACTGATATAAAGGGGCTGATTGTATAACAAAACAGCATAACGTAACATAACGCACACTTTACAAAACATTACACTGCGTAACATATTAGAAACCCTGCATAACAGCGCACAGCACGACACCGCATTAAATGTGCATTCGATTGTCTATCCTGAAGAGAAGGCAGATGACACCTTGCAGCACCGTCGGCTGTTGTTAAGTGATGAAACACCATACAAATAGGCGCCATGCCCCGCCCCTACACCTGTGAAACTCACAAGCCAGCCAGGTTTCGATTGTCTGAAGGTCTAAGACCCGCCCCCACCCTCAGCAAGGTGGGCCCGTTGGACTCTCGACAGGAAGTATCAACAGCGCTCTTTTTCTCCAAAGCTTTCTGAGCGCTGTGAAGTGGGTGGACGGTAGCAGGCAATGCTCTTTACAACGTTAATTAATAAAGAGCACAATTATTGTGCAGGGAATGACTTGGTGAAGGAGGGAAGCTGTGTCCCTCTGATCTCGAACATTCATGACCAGCCACGGCCATTTGCCCAAAATAAACCTGACAAAGGGGTGTCACATGCAATGATAACCGAGAGGGCGGGGGCAGCTCTACTCTCCCTTCCAGCCAGCTCTCCTGTCCCTGTCTTCCATTGCACCCCCTTATCTCGCTGCTGCAAGGCATGAAACACGGCAGAGCACTTGTGTGCATTACAGATCAGCGCTAAGGATTTAACTAAACACACCCGGGCCGGCGACTTACCTTACAATCCAGAAAGGCTGCAAGCGCAAAGCTCTCTCCCTTCAGGGATGAAGCTGGCAGCACCCGGGGCCCTGCGCCCTCAGCTTCCTTTAAAGTCAACAGGATGCCTGGAAGAGTCTGGCAATCTGCACGTCTTGTGGTGTCAGCATTTTACAGCTCGGATTTGCGCCTTAAACACTGTGAGCGGGCCAATATCAGCTGATAATGCCCCTGGCAGTGGCCTCTAATGCGCCATTGTAGCATGTTTTACAAGGGTGTCCTCTGTCCAGGGTCTCAGCTGCTAGCTGGTAATGCCCTTAGCAGTGACCTCCTATGTCCAGTATAACATGTCTTACAAGGGTGTCTCATGAGTCATGTCCAGGGTCTCATCTGACCTCACTAACAAGGACCGCATTTTACGACAGCCCACAACTTTCCTTGCTTTGGACTCATTTCTACCTGATTCGCTCCATTGTTCTTGGGTCAAAATAAGACTTCTTGAGGTTCAGCAAATAAAGATTTCCCATTCAAACGCAGGGCGCTGACACGAGACTGAAGAGAGAAAGTTCACAGAATTCCTATCAGGGCAAGCGAGTCTCTGCTTCTTCTAGTCACGGAGAATGTTTGTTCAAGAGTTTGAGACACTCAACAAAATAATATCCTTTGTATTCGGGACCATTATCCATGCAAGAGCAGCTGACACTTTCTCGTCAAGTGCACACGGATTTAACAAGCATTTGCAATGCAATAGGTCTCGCATTTACTAGAGTTTGAGCTATTGGCATTGTAGATTACAATGCCTTTTATTAATGTGTTGGTTTTTTAAACAAATAAATAAAAGGCATTGTCATTTACAATGCCAATAGCATAAACTCTCGCAAATGCGAGACCTATTGCATTGTAAATGCTTGTTCTAACAGTCGCTGTGGGGAAGCGGTAGCAGTTCAGAATTTGTGTCCTCATTTTCTCTCCCAGGCCAAAGAGTGTCAGCACCTGTTCGAGATATGGCCAGTGGACCCTGTCAAAAGCCTTTTCGGCATCTATAGTCAAGAGCATATACTCTCCTGGGGTCCTTGTGGCTTTCTCGCTGATATGCAGGACCCGCTTAGTATTATCACTGGTCTGTCGTTGGGGTATGAAACCCGCTTGGTCGGGGTCGATCAAGCCGGGCATGTATGTGCTGAGTCTGTGAGCCAGTATCACTGTATATAACTTCAAATCTATATTTAAGAGGGAGATGGGGCGGAACGAGCCACAGCTGGTTTTGTCTTTGCCAGGTTTAAGGATAACTATAATTGCGGCTTCTAGCAGTGATGTCTGGATTGCGCCCAGCTTTGAAAATTTATTAAAAAGCCGGGTTAATAGAGGGGCTAACACCGGGCAGAATGTTTTATAGAAGGCCGCCGTGTAGCCATTTGGCCAATTTTAGCCGCGAAATTGCCGCAATAACCTCCTCCACCCGAATATCTTTCTCTAGGTGTTCTGCCTGATCTAAAGTTAGTGCAGTGGGTTGCGCCTTTGTTAAGTAACTGTCACCGTCTGCGCTATCTAGCGACTGGCCTGAGTAGAGATGAGTGTAAAATTCCCGGAAGACCCCTACTGTTGCAGCGTCGTCTGATACCAGCTTCCCTGTCGAATCTCGTACCTCTTAGACCCCTTGTGTTGGTCTACTCTCGTGAAGTTTGTGCTCCAGTAGGTGCC
The DNA here is from genome assembly GCA_963921515.1 of Calotriton arnoldi. Classification (NCBI taxonomy): domain Eukaryota; kingdom Metazoa; phylum Chordata; class Amphibia; order Caudata; family Salamandridae; genus Calotriton; species Calotriton arnoldi. The sequence continues at coordinate 198,054 of CAWUFW010006820.1, forward strand.
CGCATTTGTCCCCTCCGACATAGGAGTGGCGCAGCCGCAGGGCAGCGTATTCTTCACACTCTCGGTCGATGGCCGCCAGTTGTGCTCGGACTGCGCCAAGCTGGCGCCAAACTCTGGGCGCCTCTGTCCTCTGTTGCATCTACTCTAGCTCCCGAATCTGCTGGGATAGGCCCTCCCTTTTCTTCCTGCTGCAAGCATTATCTGCGGCTGATACAGCGATGAGCTCACCCTGAATCACCACTTTAAGTGCCTCCCATAGTATTGCTGTGCGTGGTTCTGGGGTGTCGTTGTGGAGGAAGTAGTCGTCAATAGCCCGCTGGATTTGTGTGACTATTTCTGGGCGCTGTAAGAGTGTGTCCCTGAGGCGCCACTGCCTAGCGGGGGATTTCATAGGGGAAGCGACAGTGTGGCCATGACCGGAGAGTGGTCCGAGAGAGACGCACAAGTATTTCCACCTCCGTGGTAAGGTCATGGATAGCCCTAGAGCCTATCAGGTAGTCAAGTCTGGCGTATGTTTTGTGAGCATTTGAAAAGGAGTATTCTCTGAGTTGGGGGTGTAGGGATCTCCAAAGGTCTATCAGGCCCAACTCCCCCATCCTGTGTAACCCATCTAGCGAAAGGGCTCCTGTCTGTCCGAATCACTGAGCTGATCTATCAAGGGTATTATCGAGTACCAGATTAAGATCCCCCCCTAAAAGTATTTTACTTACGTCCATGGCTGTAGCCTCTGTCGGTGCCTCATGGAAAAATTTCTCCTGTCCCTCATTTGGTGCATAAATCAACCCTATTATCAATGTTTGGCCCCCAATTGTAAACTGGTAAGTCAACAGCCGCCCTTTAATTTCTGCCTCTTTCTGTCCCACCCTGCCTTGGAAGGTCCGGGACACTAGGATAGCCACCCCTGCGGCTTTGGTAGGGCTTGATGAGAATAGCTGCGTGGGGAACATACGGGATTTAAGCCTATGGCAATCGCGGGCAAGGAGGTGAGTTTCCTGTAAGAGACATATGTCAGCCTTGGTGCTTTCTAGGTACGATAATATCGCCCTACGTTTTATCGGATTGTTAAGGACCCTCACATTAAGTGTAAGGATCTTAAGGTCAGAGGAGCGCGTCAGGAAAGGTGAGCTCAAGGTCTATAATGGTAGCCCTAAGTGTAGGCTGTCTCAGCTGTTCTTTACCGCCTCTCGTGAAGGACTCGTAAACCCCATTGTATAGCTTCACAGTGCAGTGATACGGTGAATGAGGATCTCCAAAAATAACCCCATAAATAAACAAAACATGTATACAAATGAACAATAGTACTTTCGGAAGTAGTCCGTCAGCCATATGTGGCTGCCAGGAAACAATTACAGGGTCCATAGTGTGGCCAAGTGCTGGGTCCCCGCCCGCCCTTATCTAGTGGGTAGGGTGTATGCCCGAGTTATGTGCTCACGGGGCCTGTGACTTTGCCAGAGCGGCCGGGATGGACTCCAGCGCCTCTTGTTGCCCTTTCGTGATCTCCGCCTGGTCTGGTCTTTTCGAATGTCGCCTGCGGCCTTGACGCCGCCATCGTGGAAGTTGCTCCCCCGGGCCGGGGGGTCGGGTTTCCCCTTCTTCGTTCTCCTCAGGTAGTTCCACTCCCAGCAGTCGACTTGCCTCGGTGAGCGATCTCAGCTGGTGGGGTTTGCCGTCCCAGCGGAAGATGAGCCGGAACGGATGGCCCCAAGAATACGGGATAGCTTGCTGGCGAAGGTGTGCAGTGATCGGTCGGAAGTCCCTTCGCTTTTGTAGCGTCAACATGGCAAGGTCCTGGTACAGTGTCGGAGTTTGATCCCTAAAGGTAATAGGGTGCATGGACCTGGCCTTGCGAAGGATTTCTTCTTTTGTTTGATAGTCCTGCACACAGACTAATATGTCTGCCGGGGGGGCTTTGTCAGAGCGCGGCGGGCCCACTCTATGCGCTCTGTCCAGCCTAAGGTCAGTGTTTGGGGGTTGCCGAAGATGTGATTAAACCAGTCTTTTGCAAAGCCAAAAATGTCGCTTCCTTCTGCATTAGTTTTCATCCCCCTAATCCAGACGTTGTGTCTGCGGGACCGGTTCTCAAGGTCCTCTAAGTGTGCCTGCAAGTCTATGTGCTAGTCTTGGAGGCGGATGACCTCTTGTTGTAAGGCCGTCATTTCGGTGTCTCTATTGTCCCCCTTGTCTTCCAGTAAGGCCACCCACTCTCTGAGTGCGTCTACATCCCTCCTGGTGTCTGTGATTTCCAGGGTTAGGTCTTGCTTGACCGACTGTAGATCTTCACGAAGCACTGTGAAGAGCGACTCCAGAAATGCACGTGTCACTGGTTCCTCCTTCGCGCCCTCCGACTGTACTCGGGATGCCTCTCCTGTGTCTGGGCTCTCCATTGTGTTGCCGCCCAAGGGGCGCGTAAGCATGTCCTTAAGTGTTCTATCTTTCTTCACCCGGGTGGAGGTCATTGTCCAGAATCGTTGCGGACAGTTGTTTCCGTCCGTAGGAAGTTTTAGCGCTTCTGCCGGTTAGTTGTCAGTCCCAGTCGACTCCGGCTCCCACCTGGCTTGGGGCCTTGTCCTTTTGTGTCCTGGTCCTATCGCTGGGAGTACGAACACGGTGTGAGTGGGGCCCCCCAGGCGAACTCGACCTTTCTGTTGCTGTGAGGGCTATCTATGTCTAGGGTTTGAGGGCTGAAGCCCTGTACTCCTGGCTGAGCCTCCGCTCCTGCTCCGGAAAACTCCTGTCCCTCCTGTTTTGCCCCTCGTGTCAGTTGCTCACTCAGCGTCCCCTTTTGGGAGCTGATGCAAGGCCGCTGGTGGTCCACCGGGTGACCTCCTCTGCTGAGGGAGTATGAGGGGCCCACAGTCTCTTGATACGCGAGGCACAGTGCCGATTTCCTCGAGGCCCTGCCTGGTGCGCTCTGGGCCCGCAAGATTATTTCAAGGAGCGCTTCCTCCCCCGCTGTGACGCTGCTGTGCTGGAGCTGTCGCCTACTCGCAGCCCCCGATGTCCGGACCTCTGTCTCTAGCGTGGACAGGGCATGGCCACGCGGCATGGAACGCCCTGTCCTCAGAGCCTCCCAGGGACTCGCGCCCGTTGCGTGTGTTGCAGCTCTCCCTCGCCGGGGCACCAGCTGATCCTTAGGCCTCGCGTTCGGCGGCGCGGATCTCGGCCCTCGGTCGTCTCGACCGTCAGGCCTTGGCGGGGCCAAGCCGCCCAGCCCACGCGGGCTACCGCTGTGCAAAGCTCACTCCACTCACCTCTTCAGAGCTCGCCGAGGGCCGCACTGTCTCCCCGCGTCAGATCCGCTTCTGCCGCTCCTGCTGTTCGGGCGTTGTCCCAACTGCTCTGGGGCTCGCTGGGGACGGTGCTGAACAATTTCCACCCCTTTGTGCTACTATTAAGCGGCTGAGATGATGTTGTTGGGCCGGCGGCAGGCGAGAGTGGCGGAGCCCAGCGTCTTACCTCGCCGCCATCTTGGCCTCGCCCCTGCTCAACTAATTAAAGTGTTAACTGTTACAGTGAGATGGCAGTTTCTACGTTACATCTTGGTTTGGGAATTTCTTATGTTATCCAGCCTATTTGCATATTTGTCTCAGGGCTTAGCCTGGAAACTATCAATCAATCAATCAATCATATCACTTGTAAAGCGCACTACTTACCCGTGAGGGTCTCAAGGCGCTGGGGGTTGGGGGGTGCTGCTACTGCTCAAAGAGCCAGGTCTTGAGGAGTCTTCTGAAGGTCAGTAGGTCTTGGGTCTGCCGTAGGTGGGTGGGGAGGGTGTTCCAGGTCTTGGCGGCGAGGTGGGAGAAAGATCTGCCGCCGGCAGTCGTTCTTTGGATGCGGGGGACTGCGGCGAGGGCGAGGCCGGTGGAGCGGAGCTGGCGGGTGGGGGTGTAGAAGCTGAGTCGTCCGTTGAGATATGCTGGTCCGGTGTTGTGGAGTGCTTTGTGTCTGTGGGTGAGGAGCTTGAAGGTTATCCTCTTGTTGACGGGGAGCCAGTGCAGGTCTCTCAGGTGAGGTGTGATGTGGCTGCGGCGGGGGATGTCGAGGATCAGACGTGCAGAGGCGTTCTGGATGCGTTGCAGCCGTCTCAGGAGTTTGGCCGAAGTTCCTGCGTAGAGGGCGTTTCCGTAGTCCAACCTGCTGCTGACGAGGGCCTGGGTGACCGTTCTTCTCGTTTCGGTGGGGATCCACTTGTAGATCCTGCGGAGCATGCAGAGGGTGTTGAAGCAGGAGGAGGAGATGGCGTTGACCTGCTTAGTCATGGAGAGGGTGGAGTCGAGGATGACCCCTAGGTTGCGTGCGTGGTCGGTGGGTGTTGGAGCTGTTCCCAGTGTGGTCGGCCACCAGGAGTCGTCCCAGGCCGAAGGGGTGGAGCCAAGGATGAGGACCTCTGTCTTGTCCGAGTTCAGCTTCAGTCGGCTGTTCCTCATCCATTCGGCGATGGCCTTCATTCCTTCGTGGAGGTTGGTTTTGGCGGTGTGAGGGTCTTTGGTGAGGGAGATGATCAGCTGGGTGTCATCGGCGTAGGAGATGATGTTGAGGTCGGGCGACGTGGGCGAGAGGTGCCATGTAGATGTTGAACAGCGTTGGGCTGAGGGATGAGCCCTGGGGTACGCCGCAGATGATCTCGGTGGCATTGGAGCGGAAGGGGGAGGCGGACGCTCTGTGTTCTGCCGGAGAGGAAGGATGTGGTCCAGTCCAGGGCCTTCTCTTGGATCCCGGCGTCGTGTAGGTGTGTTCGTAGTGTGCGGTGGCAGACCGTGTCGAAGGCGGCTGACAGGTCCAGGAGGATGAGGGCCGCTGTTTCTCCGTTGTCTAGCAGGGTCCTGATGTCATCGGTGGCGGCGATGAGGGCGGTTTCGGTGCTGTGGTTGCTGCGGAACCCGGACTGGGACGGGTCCAGGATGCTGTTCTCCTCGAGGTAGCGGGTCAGTTGTTTGTTGACGGTCTTCTCGATGACCTTCGCCGGGAACGGGAGCAGGGAGATGGGCCGGAAGTTCTTGAGGTCCTTGGGGTCCGCCTTGGGTTTCTTGAGTAAGGCATTGATCTTGGCATGCTTCCAGCTTTCCGGGAAGGTTGCTGTCTCGAAGGAGATGTTGATTACTTTCCGGAGATGGGGTGCGATGGCTGTGCTGGCTTTGTTGAAGATGTGGTGTGGGCATGGGTCTAATGGTGATCCGGAGTGGATGGTGCTCATAATCTTGCTGGTGTCCTCGTCGTTGATGTTGGTCCAGAAGAGCAGGCGGTTGGTGCGGGTGGTGGTCGTGGGGGCGGAGGTCTCAGTGGTTGTCGGGGCGGTCGTGGCGTTGAAGCTGTCGTGGATGTCGGCGATCTTGCGGTGGAAGAAGGTGGCCAGTGAGTCGCACAGGTCTTGCGAGGGTGGGATGTCGTTGGTGTTGGAGTTGGGGTTGGAGAGTTCCTTCACGATGTTGAAGAGCTCTTTGCTGTTGTGTGCGTTGTTATCTAGGCGTCTTTGAGTGAGGCCCTTTTGGCGGATCTGATGAGGTGATGGTGTCTGCGGGTGGCGTTCTTGTGGGCTGCGTAGCTGTCTGGTGTACGTTCGCGGATCCAGTTCTTCTCCAGTTTTCGGCATGTTCGTTTGGAGGCCTGGAGGTCTTCGGTGAACCAGGTGGCTTTCTTGCTGGTGTGGCTGTTGGAGGGTTTCTTGGGCGGGGCGAGGGTGTTGGCGCAGTCGTTGATCCACTGTCTGAAGTTGCGGGCGGCGGTGTCGGGGTTGGTGGGGTCGGCGGGTGGGCTCTGGGCGAGGTGGTGGTTAGCTGGTTTCGGTGACTTTGCTCCAGCAGCGGCGAGGCATCTGTTGGGTGCGGTGGTGCGTGGTGGGCTTCCTGAAGGCGAAGTGGATGCAGTGATGGTCGGTCCAGTGGAGTTCGGTGGTGTGGTTGAAGGAGACGTGGGAGCTTGCGGAGAAGATGGGGTCAAGCGTGTGGCCGGCGGCGTGGGTGGGTGTTGTCACGAGCTGTCTGAGTCCGAGGTTGTCGATCAGGGTGGTGGAGTTGGTGTCGTTGTTGTTCTCGAGGTGGAAGTTCAGGTCCCCGAGGAGGATGTAGTCCGTGGAGGCGAGGGCGTGTGGGCTGGGGTCCGGGGGGGTCTGTAGACGAGGGTTCCTCTGAGGGTGGTGTTGGGGTCGGTGTGGATCTGGAAGTGCAGGTGTTCGGCGGTGCTGAGGGTGTCGTCGGTGTTGGTCGAGACTCTGAGGGTGTTCTTGTGGACGATGGCGATTCCTCCTCCTACTCTGTTGGTGCGATCCCTGCGGGTGATCTTGTAGCCTTCCGGGATGGCTATGGCGATGTCGGGGGCTGAGGCGGGGTTCAGCCAGGTCTCCGTCAGGAAGGCGACGTCTGGGGAGGTTGAGTCGAGAAGGTCCCAGAGTTCGACGGCGTGTTTGCGGGCGGAGCGGGTGTTGAGGAGGATGCATCTGAGGTAGTTGGGTTCTTTCCTGGGCGGAGGTTTGGCGGGGCGGATGCTGGTGAAGCTGCAGTTCCGGCAGGTGAAGGGTCCTTGGGTGCGCTTCGGGGTGGCCCGGTAGCAGGTGTGTTCTCGTCCGGAGTTGAGTGCGTGGAGGGAGCTGGCATCGTAGCGGAGTCGGGCGTCGTGGCGTTCGCGGGGGCCAGGGGTTCTGCCGCTGGGCGCGGTCCAGGCGCGGACGGGCTTGCCTTAGGCGCGCCAGCGGCGCGGCGCTGCGCGCGGCCGCCATAAGAAGGGGAGGTGGGAGGGAGGAGCGGCTGGGAGGGGGGAACGACGAATGGGCGAGCGGGGGGGCGACGAGCGGCGGGAAGAACGGGAGGAAGGGACGGCGAAGGGAAAACAGAAGGCAAAAGGGCAAAGAAATAACAGGAGGGAAAAACAATCACAGAAACAAGTAAACAAAATACAATACAGTTACAGAAAGGCAAACCTACGGCGAGCGGGGGGGGCGGGCCGCAGGGGATTCAGCGGCGGGGAGAACGGGCGAAGGGAAACAGAAGGCAAAAAGGGCAAAGAAATGGCAGGGATAAGAACGGTCACAGAGCAAGTAAGCAAAATACAAAATGCAATAAGATTACAGAAAGGCAGAAGGGCACAGAAATAACAGGAGGGAAAAACGGTCACAGAAAAGTAAACAAAATACAATGAAATTACTGAAAGGCAGACCTACGGCCTACCACTGGCCACCAGGGATGAGGCGCAGGTGGTAGCCTGCGGGAGGAGGCGGGCCTCGAACTCGGCACTCGGCAGCAGCTGGGCACAGGAGCACGGGCGCAGTCAGGTGGAGCTGCGCGGCGTGGGGAGCGACCTGCCTGGAACAGGGTCAATTTGCTACAACTGGAAGCTGATGCTCCATCTTTGGCAGGCTTTAAAACTCCGATCCTACTATTTGCTGATGACACCTTGTTGATTTCCAAGACTCCGTAAGGCCTCCACAAACCTTTGGATCATTTTAAAGAATTCTGTGTGGTTCGGGGCCTGGAAATGAACACTTCAAAGACAAGATGGTGTCCTTTAAGCAGCACAAATCTAGTCTTGGTAGGAAACCCCCTAGAACAAGTAGATTCCTTTGTTTATCTGGGGGTTACCATTGCAGAGGGTATGTCTTGGCAGCTGCACATTAGCAAGGCCACCACCAGGTTAAAACAGATCTCTGGTGCAATTCTTTAAGAGTTTTCAACATCCTACTCTTAACCTATTTATCCTGCACTTAAAATCTATGAAGCTAAGTTTTGGGGGTCAGCCTTGTACAGGGCTGAACTGTGGAGGTTCTCCAAACACGATGACATCGTAAAATCTGAGAACAAGTACATTAGGAAGCTGCTTTCCCTCCCAAACAACACTCCATTATACCCACTGTTCTGTGATCTAGGAGTTACTAGTGCCATGTATAAAATTCACCTGCAGCCCTTAATGTACTGGATGTGGACTGGAAACTATCAGATTCTATCACAGGACGGAGGCTTGGATTATTGCTTCTCTTTCCTGTACATATTTTTATCATTTGCATCCTCGATCAGTGTTCTTTTAACACTAGACTCCACACTAATTAGCCTCGCAGCGTGGTGTGACGCCGTCTTCTGGCTGTAATAACTAGAGCTTGGCCCTGAGCTGTGTGCAGGCTCACATATTTGGCTCTTTGACGCCCTGTACAACTGGGCTGTTATAATCCTGCTACAGCTTTGCTGAGGAGCTCATTTTCTGTCTACTTTTGATGCACTGAGGGCTGGCTCCCCCCTGACTGATTCCTCTGGAATAGACTTGGCTTACCAGTGAGTGTTATTAATAAATCCCTCAGAATGGAGGAATGGGCCACTTTTGAAGGGTATGAGTATGATTACTATGAATTAGCAGCAAGGGCCCTACTTAGAAGACCAATTAGTGGATGCCCTAGATGTCTCGGTCTAGCAATTGGTCAACAGGGCCATTGCGACGGCCGTCTCCAATACTGTTAACCAGGCTTTGGCGGCTGCTCTGAAACCGATTACAGCGAAGTTGTAGAGCTTCGCCAAACACCATGGTTTGCAAACTCCAGAAGGTTCAGGGTCTTTAACAGGCCCTTCAGATGGGGCGACAAAAGCGAAAGTCAAGTCATCTACATGGCCCCATGCGCAGGCTTCAGCCATCCTCCCTCAAGCTCCTTCAGGGGACCATTAATGTTCAGCCCCTCCTGCTTCATCAAGTGCGCCACAGAAGCACAAGGTGGGCAGAGACGGATACTGATACCGATTTTTCGGACCATAATTCTCCTCCTAAAAAGAAGTCCAAAAAATCGCCCAGAGTAAAACCTTCCATCTCTACCTAGCAAATCTGAACCCCATTTGAGTTGAATCCCCAGGACATCGTCCATCCTCGATCTTCTGACTGGGCTCCCGCCCATGAAGTAGCTGAACCCCAAGACATTGCCCCAAACATGTTGGCACACCTAAAGAAATTTGCCAAGGCCCCAAAAAAGGGTATCAACAGCGTATGGTGCGGTTGTCAGGATAAACTACTTGATCTAGCTGGCCCTCTTGCACAAATCCTAGAGATGGCGCTCATTGCTAAGCAGACCGGTTCGTCTGTGGACCCTGACATTTTAGCGGGCTGGATTCAGCATGCTATCTGTTTCCTAGGGAACGCCAACTGCGTGTCTCCACTGAAAGGCGCAAGTCCTTACTGATGAGAATGGATTTCAAACTGACGGAACTCGCATCCACAGAAGCGGGCCCATTAGGTAGGGGTCTCCTCTTCGGGTTAGGTTTGTTAAGGATGTGTCCAAATATGTAGGCACCTTTACATCCCTTGATAAGGCCCAAACCAACATCAAAAGAGTCTTTCAAGCTGGCCTTTTCGGCAGGGCCGGGCGGAGCAGGGGTCGCTCGCCAGGCCGATATAACTATCAAGGTCCCCTAAGAGTCGGCTATGGTCGTGGCAGAGGAGAATGGCAGGACACCACCAGAGGTGGCACCTTCTACCCCACCAGGCAGAGGTTCTCCCGCCATCGCTTCAGTCGAGGCAGTCATAGAGCGGGCTTCCAGCCCCAAATTACCTCAGGTAAGGATTCTCAATACTTCATTCCTTTGGGGGGGGTCATGTCTGATATTTTCTACACACATGTATGTCCATTACACAAGATGCGTGAGTCCTGCAGACAGTTTAGGGCTTCCACATAGATTTTTTATCAGATTCTACATCAAAAGTTCCTTCCCCATCAGTTAAATTGTTCCCAACGAGAAAGCGTTTTTATAGACACGGAAATAAGAGACTTGCTGCAAAAAAATGCTGTGGCTTACTGCGACAACAGCTCAGTAGGTTTCTGCAGCAACATTTTCCTGGTACAGAAGAGAGGCGGTGGACACAGATTGGTCTTGAATTTGAGAGACTTCAATTACTTCGTTCACATACAAGCATTTCAAGATGGAGGGTATCCATCTGTTGGCAGACTTACTGCAGGAAGGAGACTGGATGGTCCGTTTGGACCTCAAGGATGCATATTTAACCATTCCGAACTTCCCTCCACACCGGCGCTTCCTGCAATTCCAGTGGAAGGGCAGGTGGTTGGAATATTTGGTCCTTCCTTTCGGGCTTTCTTCGGCTCGATGGTGCTTCACCAAGCTTATGAAGCCAGTAGTGGCCTACATCAGGGAGCAGGGAATACGCTTGATAATCTATCTAAACGACATTCTTATCATTGCTCTGTCACTATCCCTGGCCTCCCTTCATCTGAAGATGATGATTTCACTGCTGCAGGAGCTGGGTTTCGTCATCAAAAAGTCCAAGTCAGTTCTCTGTCCCTCCCAGTCGATAGAATTCCTGGCGTTCGTGATCAACGCTCAGATTTCACAGTTGAATCTTCGCAAATCCAAGTTGCGCGACTTAAAGAAGGAACTGAAGTTGACTGTCCAAGCAGGTGGTATCCTTGCGGCCTATCGCTCGCCTGGTCGGTCTACTGGCTTCCTCGATACAGGCCATTTTTCCTGGTCCCCTTCATTATCGGGCCTTACAACGTCTGAAGATACACCATCTTCAGAAGGGCTTGTCATACACGGATCAAGTTCCCCTAACAGAGGATGTCAGCGAGGAACTCCGATGGCCACTGGGCCATGTGGATGCCTGGAACGGCAGAGCTACCTTCGGATCTCTTCCGGAAACGGTGATAGAGTCTGATCCCAGTCGTTGAGGTTGGGGGGCTCGTTGTGGAGGGATATCCACAGGGGGCAGGTGGTCTCTTCAGGAGTTGTCTCTCCACACCAATTGCCTGGAGCTTTTGGCGGGGTCCTTTGAGATTCAGACCCTCTCTCCCAAGTCAGTATCTTGTTGCATCCTTCTTCGGATTGACAATATATCGGCAGTGAGATACAGCAACAAACACGGGTTGGCACGAGGTTCACGATGTTGGTGGAGATTGCCAAGGATTTCCGGCACTATTGTCTCTCTCCCCAGATTTCAGTGATAGCGGAGTACATTCCGGGGCAGTCCAACACTGTAGCAGACTGGAACTCTCGACACCTGAAAGATTACAGCGATTGGCAGCTCCATCCGTCACTGTTACAGATGATCCACTCGATTTGGGGTCCTTGTCTAATAGGTCTGTTCGCCTCCAGACTGAATCGCCAGCTAGAGATTTTCTTCAGCTGGAGGCCGGACCCTCTAGCAAGGATCATGGATGTCTTTTCACAGGATTGGTCTACAACTCTGAATTACGCGTTCCCTCCGTTTGTCCTTATTCCCAGGGTGGCGACTCAGATTTCCCACCAATCGCGCAAGTGATCATGGTCACCCCCTTGTGGGAAACACAGCCTTGGTTGCCGATGCTGTTGGAGTTGGCGTGCGCTTGCTCTCTCCTTGGTACCAGATGATGCTCCAGTGCCCTCAGGGGGAGTTGCATCCACTAATACTGTCGGGGCATCTGTCCCTGATGGCCTGGAGGCTTTTAGGCAACAGTGGACATTGCTAGGAGTTTTGTAAGCAGCTTCAGGTTTCATTCAGCAGGCCTGGGCACCTTCCACCAGAAAGTGGTTCTCGTCAGCATGGCCATGCTGGATGGGTTGGTGCCTGGAACAGCACGTGGATACCCTGGAGGCAAAATTATCTCAAGTGATTAATTTTCTTTCGCCCAAGGCCTCGAAGGGTCTAACTTACAGGTTGGTCAATAACTTTCGATCTGCTAGCTCTGCAGGACATGCCCAAGTTGATGGTAGACCGGTAGGTATGCATCCATTGGTATGTAAATTGCTTTACGGTATTAAAGTGGCAAATCCTCCTAAGGTTAAGTATTCTGTTTTGTGGGATGTATCTAGGCTATTGGCCTTGTTTGAACGGTGGCCAAATAATTCTCGGTTGTCTAGGAAACAGTTGTCAGCCAATCTGGTTATGCTTTTGTGCTTGCCGACACACCTTGGATGTGAGAGTTGTCGACTTGACAGAGTATTCACTCCGAAAAGGAGTTTCTTTTAATATTTGTGGCAGAACTAAAACCTTTTCACGTTGTATTGATTATAATGCTTTTCTGTCTAATGAGAAATTGTGTGGTTCAATGCCCAAAGGCGTATGAAGAATGCACCCGTCTTGTAAGACCTGAAGGTTGGACAAGAGTGTTGATTGCTTTACAAAAGCCTTTTAAACCGGTTACATCTGCCACAATTGCTAGGTGGCTCAGATCGGTCATGGCAGAGTGTGGTATTGACACACAAGTGTTAGGTGCGCATTCTGTTAGAGGCGCAATGGCGGCGAAGTCATTTATGTTGGTTTCCAATATTCAGGATATAATGGAATCAGCCGATTGGTCCTCTGAATCTACTTTTAAACAGTTTTATTATAAACCCGTGGGCGATATTACTTCTGTAGTTTTTAATAAGCGCTTAACTAGCAATAACCCGAGTCTCCGGTCCTGTAATAGAATAAAAACTTTGCTAGCATTCGCGCCAAGAATTTTCAATTCTATTAAGGACACGGAGGCGAGGATTATCCTGCCCTTTATATCATTATCATGACTGTTATGATGTGTTACCCGCCCTTATATACTGGGTGTTTTTCCATGGATATTACTGGTTCCTTTTTCTTTTCAGGTTCAGAACAAAAGGGGGAGTGATCCAGTTTCCAGTTTCTGGTCAAGGTTGGCACTTCGTGTCCTGGTTCACATTTGAGCTATTGCTAACGTCAAAGATGGCCGCAGTGATGGCTGTAGATGTTGCTGATTTATCGATGTTGGTGTTGATGGATGTTTCGATGCAAAGAAAGAGGCTCGCAGTATGTAAATGGGTACTCTTATACGGACTGAAAGACTGTGATTGGTGGTAAAGGAGCATAGCATCATGGGAAATGTAGTTTGTATTATATTTAAACTTTTTTCATTGGCTGCTGAAATTTTGCAGTAAAGGAAAAAGAAGCAATAATCCTCGCCTCCATGTCTTTAATAGAATTGTATATTCTTGACCGAATGCTAGCAAATTTTTTATTTACATTGCATTTCAAACAAAAAATTTACTATTTTCAATTATATTAAAAACATTCATACATATTTATAAAACTTTTGGCATCAACTTATAAAGTTAAATGATCTCCAATATACAACAATTTGTACAATTACAACCGTTTCTTCAGACACCTGGAAAATCCCTTGCTACATGGGAAAAATGGTTTATTGTTTTGAAGACTTTTTAGTTGCTATTGATACAGAGACATTTTCAGCTAAAGGGAAAAAAGGCCATCCTTTATAGTAACTTGGGATCTGAAGGACAACAAGTATTTGATAATCCTCTGTTTTAACACACCCCGGAGATGGTGATGGTTGGAATGAGTATTTGGAGGCTACGAATATCCTTAAAAGTAAATTTACAGAACAACCCAGTGTTCTACTTGAAAGATTTAATTTCAACAGGAAACAATCGCAAGGAGAATCCATTGAGGCGTTAGTCTCTGAACTCAGGATCCTCGCTTCCAAGTGCAATTTTGAAACCACATTAGACACAGTCATCAGGGATCAGTTTGTTTTTGAGTGTAATTCAAGAAAGATTCCGGAATGCTGGCTTAGCTGTTATGAACACACATTAATTGAAGTCCTTGATATGGCTAAAGTCATTGAACTTTTAGTCATTTCCAGCAAATGTATTGTTACTGAACCTGTTGTGCATGCATTGAGTTCGATACAAAAGGATGATGTTGTTAATGCTTTATCATTTAGGGATAAAACTTATAAAAAACTTTAAAAATCAGGGACATATTGCTGTAGATGTGGTTCCAAAACACATCTCGGCAATTATGCCTCTTGTCCAGCACAAGGTAAGAAATGTTGTATTAGTCATAAAATAGGACATTTTCAAGGAGTATGCAGAAGTGTCAAAAATGCCTAGACTGAACTCTGTAGATCTTTCTACAGTCATGGATGAGTGTTCCCAAGATCTATCAAGGGTAGTTCTTACACTTGATGTTGATTCACTAGATGTAGAACCAGTGAAGAAACCTTTATGTGATGTATACATTGGTCCCATAAAACCGCTGACTCAGAAGCAACTATAATTATTGTCTCTGACACTTTCTATTAAAACACATGGTCTGAGACTAAACCTTTAAGTCGCCCTGATGTGTCTCTGAGGGCATACGGAGATCAAGATATAAACATGTTAGGTTTCTTTATGGATGATTTGGAGTGTCTAGGAAGACAAACATACACAAAGATATATGTTGCAGAAAAAGGAAAATAACGGTAAAACTTTATCTGAATTTACACAGAAATTTCTAGAAGTCTTTACAAATAGGATTGGAAATATTGCAAGTTTTGAGCACCAAATAAAACGTATCAATAATGCCTTACCAGTAACACACAAAGTAAGACCAGTACCTTTGTTCATAAGGTCAGAGTTAATGAATTTGCATGACAATTTAGTTAAGAAAGGTGTGATAGTGCACACAGACTGAGAATGGGTACGTCCCATTGTCGCAGTCTAAAAAGACGATGTGGACATCAGATTGTATGCAGACTTACGCACCCTTAATAAGAACTTAGTTATAGATTGTCACCCATTACCTAAGATACATGGCTTATTAGCAAACTTAAGTTCTGCCAAGTATTTTACCCTTTTAGACTTGCGTTCTGTGTACCACCAAATCTCACTTGCTGCAGAATCAAGACCTCACCGCATTTGTTACTCCTTTTGGACCTTACAAATTTTTACCCTTACCCTTTGGTCTTGCATCTGCAGCAAGTGTGTTCCAGAAATTAATGGATACCATTTTATCTGGCATATCAGGTACGCAAGCCTATCAGGATGATGTACTTATCTATTCCAAAACCATGCAGAACATAAGGACATACTCAACAAAGTTTTGGAAGCTTTTAGAAAAGTAGGTATTACACTCAAACTTGAAAAGTGTTGTGGATTAAAACAACTGGATTATGTGGGCCATCACCTCTCTGGAGATGGCATAAGACCAACATTTTCTTTGGTACAGGCCATCCCAGATGTGAATCCGCCCAAAGACAAGGATACCTTAAGGTCATTTCTTGGAATAAGTGAATATTATTCAAGGTTCATTCAAGGTTATGCTGTTGTGGTACAACCAATTAGAAAAATTGTTGCAAAAAAAAGTACATTACAATTGGGATGAAGCAGCCATTGAAAGCTTTCTCCAGAATCAAAAACCAAATTATCAATGCACCTGCTTTATCCTCGTTTAATCCTCGAAGCAAATGTATATTCACAGTTGATGCCAGCTAAATTGTTATTGGAGCTGTTCTCTCACAATGGTATGATGGTAGAGAGCATACAGTAGCCTTTTCCTCCCGCTCATTGAAATCTTCAGAATCGCACAACAGCACCATTGAGAGGGAGACATTGGCTTGCTTGTGGGCCATAGAGATTGTAATTGCATTTAGATAGCGCTTACTACCCCAGACGAGGTATCAAAGCGCTTTTTCGGCAAGTAGCTCGCTATTCCGAGACCCAAAAATAATTAGTGGTGAATTATTATAGGGAAATATGAAATTAATTTGAGCGGTGGACATGTTAGTCTGTTATTTGGATTGAAAAGGATAGTGGAGGGATAGGAAAGGGAAGGGTCTAGAACATTTTTGTTGTTTTTTTTTTAGCTCTTAGCAGTAGGAGGAAGTTTGGGATGAATATAGGGGAGGTGGAGGGGGGAGAGTCAGAGTGAAGGGTTTAGAAAGGCTTGTTTGGGAGATCTGAATAGTAAAAGAGGTATGAGATGATGGCAGGAGGGGTAGAGGAGAGAACAGTCTAGAAAGGGTTATTTTGGGGATCATATTAGTAGAATGGGGTTTGGGATGAGTGAAAGAGTGGAGGTAGAGGATATATTGAGAGAGGTATAGAGTGAGAAATAATGTAGTACATTGGAGAGAGTAGTAGAATGAGGTTTGAGATGAGTCAGAGTGGAGGTAAAGGAAATATTGAGAGAGGTATAAGGTGAAATATTGGATAGATGCATAGGAGATGCTGAATTAGAAGCAAAGTAATAAATGTAAAGCTACGCAAGTACATTGAATATGTGTATAAGGAAGGTAATATATGTAGATTTAAGTTGTATTTAATAAACTCAGACTTTAAAGTGTTGCTGTACTTTAAGTTAATTTATTTGTTTTTATTAATGTTTTAAATATAATGCAATGGTGAAGCAGTTATAGGTAATCAATCAATCAGGTGACTTGTAAGGCATGACTACTCACCCGTAAGGGTCTCAAGGCGCTGGGGAGAGGGGAGGGGGGGCTGCTGGTCCGTCGGAGGCGCTGTGGTTCAGTCGAAGAGCCAATTCTTGAGGTCCTTCCTAAATTGAGGCAGTGATGGTGATTGCCTGAGGTGGAGAGGCAGGGTGTTCCAAGTCATTGCTGCGAGGTAGGAAAAGGATCTTCCTCTGGCTGTGGTCTTGTGGATACGTGAGACGGTAGCCAAGACAAGTTGGGCAGAGCGGAGGTCTCTGGTGGGTGCATGGAATGTGAGGAGGTAGTTGAGGTATGCAGGTCCTGCATCATGTAGGGCTATGTAGGCATGTATGAGGAGCTTGAAGGTGATTCTTTTGTTGACTGGGAGCCAGTGGAGGCCTCTCAGGTGGCTGGTGATGTGGCTGCGGTGGGGGATGTTGAGGATGTGTCTGGCGGAGGCATTCTGAATGTTCTGCAGTTTCTTGAGAAGTTTATGGGTGATGGCAGCTTAGAGTGCGTTGCTGTAGTCGATTCTGCTGCTGATGAGTGTGTGGGTGACCGTCTTACTGGACTCGGTGGGGATCCACTTGAAGATCTTTCAGAGCAGGCGTAGAGTGTGGAAGCAGGATGATGACACGGTGTTGATCTGGCGGTTCATGATGAGCGAGGAGTCCAGGATAATGTTGAGGTTTCGTGCATGGTCTGTGGGTGTGATGGGGGGTTACAAGTGCTGTGGGCCACCAGGAGTCGTCTCAGGTGGAGGGGTAGAGCCCATGATGAAGACTTCGATCTTCTCTGAGTTGAGCTTGAGGCAGCTGCTCTTCACCAGGTAGCGACAGCCTTCATTCATTTATGGAAGTTGTTCTTGGCGACTGTGGGTTTGTTGGTGAGGGAGAGAATCAGCTGGGTGTCGTTGGTGTAGGAGACGATGTTGAGTCCATGGTTCCTGACGATGGCTGCGAGCGGGGCCATGTAGATGTTGAAGTGAGTGGGGCTCAGGGAGGAGCCCTGAGGCACTCCACAGCTGATCTCTGTGGGTTCCGAGAGGAACGGTGGTAGTCTGACTCTCTGTTCTTGGCCGGTGAGGAAGGAGCGGATCCATTTCAGGGCTTTGTTGCGGATGCCAGCATCGTGTAGTCTTGTGCATAGTGTGCGGTGAGAGATGGTATCGAAGGCAGTAGAGAGGTCTAGGAGGATGAGGGCTGCAGTTTCGCCTCGTTCGAGGAGGGTGCAGGCGTCGTCTGTCGCGGCAAGGAGGGCGGTCTCGGTGCTGTGGTTGCTTCGGGAGCCAGATTGGGAGAGGTCCAGGATGTGGTTTGCTTCGATGAACTCGGAAAAGTGGACATTGATGGCCTTTTTGATGACTTTGGCTGGGAAGGGGAGATAAGAGATGGGTCTGAAGTTCTTGAGATCTGTCAGTGTGAGAAGTTGGCCTGGCATATGCTGTCCACTAATTATAGTGGGCACCTTGCACCAGTCCAAACAACCCCTTATTGGAGATAGGTTAAAGACAACCTTTATTGAAAGCTATCCTAGTGGTAGCTATGGAGAGCAGCCTTCAGGCTAAGTCTTGAAGGAATGTAAAGCAGCTTGTTTTACCAGTCTATAATCTCTTGAGTGACCAAATGAAAGAGGACCACACCAGGTACAATTCAAAATATATGTATTTATTGCTAAACACACCCCTCTAGTCTCTTTATGAGGCTAGAGTTCGAAGTACATAAGTTATAAGTTAGTTATCTACAGTAATAGCACAAATACACGTTTGAGCCCAGGGGGCGTACCAAACCATATACCAATAAAGTGGTATAAGAACCACGACTGAGCTAGACACAGGGCCTAGAGCCTGTAGAAGTGCTTGGACCACAAGGAACCACCCAAGGTAGTGACACAGGGGACCCACGGGGGACGCGTGCAGTATATGAACACAGCCGCGAATCGCCGATAACTTCTATGGGGAAAGTCGCGGTTTGAATTTAAAAGAAAAGAGACACTTAGAGGAGGACTTGGAGCAAACCCTTTGAGAACTAGGCTGTTCTAGTGTCAATACCCACGGGAGCACCGGAGTACTCGAGTTACCTCACCCAGGGGAGCCGGGTGCATAGGTGTCTTTCGGGGTCGGGTTTCGTCGTCGCTTTCAATGGCGATCTGCTGCAAAGTGCTGCTGGCGGCCAAGTCGAAAGTGTTCGGGTGGATCCAAAGGTGGATCGAAGATTTGAAGAACCTGAAAGCAGAGGGGACAGAGTCTGGGTCACTAGCCAGTGACCAGGAAGGCGATGAGCAGATGCCCACCGATGTCGAGTGCTTCTGGTAGGTTGACGGTCGTCTTGACTCTTCAGCCACGAGGTCCAGGAGGCGTCGACGACGACCAGGAGCTGGATTCGAGCTGTCCCACGACGTCTGTCGATTGCAGGGGTGTCGGCGACCGGATTGGACCCAACAAGCCCTGGCAACGGCAAGTCTCGTGGAAATGGAAGAAGGACGATGTTGCAGACCAGCAAGGTCTGTGGGACTCACCCAGCGAGGGTAAGTCAGGGCACGCCTGGAGCAACCAGGGAGACCAAGCAGAAGAAGATTGGCCTTCGGGAGGGCCTACTAGCCAACGGACTAGTGACCGCGAAGGAGCCTCGAGTCGACGCACGTGGAGCTGGCTCACAGGACACTCGTGGAGTGGAGGCCAGTGATCTTCGGTGCAGTCGGTGCTGGAGGCTGGGGCTACTCGGAGCCCAAAGCACGACTTCGTGGGAGACCCAGAAGAGGATGCACTTGCAAATGCGATCGGTGTCCAGGGGTCACGGTTCCACGTTACCCACGACAGCTACGGGCCTCAGCTTTGCTGGGGACTCAGGGCAGCCTCGGGGAAGTCTGGAAATCCACCTCTGGTGATGCAAAGACTTCGGCGTCCGGCGGGAGCTTCAGCGATGCAGACCGGACAATTGCTTCTTTGGTGCCTGCCAAGCAGGGGAGTCACTCCTTGACCCCAAGGGAGATTCTTCAGTCCTCTAATCTTGAAGTAGAGCGTCGAAGGTCCAGGATTCTGTGTCAGAGTTTCGTCCAGGTTAATCTAAAGTCCTAAGGACTGGGGTCCCATACTTATACTAAGGTAGGGGTTGGACATACTCTGTGGACCCACCTATGGGAGGGTCAGGGCAGAGGGGTGGTTACACCCCTTTCCCTTTGTCCAGTTTCGCGCCAGAGCAGGGGCTGGAAGCCCCTGAGCCTGTTTGAACTGGGGTATGCACAGGGACACCAAATGTGCCCCCAGTGCAGGACTTCAAAGCACCAGAGAGTGCTCCCGCCCAGCCCCAATACACACTATCCTGTCTGGGGAGGTGGTTACACCTCCCTGGGACAGGAAACCTATTGTCCAGGCCTCCCCTGCCGGAGTTTCGGTCAGCAGCAGGAGGCCAGACTCGTGTCTGTGGCAGCGGCATCCATTTTGTGATGCCAGGGCTCTGGAAAGTCAGTACCGGGTATACCGGTGTGTACATGTCTCTCCCTCTAGAAGGGTGGAATGCTACCCCCGCCGCCAGAACTGGCGGGGGGTAGTATTCCAAGATGTTTGACACCAAACACGACATGTTTCCGTGCAGCCATCCCAAAGTTAGCATTTAACGCGAGGTTATAATGCGCTTAAGAGTATATGGTCGGGCTGCACTACAAACAGCATCAGAGAAGGGTCTCCGAACGCTGCAGAGGGGCCCAGCTCATGCAGGGGCACCCTCTCACATAGGAACCACGCACTCTGCCTCCAGGATTGATAAGGCCTGCCATAGGAGTGACTTATAGGTTTATATGTGTGTATGTATGTAGTGATATAGGTAGCCTATATCACAGTAAGGGGTGCATGCACCACCTTACCCAGGCTGCAGTAGCAGACCTGTGGTGTCCTTTTGGCTGGCCTTCCAGGGGTGGCACAATACATGCTTCAGCCCCTGGCAGGCCTCTGAGGTACCTATGCCCTGGGTACATAGTATACCATATACTAGGGACTTATAAGGGCACTCCAGATTCCAATCAGAGATGTGCCTAAGGCACATGGAAACCATTTTAGAGAGGAAGCAGCTAGGCTGGGGTTCTGATTAGCAGGGCCCCAGCCAGACTAAAGTCGAAAAACAGTGAAGCATCAGCAAAAAGTGGGGTACCCATGTGAAGCAGATCCTACTCTCCTACACAACCCCCCCCCCCAAACGTAGGGACATTAAACTAACCTTGCCCAGTTAAGTCTTCATGTTCTAAGTGGAAGTACCTAGAGAGTCCATCTGCATTGGCATGGTTACTCCCAGGTCTATGTTCCACTGTGAAGTCCATCCCCTGTAGGGAAATGGACCACCTAAGCAGTTTGGGGTTTTCACCCTTCATTTGTTTTAGCCATAAGAGGGGCTTATGGTCTGTTTGAACAAGGAAGTGAGTACCAAACAAGTATGGCCTCAACTTCTTCAGAGCCCAGACCACAGCAAAGGCCTCCCTCTCAATGGCTGACCAACGTTTCTCTCTAGGGGTCAGCCTTCTGCTAATAAAAGCTACTGGCTGATCCTGACCTTCATCATTCAATTGTGACAGTACAGCCCCTACCCCCAATTCAGATGCATCTGTTTGGACAATGAACTTCTTGGAGTAATCAGGACTCTGTAGAATGGGAGCAGTGCACATGGCCTGCTTTAGGTCATCAAATGCCTTTTGACAGCTAACTGTCCACTGAACCTTTTTGGGCATTTTCTTGGAAGTTAAGTCATTCAGGGGTGTCACTATTGATCCATACCCCTTGACAAATCTCCTATAGTACCCAGTCAGGCCTAAAAAGGCTCTCACCTGAGTCTGGGTAGTTGGAGCAGTCCAGTCCATGATGGTCTGGATCTTGCTCTGCAGTGGTTGAACCTGGCCTCCACCCACAAGGTGGCCCAGGTACACAACCTGACTCTGCCCTATCTGGCACTTTGTGGCCTTGATAGTCAGGCCTGCTTTCTGCAGGGCCTGCAAAACATTTCTGAGGTGGACCAGGTGATCCTCCCAGGTGGAGCTAAAGACAGCAATATCATCTAGATATGCTGCACTATAGGCTTCCAGACCTGTAAGGACTGTATTCACCAACCTCTGAAAAGTGGCAGGTGCATTCTTCAGACCAAAGGGCATCACCACAAATTGATAATGCCCACTAGGGGTTGAGAATGCTGTCTTTGGCTTTGCATCATCAGCTAGTCTGATCTGCCAGTAGCCAGCTGTCAGGTCAAATGTGCTTAGATACTTGGCTGAGGCCAAAGTGTCTATTAGCTCATCTGCCCTAGGTATTGGATGGGCATCAGTCCTAGTGACTGCATTGAGACCCCTGTAGTCCACACAAAACCTCATCTCTCTTTTCCCACCATTGGTGTGAGGTTTTGGCACAAGGACCACTGGACTAGCCCAAGGGCTATCTGAGGGTTCAATAACTCCCAAATCCAACATCTTCTGGACTTCTGTCCTGATACAGTCCCTGACATGGTCAGGTTGCCTATAAATCTTATTTTTAATAGGCAGACTGTCCCCAGTGTCCACTTCATGAGTGCACCAGGTAGTCTGACTGGGTGTCAGTGAGAATATGTGTCTGAACTGATTGAGCACCTGTCTGCAATCAGTTTGCTGCTGGGCAGTGAGGCTGCCTGCCAAGGCTACACCATCCACTGACCCATCATCAGGGTTCTGTGAGAGCAGGTCAGGGAGTGGGTCACTCTCTTCCTCCTGTCCCTCATCAGTAGCCATGAGCAAGCCCATGTCTGCCCTGTCCACATATGGTTTTAACCTGTTGACATGGAGAACCCTGTGGGGACTCCTGGGTGTTCCTAGGTCTACTAAATAGGTAACCTCACCCTTCTGTTCAACAATGGTATGGGGTCCACTCCATTTGTCTTGGAGAGCTGCTGGGGCCACTGGCTCCAACACCCACACCTTCTGTCCTGGCTGGTAAACAGTCAGTACAGCCTTTGGTCATGCCAGGCTTTTTGCAGTTCCTGGCTAGCCTCAAGGTTTTTAGTTGCCTTTTTCATGTACTCAGCCATCCGGGAGCGGAGACCAAGTACATAGTCCACTATGTCTTGCTTTGGGGGCTTGAGAGGTAACTCCCACCCTTCCTTCACCAAGCACAATGGACCCCTGACAGGGTGACCAAACAAAAGTTCAAAAGGGCTGTAGCCAACCCCCTTTTGAGGCACCTCCCTGTATGCAAATAAAAGGCAGGGCAAGAGTATGTCCCATCTTCACCTAAGCTTTTCTGGGAGCCCTTTAATCATGCCCTTCAAGGTTTTGTTGAATCTCTCAACTAAACCATTGCATTGTGGGTGATAGGGTGTGGTGAACTTGTAAGTCACTCCACACTCCTTCCACATTGCTTTTAAGTATCCAGACATAAAGTTAGCACCCCTGTCTGATACAACCTCCTTAGGGAAGCCCACTCTTGAGAAAATTCCCAGGAGGGCTCTTGCCACCACAGGCGCTGTAGTGGTCCTAAGGGGAATAGCCTCTGGGTACCTGGTGGCATGATCCACTACCACCAGGATAAACCTGTGCCCAGATGCTGTTTGGGGATCCATGGGACCAACAATGTCAATCCCCACCCTTTCAAAGGGAACCCCCACCACAGGTAGTGGTATCAGGGGGCCTTTGTAGTGCCACCTGCCTTGCCACTGGCCTGGCAGGTTACACAGGAGCGACAAAACTCCTTGGTGTCTTCAGACATGTGGGGCCAGTGAAAGTGAGGGACAATTCTGTCCCAAGTCTTGTTCTGGCCCAGGTGACCTGCTAAGGGAATGTCATGGGCTAGGGTCAATAGGAAGCCCCTGAACTTCAGAGGTATAACCAACCTCCTGGTGGCACCAGGCTTGGGGTCTCTACACTCTGAGTACAAGAGTCCATCATCCCAATACACAGTATGGGGACCACTAGCTTTCCCAGCAGCCTCAGCAGCAGCTTGCTGTCTGAGGGGTTCAAGAGAGGGGCAGCTCTGCTGCTCCTGGCTCAGATCTGCCCTGGAAGGGCCCCCTGTCCCCAAGAACTCAACCTGGTCAGGTTCAAGCTCCTCTGGGACAGTTCCTTCCTCAGGACTGAGATCATCCCCCTCAAGAGACTGATCTTCCTTCTGAGCCAAGGGGGAAGGCACTGCCTTTACCCTACTACTCCTCTTCTTGGAGGGCACTTGGTCCATTATTCCAGAATCCAAGGCCTGTTCAGTGTTAGACATTTTGGCTTGTGACCTGGTCACAGCAATCACATCTGCAGGGATGCCCAGCATTTCTGCATGGGTCCTGAGCTCCACTTCTGCCCAAGCTGAAGTTTCTAAGTCATTGCCAAGCAAGCATTCAACGGGTAGGTCTGCACTTACCACAACCTTCTTAAGGCCAGTTACCCCTCCCCATGAGAAGTTAACAACTGCCAGAGTATGGTCTGTTCTGACGTTGCTAGCATTGGTCACTTGGTACATTTCACCAAGTATAATCTGCCCAGGATTCACAAGGTCTTGTGTCACCATGGTGACACTTGCCCCTGTGTCCCTAAATGCCAAAGCCTCTTTTCCATTGATTAAGGGCTGTTGCCTGTACTTGCCCAGATTACTGGGACTCATAGAGGAGGTCACATCCATGCCTCCATCACAGACTAGGACAGCCTGAGTAAGTTCTCTGACTAGGTCAGAGCTCATCTCCTTACCCAGGGTCAACCCTACTAAACCCTTGGCTTGTGTAGTCCCACCACCAATTGTAACTGCACCTCGGGGGAGCAGGTGCCTTAGGGGCATTGGTGGGGGCTGGAGTAGAGTCTTTGGACTTGGTGCAATCACTGGTCCAGTGGGTCTTTTGCTTACAGACCTTGCACCATGGTTTCTTTTGGCCTCTTCCCTTGTTAGACTGTGAATCCCCACCTGAAGAAGATTTTTGGGGGCCTTGTGAAGACTTTTGGTCTTTACCCTTCTCCCCACCCTTATCAGAGGTTTTCGAATCTTGCTTCTTAGGGTCACCACCTTGGTTCTGTACCTTCTGCCTCACCCTGGTTCTGACCCATTTGTCTGCCTTCTTTCCCAATTCTTGGGGAGAGGTCAGATCAGAGTCCACCAGGTGCTGATGCAACAGCTGATTTTGACAATTGTTAAGGATCTGCTCCCTCATGATAAGATTGTACAATCCTGTGAAGTCACATACCTTACTGCCCAATAACCAACCTTCCAGAGCCTTGGCAGAACAATCAACAAAGTCCACCCAGTCTTGAGTCTGTGCCTTTTGGGTATCTCTGAACTTTAACCTGTATTGTTCAGTGGTTAGGCCAAACCCATCAATTAGAGCACTCTTCAAGACTTTGTAATTATCAGCATCCTCCTCTCTAACAGTGAGGAGCTTATCTCTACCTTTGTCTGCAAAGGAGAGCCACAAGATTGCTGCCCACTGCTCCTGAGGGACCCTCTGTACTTTACAGGCCCTCTCTAGAGCAGTTATCCATTTGTGGATGTCATCCCCACTCTGGTAGGGAGGGACAATCTTGCTCAGGTTTCTATGGTCATAAGACCTTTCCCTATCTCTGGGGAAATTGCTGCCACCATGGGACTCTAGTCCCATCTTTTTCTCTCTTTGTAGAGATCTAGGGACTCCCTGTCTATAGCCAACTGCTGTTTTCTGAGTTCAAGCTGGGCTTGCTCATACTCAATCAGTCTCTTTCTCCTGTCATGAGAGGATTCTCTCTTATGAGAGGAGACAGAGGTCCCTATTGAGGTGTCAGAGTGGTTAGACTCCTGAGAAGGAGATCTAGACCTTCTGGGCACACTCACTATTCTTCCTGGAGGGACAAAGGGGAGGTCATTCTGATCCTCCTCCTCCTCCTCCACAGGAGGAATTGCGTTTTCCAGGTCAAGGTCAGTTTCACCTTCCTGGCCAGTTTCAGAGGGGGGGGGGGCCTGGGTTTCTTCACCCCTGACCCCTTCCTCATCTTCTGCCCCACCCTCTCTGCCTACCCCTTCAGACCCTAGGGGCCTGCTGAGATCATCAGCTAGTAACATCTCCCTGAGGTGTTGGGTGCTGGCACTTTTGCTTGCCTTCAACTTCCTAGTATTGCATAATGCTCTCAATTCCAAGAATGGGAGTTTATCATACTTGGAGGGAAGAAGCCCACTGGCTTCTGGCAAGGACTCACTGGGTCCTGGCTTTGAAGACATTACTAGTGAGGTGTGGTGTATGCACTACCTACTCTAGTGTGGCCTACTAAACTCTCTTGAGTTGTAGAAAGGGTGTGCTATCCCTTAACACACAACTCTAAGTTCAGTAGAACTTACTGTATACTAAGCTTGATTTATATGTACCTTAGGTACCCTTAGTGGTTTTCAGTTGATCAATTCAATTGAGATTATCTGGTAAAACAATAGCAAGCTGGAATCCCACACGCTGCACACCAATGTGAGAAGTTGGCCTGGCATATGCTGTCCACTAATTATAGTGGGCACCTTGCACCAGTCCAAACAACCCCTTATTGGAGATAGGTTAAAGACAACCTTTATTGAAAGCTATCCTAGTGGTAGCTATGGAGAGCAGCCTTCAGGCTAAGTCTTGAAGGAATGTAAAGCAGCTTGTTTTACCAGTCTATAATCTCTTGAGTGACCAAATGAAAGAGGACCACACCAGGTATATA
The DNA here is from genome assembly GCA_963921515.1 of Calotriton arnoldi. NCBI lineage: Eukaryota > Metazoa > Chordata > Amphibia > Caudata > Salamandridae > Calotriton > Calotriton arnoldi. The sequence goes on from CAWUFW010006820.1 coordinate 223,813, forward strand.
TTCAAAATATATGTATTTATTGCTAAACACACCCCTCTAGTCTCTTTATGAGGCTAGAGTTCGAAGTACATAAGTTATAAGTTAGTTATCTACAGTAATAGCACAAATACACGTTTGAGCCCTAGGGGCGTACCAAACCATATACCAATAAAGTGGTATAAGAACCACGACTGAGCTAGACACAGGGCCTAGAGCCTGTAGAAGTGCTTGGACCACAAGGAACCACCCAAGGTAGTGACACAGGGGACCCACGGGGGACGCGTGCAGTGTATGAACACAGCCGCGAATCGCCGTTAACTTCTATGGGGAAAGTCGCGGTTTGAATTTAAAAGAAAAGGGACACTTAGAGGAGGACTTGGAGCAAACCCTTTGAGAACTAGGCTGTTCTAGTGTCAATACCCACGGGAGCACCGGAGTACTCGAGTTACCTCACCCAGGGGAGCCGGGTGCATAGGTGTCTTTCGGGGTCGGGTTTCGTCGTCGCTTTCAATGGCGATCTGCTGCAAAGTGCTGCTGGCGGCCAAGTCGAAAGTGTTCGGGTGGATCCAAAGGTGGATCGAAGATTTGAAGAACCTGAAAGCAGAGGGGACAGAGTCTGGGTCACTAGCCAGTGACCAGGAAGGCGATGAGCAGATGCCCACCGATGTCGAGTGCTTCAGGTAGGTTGACGGTCGTCTTGACTCTTCAGCCACGAGGTCCAGGAGGCGTCGACGACGACCAGGAGCTGGATTCGAGCTGTCCCACGACGTCTGTCGATTGCAGGGGTGTCGGCGACCGGATTGGACCCAACAAGCCCTGGCAACGGCAAGTCTCGTGGAAATGGAAGAAGGACGATGTTGCAGACCAGCAAGGTCTGTGGGACTCACCCAGCGAGGGTAAGTCAGGGCACGCCTGGAGCAACCAGGGAGCCCAAGCAGAAGAAGATTGGCCTTCGGGAGGGCCTACTAGCCAACGGACTAGTGACCGCGAAGGAGCCTCGAGTCGACGCACGTGGAGCTGGCTCACAGGACACTCGTGGAGTGGAGGCCAGTGATCTTCGGTGCAGTCGGTGCTGGAGGCTGGGGCTACTCGGAGCCCAAAGCACGACTTCGTGGGAGACCCAGAAGAGGATGCACTTGCAAATGCAATCGGTGTCCAGGGGTCACGGTTCCACGTTACCCATGACAGCTACGGGCCTCAGCTTTGCTGGGGACTCAGGGCAGCCTCGGGGAAGTCTGGAAATCCACCTCTGGTGATGCAAAGACTTCGGCGTCCGGCGGGAGCTTCAGCGATGCAGACCGGACAATTGCTTCTTTGGTGCCTGCCAAGCAGGGGAGTCACTCCTTGACCCCAAGGGAGATTCTTCAGTCCTCTAATCTTGAAGTAGAGCATCGAAGGTCCAGGATTCTGTGTCAGAGTTTCGTCCAGGTTAATCTAAAGTCCTAAGGACTGGGGTCCCATACTTATACTAAGGTAGGGGGTTGGACATACTCTGTGGACCCACCTATGGGAGGGTCAGGGCAGAGGGGTGGTTACACCCCTTTCCCTTTGTCCAGTTTCGCGCCAGAGCAGGGGCTGGAAGCCCCTGAGCCGGTTTGAACTGGGGTATGCACAGGGACACCAAATGTGCCCCCAGTGCAGGACTTCAAAGCACCAGAGAGTGCTCCCGCCCAGCCCCAATACACACTATCCTGTCTGGGGAGGTGGTTACACCTCCCTGGGACAGGAAACCTATTGTCCAGGCCTCCCCTGCCGGAGTTTCGGTCAGCAGCAGGAGGCCAGACTCGTGTCTGTGGCAGCGGCATCCATTTTGTGATGCCAGGGCTCTGGAAAGTCAGTACCGGGTATACCGGTGTGTACATGTCTCTCCCTCTAGAAGGGTGGAATGCTACCCCCGCCACCAGAACTGGCGGGGGGTAGTATTCCAAGATGTTTGACACCAAACACGACATGTTTCCGTGCAGCCATCCCAAAGTTAGCATTTAACGCGAGGTTATAATGCGCTTAAGAGTATATGGTCGGGCTGCACTACAAACAGCATCAGAGAAGGGTCTCCGAACGCTGCAGAGGGGCCCAGCTCATGCAGGGGCACCCTCTCACATAGGAACCACGCACTCTGCCTCCAGGATTGATAAGGCCTGCCATAGGAGTGACTTATAGGTTTATATGTGTGTATGTATGTAGTGATATAGGTAGCCTATATCACAGTAAGGGGTGCATGCACCACCTTACCCAGGCTGCAGTAGCAGACCTGTGGTGTCCTTTTGGCTGGCCTTCCAGGGGTGGCACAATACATGCTTCAGCCCCTGGCAGGCCTCTGAGGTACCTATGCCCTGGGTACATAGTATACCATATACTAGGGACTTATAAGGGCACTCCAGATTCCAATCAGAGATGTGCCTAAGGCACATGGAAACCATTTTAGAGAGGAAGCAGCTAGGCTGGGGTTCTGATTAGCAGGGCCCCAGCCAGACTAAAGTCGAAAAACAGTGAAGCATCAGCAAAAAGTGGGGGTACTTATGTGAAGCAGATCCTACTCTCCTACAGTCGGGTCGGCAGAGGGTTTCTTCAGCAAGGGGTTGATCTCTGCGTGTTTCCGGTCTTCCGGGAAGGTGGCAGAGTTGATGGAGCAATTGATGGTGCGGGAGAGTTCGGGGGCGATGGTGGTGCCAGCTCTGTTGAAGATGTAATGCGGGCAGGGGTTCGAGGGTGCTCCGGAGTGGATGCTCTTCATGATCTTGAGGGTGTTGTCCGCAGTGAGGGGAGTCCAGCTGAGTAGGGTCTGTTGGGGTCCAGCGTCGTAGGGTGCGGTGGTTGCGGGTGGGGTGGGAGGGTCTTGGATATCGAGGCTGCCGAAGCTGTCGTATATCTCTTTGATCTTGCTGTTAAAGTAGGTACTGGCATCGTAGCGGTGGATGGTCAGAAAACCAGGGTTCGTAGCGCTGGACGCAGTCCCGGCGCAGATGGGCTTGCCTTTGGCATGTCTGTGGCGTGGCCGCACAGCGGCCGCCATAAGTAGTATGAGGGGGAGGGCTGGCCAGCTGGGAGGTGGGAAAGCGGGAAACAGCGATGGAGCGGGGCGGGGCCACGGTGGACGAGCAGCAGCAGGGACACGGAGGGAAATGGCTCAGAAGTGGAAAAGAGGCAGGAGAGAAGAAAGAGTGAAAAGCACAGAAAAAAGGAAGGAAAAAGAGATCAGAAGGCAGAGAAACAGAGGGTAGAGCAGTGGCAGAGCAGAGAAGCTCCCCACTGGACCACCAGGGATGAGGCGCAGGCGGGTGCCTGCGGGTGGAGGAGAGCCTCGAACTCAGACCAGCAAGGGTCAGGGGCAGCAGCTACTAGGCAGAGCTGTGCGTAAAGGGAAGCAGTTCACTGACAAGGTAGATAAATAGTTGTGATAAAAGATGTACTTATTTATGCAGTCACCTACATGTTAAACATAGAATAATATAACCATAAATAATATGTACATTTGTTAAGCAGAACTAACGAATATCTATATATTAAAAAACATATTTAATATACATGTTTATACAAATGGTAATGGGTCAGGTAAACCTTCGGCTTGCTTAATAAGATTACTCTCAATTTCAAGATTCATTATATACCTGGTGGCAAGAATTCGCTAGCACATTATCTTTCCAGAATGCCAATTCAGATTGATGACCAATCTGAAGATGACAAGGAAGTGGAATCTGTTGTGGCCACATTAGATGACAGGGTGAACTCCTCAGGTATGATCTCTCGTGATGAATGGTTAGATGCCTTGAAGAGTGACAATACTTTGTCTACTGTTATGGATTTTATGAAAAAGGATGGCCCAAGGTAAGATCACTACCTACTTCTCTCAAATCATTTGCACAAATTGAAAGTGAATGGTCAATTTTTGATGGGGTTCATTTTTGCAACGACGTGGCTATTCCACTATCTAATATTAAAATGAAATTGATTGAGTCCGCCCATCAAGGACGCTTAGCTGTAGGAGCTACCTGTAAAAACTTGAAACAATTTTTTGGGTGGCCATCTTTAGATACACAAGTAGGCAACTGGATATCTACATGAAGCATATGATTACTTTCAGACAAACATTTTAATACTCACGAGACACCTTTGCATGCTGTTCGTACCCCAATGAAGTCTGGTCAAAAGTTTCCCTAGACTTTTCTGGTCCGTTTGAAATACTGCCTTTGGTAAACAATGTAGGAAAGTAGGATCTACTTCTGTGGTTACCCCCACTTTTTGGCTGGTGCTAAGCTATATTTGACTAGTCTGACTGGGATCCTACTAATTAGGACCCCAGTCTATCTGCTTTCTCCCTAAAACTGTTGTGTTGAATACTTAGGATTAGTACTATAGTACCCAGGGCATAGGTACCCCAGAATTCCCCAATGGGCTGAAGCATGCATTATGCCACCCGTGGGAGACCATGCAAAAGGGAACTACAGGCCTAGCACCACTTACTAAAGATATAGGTTTACTATATCTAGAGTCACTGCACTTAAAACCTATAAGTCACCCCTACAGCAGGTCTTTGCAATCCTGAAGGCAGGGTGCTTGGTTCTAAGTGAGAGGGTGCCCCTGCAGCCTACGGAGTCCATTCTCCCGGTTGTCAGTGAAGCAGCCATATACTATATGGAGGGGCACCGCGTAATTACGCGATGACCATCCCAAAAACAGCTGCAACGAATCCTATCATGTTTGGTATCAAACATGTTGGAATCATACCCCCACACCGTAAATGGTGTTGGAGGTATGATTCCAAGCACTGGAAGAGCCCTCGGTTAGGCTCTCAGTGTTCTCGGTACCAGCCTTCTTGACCTGGACAGCACAAAATGGTTGCGGCCGACCAGAGACACGATTCTGCCCTCCTGCTGCTGAGCCAGGCTCGAGCAGAGGAAGGTAGGACAATAGGCATCCTGTCACAGGGAGGTGCAACCACTTCCCAGACAGGATTTAGTGTATTGGGATGGGCTGGACGCGCTTACCAGCGCCACTCAATCTGCATGTGGGGTACATGAGCTGCTTGAGGTCCTCTCGTGACTCCTGTTTCTCCGACCTGTGGGTCCATTTGAAAGTCACCTTTGCTTCTCTTGGGCTCCCCTGTTTGTTCGGGGCCTGCCCTGACTCCCCTGCCTTTGGTGAGTCCCCTGGACCTTGCTGGTCACGACGTTGCTCCTTCTTTGATTCCTACGTGGCTTGCCTTTGCCAAGGCTTGTTGGTGCTCCCGCCAGACACCGACCCCTCAGCACTCGACATCCTTCGTGGGACAGCTCGTGCACGGCTCCTGGTCTTCCTCAGCGTCGCCGGGTCATCACAGCTGCAGAGACAAGGTCACCGTCATCCATCCTGCAACACCCGACATCGGAGGGCATTCGTATTCTAAGTCTCCTGGTCACTCCTGAGTGACATAGACTCTGTCCCCTCTGCTTGCAGGTACCTCTCATCAAGAACCCATCTTCAGATTCCACCGGACTCTTTCTCCTCTTCCAGCAGCGGCACTTTCCTGAAGTCCTCCATTGGGTTCGACGGCGGTTTCCGACACCACTTCACACGTATGCACCCGGCTTCCCTGGTGTAGGTAACGTGGGTACTAGGGTATCCACGGGTGGGGTGGCTCTCCAATCTTCTGTCTCCCATGGGGTTTCTTCAGGGTCCACTGGGAAGGTTCCTTAATCTTTAAAAAGCCAACTACGACTTACACGTAGGGTTGTACGGAGCACGCGGTCGTGTACTCATACTGCACAAGCTCTCCGTGGGGTCCCTATCTACTTACCGAGTGGTTCCTTGGGTCCCCAGCACTTCTACATCGATTCAACACTGTCTTGACTCCAGTCGTGGTTCTTATACCACTTTCTTAGTATATGGTTTGGTCCCCCCCTGGGGCCACTGTGTATTTCGCGCTATTTAGTGTGTATTTTTGCTAAAGTATTTTGTGCATTGTGCATACATCCGGGTAGGAGATATTTCTATGTGTTAGAGAGTGTTATATAATAAATACATATTTTTATAACTACTTTGTGTGGTTCTTTTTCATTTAATCTATACTATAAGATTGCATTCTGGTAAAACATCGGCTTTACACTCCTTCTGGACTAAGCCTGAAGGCTGCTCTCCACAGCTACCACTTGGAGAGCTTTCTAAGGTTGTCTAAGACCTCTTAAATCACCATAAGGGTTGTCTGGACTGGTGCAAGGTGCCCACTTACATTAGTGGACATCATATACCAGGCCAGCTTCTCACAAACAATATCTAAATGTTTTAATTGATTCTTTCTCAAAATGGGTTTTCTTTGAATTTGTTTCCAACGCCTATACTTCCACTGTCATAAAGTTCTTAAGTAAAATCTTTGCTACAGAAGGACCACCGAAAGATTTAGTAACTGATAATGGAATGCATTTTGTCTCCTCACAAATGAAAAACTTTATTCTCAGTCATCACCGCAGACATTTGAGAGTAGTCTTATACTCCCCCACCTCAAATGGTCTGGTTGAGAGAATGAACAGATTTCTTAGAGAAGGTATTCAATCTGCTGTCACAAGCAGAGTTCCAGTAGAAGAATAAAAAAAATTATATGGGCTTATCATACCACCCCACACTCTACCACTGGAGTTCCGCCGTTCTCTTTGCTTAAAAAAAGGAAACCCAGATCCCAAGTTTGTCCTTTTTGGTTTAAAGACCTTATCCCCAAAAACAAAGATTGTGATTGCAAAGTAGTTGAAAGAGTTAAAGAAAGAGTTGCAGCAACGCAAGCAACCCACAAAGAACAATATGACAAAACTTGCGCTGTGACATCTGATGACTTCAAGGTTTCTGATTGGGCGTTGATAAAAAGTTCCACTAGGGTAAAAAAAGGTATTTCAATTTACTCTGATTCTGTACAAATTATTAGAGTTACAACTGGTTCACCTCTGTTAGCTGGAAGGGGTTAGTGAAGCAAAAGAGCACTCTTTAAAGTGTCACCTGAGCAAGCTCACAAAATTCTAACACACAAAGGCATTACGAAGGAAGAAGAACAAAACAATCTTTGGTTCACTTTGGAAGGAAGTAATTCAAGTTCTGCCCAAATCTATCCTTCTGTAATGTATAATACTACTGATGTAACTCAAAATGCTGTCCCTACTGCCACTGCTGTGGATAACACTGGTCCTGTGTTAACAAATAATATTGGAGAAAGTCGTGACAGTGAACGTCTTTTGATACTAATACTACTAATGCCGTCGGTACTGGTAGAATTGCACGTTATGCATTCATCCGTTAAAGTACAAAGATTTTTATGTTCATTAAAATTTCATTGTATATTATTATTTTATTTTTTAAGGGGAAAGATGATGTAGTGTTTCACTTTGTCCTTTGTGACTATTACATATACAGTTATGATGCTCCGTTTCATATGTGTTTCTTTTTGTACTGCCTCACACTCTGCATTCCTTCTCCCTGGTATCCAGCTGCGGTTTAACCAGACACAGCTTGGATTCCTTGGAGACAGGACATGCAGAATCTGGGCTACTGAATTTGGATTGAATAAACTTACTTCTAAAAGTTTATCGGAGACTCTGTCTCTCCTTTGCCTGACCTGCAACAGCTGAATTCCCATTTTTATAGCACCAAGATTGTCAAAAGGTGGTGGAAGGTCGTACTGGGGCAAACAAGCATAATGTCAATGAGTAACTGGGGAGGTTGTTGGTTTGTGGACTGTTATTGAATTGTGATATTGTGCATTGTTCTCTGTCGCTGCCAGATATTTCTCCCACGTCTTTGCTGGCATGTAATCTTAACAATCGTTGCCTCGTCAGGGGTCTGTTTATCGTCTTTGGCTATTAGATACCTCCTTCTGGCAGTGATAATAACACTTTATTGTTTATGATTAATAAAAACCTTTCTAATCTAAAACAGCAGGTGAGTTTTCATAAAACAAAAATAGTTTAAGCTGAGAAAAGTTCATACATGTTACAACAATATTATATCACATTGGTCGGCTGCGTATGAATAGCAGCTAATTATTCCTCGGTTTGAGCACAACCTTGATTAAAGTGCATAGGCATTTGGACTGCCATTTGTACATAAATAATGTGTTGGATAAGATGCGACAGGTGGGACCACGTGAAATGTTCAATCAAATAGGTAAGTTGTCCACTGTCCTTTTTGAGCTGCCTGTGTTTTACTGAAAAAACAGTGAGTCTTCTAAAAAAAAAAAAAAAATTGTATTTATAATTTTTCAAAAAGTACATACAGGAAAGCCAATTACCAGATGTATAAAAATAATCATCACATATTTGGTACGTCATGTTACCGGGCCAATAAAAAGGATACATATGATATACAAGAGACATATATGACAAGAAAAAACTGAAAAAGACGACATATCTCATAACAGATCATAATAAAAAAGGGAAAAGAGCATTGAGCGCCATGGGCAACAGAAAGGAATGACCAATAATATAAACAGCAAAAAAATAAAAACACAGTTAATCTGTTGCTTCATCCTCCGTAAAGTCCACTATCGATGACAAATAATTTCGCAGCGGTTTCCAAATATCTTTAGGCCTGGACTGTGACTGACTGGAGGGAAGCATACAATTTAGAATTAGTGTCACGGAAAGACAAGTCTTTCAGCCAGGCTGCCACCGTGGGGAGGGTACGAGTTCCCCAATGTAGGGAGATTTGCCATTTGGCTAATAGAAGAGCAATGGCAGTAAAACAGCAAAGTTCCAGTGGTCGTGGCTTAACATACCCCAATAAAGCTACATGATTGTGATCCAGCGGTACAGCAGATACTCCACTACCATATACTCACTTGGGCCCATACAACTATTTCCACTAAACAGCAAGTAGACCGCTGGGACCTTAGTTTATGTTTTTCATACTTCAAGATCTAGTTATTTCTTTCTTTAACTAAACCTTTCACTGATCAATTAGTTCTTTCCTCTGGTCAATGGACCATTAGTTGGAACTAGTTGATGGTGATAATTAACGTAACTTATTAAACATTTCTTGATTAAATGAAATAATCACAGACTCGGGAAGTTTTAAATCTTTATCTAAATTGATTGTGTGTGAACCATCTCAAACGTTTCAGTACAAACACCCTCATTCGCCAGAGTGTCAATTCAATCAAGTTTCAATAGACATTTAGCAATTCAGATCCACACAATAATTATGCTCAGAAAGAAGAGGACAGAGAGAGAAGAACATCTATCAATACGATATATTTATATTTACCAAGTATGGTGTGAAGACCAACCCCCTGGCCAAAGGGCTGGTAAGGGTCCTCCAGGATAGATCAGGAGACAAAGGCTTCAGGACAGGAATCAGGACAGGATACTCACCTCTCTAAATACCGACGACTGCGTCGCACCCCTCTCTGACACTCTCTTCCTCCTCGTGGTTCTTCCGCGATCTTCTTTCTAACCCAATTAAGTTAAATAGATGGTTCTGCATTCGATTTCTTCATCAGCGTCTCACTGCATCAGCACCACCCCCAGCACCGACAGCATCCCGAGCTCTGCTTCTGTGCTTCCGTTAAGCATTCGTCTCAATGCTCAGTTCATCATCGGCTCCAAAAAGCTCTCTCTTAACTAACTAAAACTACCTCAATTATCCCTTTCCATAGCCATGTACCACCCATTAATGTTTCAATTTTACAAAATACTAACTCTGATTGGACAGGCAAGGGGGATGATCGTCACACCATGCTTACATTTCACTTATTTCTTTAAACCATTGTATTGAAATCCCTCCCCTCAAACTTTATTAAATCATTTCCTTTCCCTTACATCACCAAACTTTATTAATACAAAATGTTGCAACGTTATGAATAAGCTCCTTCATATGAACTCTTCACCCTTATGTTCCCAGGGCACATCTTCGCTGGCCTTGAACGCGTGACAAGTCCTTACTCATCTTTTCGTATTTTCTCTCTAGTACGCATGCGTAGGGTCAAGTCAGTCAGCTCGATTCAGACAAGTGCAGAGGGCCCAAATGTGCACTAATAATAAAGTCAAAAGGAGAAATGTTATTTTAAAAAATAAATGGTTTCACTGTACACCACCAACCTCTACTCTAACCCACTCCATTTATTATTTCCCTTTCTGCATTTGCGTTAGTATAAAACTTATATTTTATTTCAGCTAATCAGGTGACATGCATGTGAGCTTTCAAGCGGCCATTTTATCGTCTATTGCGCAGGCGCAAGAATTTCCCTCCAAGCATTAGTACGTCATACTACGTAGATGTAGTAGACGAATGTGCAGTAAAGATTCCCTGTTAAAGTGCATTTTAGTCCTTCGTTCATGTTATTGCAGTTAGTAAACACATAGGCAAGCTTCATTCTCCTGCGTGTCTTTTTCAAAATGCGAATTATTAATTACAAACACGTTGTTAGTAATTCGTTAGTGAGTTAAAACGAAAGGATTGCTTCCGAGCAAGTCTCATTTACGAGTCCTTGCTCCATCAATCCCCTCTCTGATGGCATCTTAAGCCATCACAAAATTACCCATCCCATCCCAGATACCAATTTTAACACCTTTCAGTTTTTCTCTATTTCTCCTCTCTGGTTTTCATCAATCAACTCGTTTCCTTCTAAATCTCTCATCTTTTTATATAATCTGCCTTTAATTTCTTCCAGCTGTATTTCATCATATTTTCTCTTTCGTTTCTATCCCTTTCCTTTTCTTTCAAAATGTACTTTCTCTTTCCTACCTCTTCTACAACACTTATATTAATCATTATTATCATAGCTACTGTTATTATCATAATTAATGGTATTATTATTTGACCTAGAAAACCCTTCCCAAAGCCAACAAACCATTTCCTATTGATGTTATACTTTTTGTTAGTCTTCCCCACACACTGTCAACCTCCAGTTGGGTCAAGTCTTTATGCATACTTGTAATGTTTTCAATATATCCTTTAATTTTTCTGCTCTTGTCCGGAATATAAGTGCAGCAATGTTGAATTTTCAACATGCCACAAACTCCACCTTCTTTTGCTAACAATATATCAAGAGCAAGACGGTTTTGTAAAACCATAGACCTGATTGCAACCATTTCCGTGTTAATCATTAAAACTCCTCCTGCAGTGTCTGTAGAAAGACGATCAACTATGGTTGATAACTTGTAAATTTTCTGTGAATTCAGAATGACTCCAACTGAGGGTATCAATGCACTAAAAATGTCTCCTACAATTTCAGAAAAACTAGCTCTTCTTCTACGTGTTCGTCCATTAGAATTTCCATTGGTTCCACTGATTTTATCTACATGATAGATCTTTGGAAAAACTATTCCAAAATAACAGCTCCCGTACCATCTTGCAGGTAACCTATAATAGGCATTGCTCCCACAAACGTAATGCACTCCTGGAAATACAGGATCAGTTCCCCCTTTTAGTCCCCACCCTCCTAAAATTAGGAAGTTGTGTTCACATTCACTGGTACCAATGTAATTATTGTTATAATCTGTTTTTAATCTATGGAGGCAGAATTTTCCCCTTTTCACAAAATCCAGGGACATCGCAGCATGAGCCTTGCCATTTGCATAGATTCCCTCTTTCCCAACCCATGGAGGTACATGGGTTTTCTGTTCAGTTGCCTTCCTTATTAAATCCTGTCTCCTTTCTTCTACTAAATCCAAAAATCTTTTTCTTCTTTTCTTAATGTACATGTTAGATTATCTTTTTGTGCCTGTACTAAATCTATCGAACTCATTGTTATGAAAAATTCACCCATAAACTGTGCATTTTTACTACTAGCTACTGGATTCATATTCTTTCTAATAGGTAACTCAGAGAATACTACATCTATATCTGAATAAAAATATTTAAGTCTCCCTGTAGCATAAAATAAACTTGACAAAACACTACATGACACACCATACGTTAAAGGTATATGGTGATATGTCATCCCTTCTGATACTGATGAGGGTAACTTTATACACACGTAGCAATTATTAATCTCCATAGTGCTAACATATTGAAATAACAATTTAATAAACACATTAGAAGACGTATTATAGTCTGATTCATTATGATAGTTTGCTTCATCTTCTACCCCTATTTCTATTTCAGTTTCTTTTATTCTATCCACCTTAACATTAGTATCTGTATTATTCTTGTCACTTGTTTTCATTAACAAAGGTATTCCTACTGTTAGGAATAACCATACTAATGCTGCTAATAAACTACTACAAAAACAAAATCTAAAACACTTTCTTTTTAATCCATGTTTTGGTTTTCCGGTAACTTCAATTTCTGCCATTTTACTCCTGAGAAAATTTATTTTCTCTTATCTTTTCTTTGTCAGTTTGGCTTTCCTTTTTGTTCTTAAGGAGGCCTCAATTTGCTTTCATCAATCTGAACAATATGAATTTCTTCTGTTTCATCAGTCAGATCTAGGGATTCAAATTCTTCGAGTATGACGCAAGTCCACTCAGGAGCCTTGTATCTCCTGTTTAAGTTTCTCAATCTTGGACTTCTTCGAGTTATTTTTGCCAAGGTTAGTTTAGATTGCGTTTGACTTGTGACTTCGTTTACTTGTTCTGGTTTCTTTTCAGATTTTCTCAAGTGATATTTTAGTTTCTTTACTCCAGTTGGCCAATTGTCTCCCTTTCTGATTCTTTTGATTTGCACTGCGTTTTCACCTTCTTTATCTCTTTGTAAAGTTCTTTTTATTTCATTTATTCTAGGCACAATCTGTTCTGTTTGTCTGTTTTCTGTGCTTGTACCTTCTTTTACTTCCACCTGCTCAGGTCCTACCGTATTTTGTTCTTCTTCTTCCTGAGCTTGTTCTTCTAAATCTATCTGACCCTGTTCAGGTCTTACTTCAAACCTTTCCTCTTCTTCTGCCTGAACGTGTTCTTCTACTTTTCCCTCCTCGGGTTCGTGAAAGTCTTTTTTATTTTCCACCTGAGTGTGTTCTTCTTCCCCTGTCTCTTCCTGACTACTTTCCTGTCTTCTCAGTTCTGTTCTTCTTCTGGTTTCAATGACATCATCAATTATTTCAATCACTGCTATCCAGTCTTCCTGACTTATACTTGACTGTTCATCATATGGTTGTCTTTCAGAATCTATCACTCTAGATTCTTCAATTTCACAGTTTACAACTCCTGACGCTTCAGCCTGTTCAGTCAGTGGTTGCTCTTGTTGTTCTGATGGGCTCGGAACTCTTCTGGTATGGCTGGCATAAATCCAATTGGGCAAACCTGCACACTTCACTGCTGTGGTAGTGACTAGTATGGCTTGCCGCGGTTTGTCCCACCTTGGTGCTAGGCACGACTTTCTTGCGTGTTTCTTCACTAACACCTAATCTCCAGGATTCAAATCATGCGCTTAGTCTGGCTGTCTTTCGACTGCGTCTTCTCCAACCTGGTGAGAGACAGAACGCATCATTTCAGCCAATCCTTTGCAATAGTCCAATACCAGATCATCAGTTATACTCATTAGTTTATTTCCAGGAATAAATGCCTGTCTCATGGCTCTTCCCGTGAGAATCTCATGTGGGCTCATTCCTGTTTTTCTGTCTGGAATACTTCTGAGACCCATCAATACAAGAGGGAATGCATCTGGCCATTTCAGCTTTGTGGATGCACACACCTTTCCCAATCTTGACTTGATTGTGCCATTCATCTGTTCAACAATTCCAGAAGCCTCTGGACGATAAGCACAGTGCAGTTTTTGTTCAATGTTAAATGCAGCACAGATTAATCAAATTATTTCATTATTAAAATGAGGGCCTCTATCTGATTCCAAAGTGACTGGAAAACCAAATCGCGGAACTAACTCCCTCAACAACAACTTTGCAACTGTGAGACTGTCATTTCTTCGAGTGGGATAGGCTTCCACCCATCTTGAGAAAAGGCATACTATGACAAGTATATATTTCAGTCCATTGCATGGGGGCAATTCAATAAAATCTAACTGTAGTCTGGTGAAGGGTCCTTCTGCCTTCCCAATCTTTCCCCAGCTTACCACTGCCTTTCTACCTGGATTTTGCTGCTGACAGGTTAAGCATCTTTGGCAAAGGCTTTCTGCGATTACCCTGAACTTCGGATTGTACCAACTCTGTCTGAATAGCCTGATCATTGAATCTCTCCCTATGTGTGTTGCTACATGATACACTCTTGCCATTTTTGAAAGTAAACAATCTGGTATGACTGGTTTTCCATCTAGATACACCCATACCTCATCATGTGGTCTTTTTGTACAAGCTGCCTTTATCCAAATTTCTTTTTCCTTTTCCTCAACTTCTTCCTGCAATTGTCTAATCTCATCCCATGTTTCTGGTACTGAGAAAAGCATAAGTTGGCATCTGGTTTCACCCGTTTCAATTTTTCGGTTTATGGCCACTGTATTTTTGGCACAGTATTTGGCCACTTGGTCAGCATAATTATTGCCAGCAGTCACATAGTCATTTCCTGACCGATGTGCAGCACATTTTACAACTGCTATTTCTTTTGGCAACTGTAATTTCTTCCAACAAATCCTTCACATTTTTGCTGTTTCTGATAGGGGATCCTGAAGAAGTCAGAAATCCCCTCTGCATCCAGAGCTGGCCTAAGTCATGCACAACCCCGAACCCATATTGACTGTCCATGAATATGGTTACTCTCCAATTTTTCCCCTTTTTGCATGCCATTGTTAAGGCAACCAATTCAGCTACTTGTGCAGACTTGACCCCAGGTAAACAGGATGCTTCAATTACCCCAGATATTTTACAAACCGCATATGCAGCACTTAGTCCTCCTTCTTGTGTTCTAAGCCAGGAACCGTCTACAAATAACTCATGGTCAGCCTCTTTCAAAGGTGTCTCCTTTATGTCGGGCCGGGGCTTCGTGCATAAATAACTCAGTCACGTCCAAACAATCATGATCACTCTCATCTCTCACTTCCTCATCGCAGGGGTCTGGCAGTAGGGTAGCTGGGTTCATGATCGTACACCTTATCACAGTCACGTTCTCAGCTCCCAAAATCACTCTTTCATACTTAGTCAATCGACTGGGGGTGAGATGCTGTGTTCTTGTTCGTGTCAAAAGAATCTCAACTGAGTGTGGGACAAAAACTTTTAGCGGATGTCCCATCACTATCGACTCACTTTGCTCCAGACTCATACATGTAGCAGCTACTGCTTTTAAGCAGCCAGGCAATGCTGAAGCCACTGGGTCCAATGTAGCTGAAAAATATGCCACTGGACGTCGACTCAATCCATGTCTCTGTGTTAAGACTGAAAGTGCACAAATTCTCTCTCACAACAGAACAAAGCAAAATCTTTTGAATAATCAGGCATGCCCAAGGCAGGAGCCTCACACAATTTCGCAGTTTCACAAATGCCTCTATGCAGTCATTATTCCAATCAATCGGATCTTTTGCTCTTTTCCGGATCATCTATATCAATGGCTTTGCTAACATCGAAAAACCACTCCTAAAAACATAATCATTTCTTTTTGAGTCTGTGGCATTTGCATTTCTTTGATTATTTTTATTCTTTCCGGTGTCACTTTTCTAACTCCCCTTTCTATTTTATGTCCTAAATATCTAACTTCTCGTTGACAGAATTGTAGCTTCTCTGGAGACACTTTGTGTCCTCCTTCAGCCAAATGATTCAGCAATGCAATTGTGTCTGTGACACAATCTTCTCGTGTTTTTGATGCCACCAGTAGGTCATCAATGTACTGGACCAGAACAGGTTTTCCAGGCATAATCAATGACTCTAGCCACTTTTTCAAGATCTGATTAAAAATTGAAGGACTCTCTGTGTACCCTTGAGTAACTCCACACCATGCGTAAATACGATCTTCAAACTTAAACGTAAAAAGATACTGGCTGTCTGGGTGCAAAGGAATAGAAAAGAACGCTTAGCACAAATCATTCACTGTAAACCAACCTGCATTCCAGGGTATCTGATAGAGAATCACTGCTGGATTTGGCACTATTGGGCAACATGGCACTACAGTTTTATTTATTTTCCGTAAATCCTGCACTATTCTGTATTTTCCGCTAGGCTTTTTCAGTCCCATTATTGGCGAATTACAGGGACTACCCATCACTTCTTTTAAAATACCTTGTTTAACCATTCGTTCAATTTCTGGAATAATTCCTGCTTTTACTTCTGGACTCATTTTGTACTGTCGGGTATTTGGGTATACTGCACCTTCTTTCACTGTCACTTTTACTTTGTCTATATTTGTCATTAGCCCGATGTCTTTTCCTGTAAAATCCCACACTTCTGGATTAACTGTGGTTCTCAACTCTTCTGGTAATTCATTCTCAGTTATTAGTGAAAACATTTCATCTACTTCTGTTCCCTGTTTGGCCAGCATCATCTTGTATACCACGTCTTCATCAGGGGTTTGGAAAGCGACACCATCCGGTGTACAATAGATCGTGCAATTCATCTTGCACAAAAGATCTCTTCCCAACAGATTTACTGGACTGGAATCGCAAACTACAAACCGATGCATTTCTTTGAAGTTTCCACTGTGCACCTCCATTGGTTTTGTGATTGGGGTTCTAATCTGTTGGTTAGACAAGCCTACAACTTGGATTGCTTCTCCCGAGAAGGGTAGGTTTGGGATGTCTGCTGTTCTCACAGTAGACCTGGTAGCACCAGTATCCAATAGGAAAGTAATGTCTTTACCTTCTACTTTCCCATCAACAAATGGACCTGACTGCTCTACCGGCAAGGATGCACCAATCACGCACTCTTCTTCCTCCCCCCTCAGGCACCGTCATTGTGTGGCATTTGAATGTTCTTCATCATTCTGTAAAAAATATTGTGTAATTGTTCTATTATTCTTACCACTTTCTCCTTGAAATCCGGTGTTCGCACTGAAACTTTGATGGTTCACAAAATTTGGCATAGGAGCTGGTGGCACCTGATATTGTGGTGTAACTACCTGCTGCTGCTGATTCATAAGTACTTCATTCTGCATCTGTTGGATTAAATTTTGATTTGGCCCATTATTACTCTTATTATTCTGAGTACTCTTACACTCGTTCTTCCAATGTCCAAGCTTTCCGCACGCATGACAAGGAAACTTCTTTTTTGCTTCTTCTGTGTCCCTTCGTCCCCTATATTTATTACCATTCGCTCCTTGATTACTCTGACTCTGTTCTTTCACTTGATTATTATTTTGGTCATTTGCTTTCTCTTCTTGCTGTTCTGCCAATTTAACTTGTGCCCACATCATTTTCTCTTTTAGCTTCCTACGCCTGGCCTCAATGTCATCTCCACAATATTTCGCGTACTTTAAAATCTCATCCACTGTCTTGCTTTGCCAACACAACATGTGCTGCTGTATCATCTGACTGATTTCTGGTTTCAAACCATATACAAACCGTTACACAAAATGTCCCATATCCTTGTCACCAATATTTTCAAAACCACTATACTGCTTAAACACCTGCAACAACCTCTCATAATACGCATGTACAGATTCATTTGGTTCTTGCGTTGTTCTATCTATTTTTACCCAATCTGTTTCTTTAGGAGGAATTTTCCCTTTCAAATACGTAATCACTTGGTGATACTTTTTCATCACCTCCTCCGAGGGTGCTCCTGTCTTTGCATCTCTAGCATACTCTTCATTAGGCCAGTCAATTGTAATCTTACATTCTGTCCATAAATCAGCAGGTACCACTATATCAAATAGACCACCCAAGTCTTTCAATAAAACCTTTGAAACTTTCACAAATCTCTCTACCTGTTTGTACCACTCAACTGGTTTTTCTCTCAGCTTTGGAAAATCATTTGTAGATGACAAAATGTCTTGTCTACTCCAAGGAACATGAACATATCCACCTCCAGGAACCTCTCTCATTGGACACAATTTTTCCACCTTGGTTGTTTCTCTTACTGGAAATGCAGGTGCTGCTGCTCTCGCTTGTACTTCCTCTTTCTTTCTTATCCATCTAATTCTCCATTTATCAATGTCTCCCCATTTTCGCAAAATGTTCATTAATTCTTTTATCTGTAGTCTCTTTCCAGAAGCATTTACGCTTTCAAAATCCTTATCAGTAAAGTCCACTCGATATGGTTTCTGCAGCAACTTTGACTTCCCTATGTCTATTCCAATCTCTGAAGCAACTTCAGTCAATCTCTCATGCTCTCCTTGTTATACTCTTACATATAAATAATAATTCCTCATCATTATATGCGTTCAATCTCTCTGTACCCACACATCCTGTCATCACCTCTTCTAATTCCACTTTCAATCTGCTAATGTCTAAGATCCTTGGCGTTGGGTTCTGATTATCTCTTTCCTGTGCCCATCTTTCTATTTCTTCAGAGACTACTGTTGCGCCTCCAGTTCCAGCATGAACCAAAGGTCTTCTTTCTCTCAAATTCCTGGGTGTAACTCTCTTTGGAGTTTCCGTCAAAGTTTCCACATTAGGGAGATCCATTAGTGAAATAATTGACTCACTTTCACTAACCTGATCATCTGTAATTATTATTTCTTTTCTAGGACTATTTAGTGGAATTGTCACAGATTGTGGTTTCTGGCAAATCTTATTATCTCCATACAATGGGGTTACCAGACCAATGGTCACTGGTACTGTCAACGCTTCAGTATTCAAATTTAATTGACTTATCTTCTGAACTAGTTCTTCTCTAGTTTTATTCAAAGCATCACTTTCATTGTCCTGCAACACTCTGTTGTATGACGTCTCATGTAAAATCTGTGGGGTTAATGGCATTCCCATTACTGGTGCACTTGGGGTAACCTTACTAGCTGCTTCTTGATACAGTGGTGGATTTTTAATTAATATATCCTCTAACAACTCGTCATCTGATTCACCATATCCTGCTGAGTTCATATGTTTCGTTTTCTCCTTACACTTTCCTCCAGACTGTTCCTCAGCCATTAACACTGGATATAAACCTTCTGATACCATAGCTCTCCTCCATTGTTTCATCTGCCCTTCGTGTGACTCATGCAAGTGTCTGGGAAAGAATCCTCTATACCTTCCACCTCTGCATTTCTCTCGTTCATATGACTCAGTCTCCCATTCTTCCAAAGCCTCATATTGAGTTAACCTAGGTCTAGGTTCCAAATCATTCATTTTCAATCTCAAATTCTGAAGAATCCTCCCATTAAATGTACCATCTTTAGGAAATGCTAACACTCCATCATCCTTCGTATATTCTATCCAGTTTTCCAACCACACGCAAGTATGATATCCTCTTTCCATCATCATAAAAGATGCTGGTGTCTTCGGTGGCGGAATAGGAATTCCCTCTCTAGTCAACACAGGCTTATCCTTTACAAAGAAATTCTTAATTTTCTTTAGAAATGACATCTTTCTCTTCTCTCCATACATCCTTGATTAACGATGTAGGAAATTGTATTCTGCAAACCCTTGAAATCTTCTACCTGTACGTCTTGCACTAACAGTCAAATCAAAATCCCGCATACAATTCTTCTCTCCACCAATCCTAGCGCGGCTTCTAACTAGCTATCCAATCAAATCAGGCTCATGCCCGAGATCTGACCAATGCCAGCGTGGCCTTTTCCTGACGTCAGTTCTGCTCCTTACTACTGACCCCTCCTTTACAAGACTGCTCCTGTCACACGCCCGCTGCTTCTACCAATCCCAGCGCGGCTCACTGTGACGTCAGTACCACTCCGGCAACTGACCTTCCCTTCACAAGGTAATACAAAAAACTTATTTCTCGATATTTTCTTTAAAATCTTTGTTATTAACGACATAAAAACATTCGCTACTCTGTCTGTTCCACTAAATCAAAGGATAGTTTATTTCTTTCCACTACGAGTAAAACCCTTCCGCTTACCCTTCATTCAAGCTCCAGAGAACCTGCTACTCCTCCGGTGTCACCCGTTTTGGAAAATTTGAGACCAAAGTTTCTCCAGCGAACTCCTTTTGCTGTCAATCTAGCTCGGAAGAACCTGCTACTCCTTCAGGGTTACCCTTTCTAGGTGTTATAACGCCTAAAGTTTCACTAGCGAACTCTTTGCTATCAATCACTCTTACTTTTACACAGAAAATAGTCCCTACTTTAACACTGCTAGCCCTACCTAGCTCTTCAGTGTTATTCCAACAGACGAGTAACCTCACTGCAGCATGGTTTCTATCGCCACCCGCTATTCATTCCCCGGGAATTTTCCAGACGACATAAAACAAAGACGCTAACTCTTTCTGTTAAAACAGAAGTCAAAAATCAATAATCTATACTTATCACCAAACTAGTCAATAACAACCATAACTCTGCTACCAGAAAACTGATCCAGCGGTGTACTAACAGCAGATACTCCACTACCATATACTCACTTGGGCCCATACAACTATTTCCACTAAACAGCAAGTAGACCGCTGGGACCTTAGTTTATGTCTTTCATACTTCAAGATCTAGTTATTTCTTTCTTTAACTAAACCTTTCACTGATCAATTAGTTCTTTCCTCTGGTCAATGGACCATTAGTTGGAACTAGTTGATGGTGATAATTAACGTAACTTATTAAACATTTCTTGATTAAATGAAATAATCACAGACTCTGGAAGTTTTAAATCTTTATCTAAATTGATTGCGTGTGAACCATCTCAAACGTTTCAGTACAAACACCCTCATTCGCCAGAGTGTCAATTCAATCAAGTTTCAATAGACATTTAGCAATTCAGATCCACACAATAATTATGCTCAGAAAGAAGAGGACAGAGAGAGAAGAACATCTATCAATACGATATATTTATATTTACCAAGTATGGTGTGAAGACCAACCCCCTGGCCAAAGGGCTGGTAAGGGTCCCCCAGGATAGATCAGGAGACAAAGGCTTCAGGACAGGATACTTCACCTCTCTAAATACCGATGACTGCTTCGCACCCCTCTCTGACACTCTCTTCCTCCTCGTGGTTCTTCCGCGATCTTCTTTCTAACCCAATTAAGTTAAATAGATGGTTCTGCATTCAATTTCTTCATCAGCGTCTCACTGCATCAGCACCACCCCCAGCACCGACAGCATCCCGAGCTCTGCTTCTGTGCTTCCGTTAAGCATTCGTCTCAATGCTCAGTTCATCATCGGCTCCAAAAAGCTCTCTCTTAACTAACTAAATCTACCTCAATTATCCCTTTCCATAGCCATGTACCACCCATTAATGTTTCAATTTTACAAAATACTAACTCTGATTGGACAGGCAAGGGGGGATGATCGTCACACCATGCTTACATTTCACTTATTTCTTTAAACCATTGTATTCAAATCCCTCCCCTCAAACTTTATTAAATCATTTCCTTTCCCATACATCTCCAAACTTTATTAATACAAAATGTTGCAACATTATGAATAAGCTCCTTCATATGAACTCTTCACCCTTATGTTCCCAGGGCACATCTTCGCTGGCCTTGGACGCGTGACAAGTCCTTACTCATCTTTTCGTATTTTCTCTCTAGTACGCATGCGTAGGGTCAAGTCAGTCAGCTCGATTCAGACAAGTGCAGAGGGCCCAAATGCGCACTAATAATAAAGTCAAAAGGAGAAATGTTATTTTCAAAAATAAATGGTTTCACTGTACACCACCAACCTCTACTCTAACCCACTCCATTTATTATTTCCCTTTCTGCATTTGCGTTAGTATAAAACTTATATTTTATTTCAGCTAATCAGGTGGCATGCATGTGAGCTTTCAAGCGGCCATTTTATCGTCTATTGCGCAGGCGCAAGAATTTCCCTCCAAGCATTAGTACGTCATACTACATAGATGTAGTAGACACATGCGCAGTAAAGATTCCCTGTTAAAGTGCATTTTAGTCCTTCGTTCATGTTATTGCAGTTAGTAAACACATAGGCAAGCTTCATTCTCCTGCGTGTCTTTTTCTAAATGCGAATTATTAATTACAAACACGTTAGTAATTCGTTAGTGAGTTAAAACGAAAGAATTGCTTCCGAGCAAGTCTCATTTACGAGTCCTTGCTCCATCAATGGTCTGCAGAGAGTGGTCGCTCGACCATAAGAGACATAGTGGAGAAAATATCCTTCCAAAAGGATGCTATCATCACACAGGTCCAAGTCAGGTGGTAAAAGTCTGCATGATCTGCCTGACATTTTGGGCACTTATGGGATCTAGTAGGATCAACTTTTGACGGCGCGTGACGGGGTGATGTAAGCTCTGTGGAGGTATTTATAGTGCAGTATTTTATGCCGGTGGTTACCGGAAACGAGTCTGGTCTGCATACAGCAATAATACCAGATCTTGTCCGAAATATAGCACCCAGATTGGGTTCCCACGCAGCCCTGACTTTCTCTGCTCCAGCGGGTTTTAACTGTAGGGAAGTATGATGTAGTTTAGAGACCAAGTGACTATTGTCTGGGGACGCTATCATTAATGTAAGACACACAAGATGATGGACGGAATGTTGCACATTGGCAAACATTCACCCCCAGTCACAGATCTGGGTTTAATCCATCGTTATTTTGCTTCACCACGCCACCCCAGTTCCGACATAGCCATATGCAAATCAGTCTTGACCCTGTGCCTCATGGGAACAGTCCAGACCGAACTGCCAAGCCATGTCTTCCCTGGACCGGAATCTAGCATCCTAGGACCGGTTTCGGGCATTCAGCCCTCATCAGCCAGGATAGCCTAACTCCAGTGGCGCAGTGAGCACGGGACCCACGTCTGGGCATAGCCTTCCCACTTAGGGCGAAATGCAAAACACACAAGATGATGGACGGAATGTTGCACATTGGCAAACATTCACCCCCAGTCACAGATCTGGGTTTAATCCATCGTTATTTTGCTTCACCACGCCACCCCAGTTCCGACATAGCCATATGCAAATCAGTCTTGACCCTGTGCCTCATGGGAACAGTCCAGACCGAACTGCCAAGCCATGTCTTCCCTGGACCGGAATCTAGCATCCTAGGACCGGTTTCGGGCATTCAGCCCTCATCAGCCAGGATAGCCTAACTCCAGTGGCGCAGTGAGCACGGGACCCACGTCTGGGCATACCCTTCCCACTTAGGGCGAAATGCAAAACACACAAGATGATGGACGGAATGTTGCACATTGGCAAACATTCACCCCCAGTCACAGATCTGGGTTTAATCCATCGTTATTTTGCTTCACCACGCCACCCCAGTTCCGACATAGCCATATGCAAATCAGTCTTGACCCTGTGCCTCATGGGAACAGTCCAGACCGAACTGCCAAGCCATGTCTTCCCTGGACCGGAATCTAGCATCCTAGGACCGGTTTCGGGCATTCAGCCCTCATCAGCCAGGATAGCCTAACTCCAGTGGCGCAGTGAGCACGGGACCCACGTCTGGGCATACCCTTCCCACTTAGGGCGAAATGCAAAACACACAAGATGATGGACGGAATGTTGCACATTGGCAAACATTCACCCCCAGTCACAGATCTGGGTTTAATCCATCGTATTTTGCTTCACCACGCCACCCCAGTTCCGACATAGCCATATGCAAATCAGTCTTGACCCTGTGCCTCATGGGAACAGTCCAGACCGAACTGCCAAGCCATGTCTTCCCTGGACCGGAATCTAGCATCCTAGGACCGGTTTCGGGCATTCAGCCCTCATCAGCCAGGATAGCCTAACTCCAGTGGCGCAGTGAGCACGGGACCCACGTCTGGGCATACCCTTCCCACTTAGGGCGAAATGCAAAACACACAAGATGATGGACGGAATGTTGCACATTGGCAAACATTCACCCCCAGTCACAGATCTGGGTTTAATCCATCGTTATTTTGCTTCACCACGCCACCCCAGTTCCGACATAGCCATATGCAAATCAGTCTTGACCCTGTGCCTCATGGGAACAGTCCAGACCGAACTGCCAAGCCATGTCTTCCCTGGACCGGAATCTAGCATCCTAGGACCGGTTTCGGGCATTCAGCCCTCATCAGCCAGGATAGCCTAACTCCAGTGGCGCAGTGAGCACGGGACCCACGTCTGGGCATACCCTTCCCACTTAGGGCGAAATGCAAAACACACAAGATGATGGACGGAATGTTGCACATTGGCAAACATTCACCCCCAGTCACAGATCTGGGTTTAATCCATCGTTATTTTGCTTCACCACGCCACCCCAGTTCCGACATAGCCATATGCAAATCAGTCTTGACCCTGTGCCTCATGGGAACAGCCCAGACCGAACTGCCAAGCCATGTCTTCCCTGGACCGGAATCTAGCATCCTAGGACCGGTTTCGGGCATTCAGCCCTCATCAGCCAGGATAGCCTAACTCCAGTGGCGCAGTGAGCACGGGACCCACGTCTGGGCATACCCTTCCCACTTAGGGCGAAATGCAAAACACACAAGATGATGGACGGAATGTTGCACATTGGCAAACATTCACCCCCAGTCACAGATCTGGGTTTAATCCATCGTTATTTTGCTTCACCACGCCACCCCAGTTCCGACATAGCCATATGCAAATCAGTCTTGACCCTGTGCCTCATGGGAACAGTCCAGACCGAACTGCCAAGCCATGTCTTCCCTGGACCGGAATCTAGCATCCTAGGACCGGTTTCGGGCATTCAGCCCTCATCAGCCAGGATAGCCTAACTCCAGTGGCGCAGTGAGCACGGGACCCACGTCTGGGCATACCCTTCCCACTTAGGGCGAAATGCAAAACACACAAGATGATGGACGGAATGTTGCACATTGGCAAACATTCACCCCCAGTCACAGATCTGGGTTTAATCCATCGTTATTTTGCTTCACCACGCCACCCCAGTTCCGACATAGCCATATGCAAATGGACTGTTCCCATGAGGCACAGGGTCAGACTGATTTGCATATGGCCATGTCTGAACTGGGGTGGTGGAGTGAGCTAAAGAATGATGATGGATTAAACCCAGATCAGTTGACTGGGGGTGAGTGTTTGATTTGCTCAAACGCTCCGTCCATCGTCCCCTTTAGTATCGCTTTGTTCGCCCTAAGTTGGCAGGGTATGCCCAGACGTGGGTCCCTTGCTCACTTTGCCACTGGATTCAAGCTAGCCTGGCTGATGACGGCTGAATGGCCAGAAACCGGTCCCAGGATGCTTGTTTCCGGTCCAGGAAGACATGGCTTGACAGTTCGGGCTGGACTGTTCCCATGAGGCACAGGGTCAGACTGATTTGCATATGGCCATGTCTGAACTTGGGTGGTGGAGTGAGCTAAAGAATGATGATGGATTAAACCCAGATCAGTTGACTGGGGGTGAGTGTTTGATTTGCTCAAACGCTCCGTCCATCGTCCCCTTTGGTATCGCTTTGTTCGCCCTAAGTTGGCAGGGTATGCCCAGACGTGGGTCCCTTGCTCACTTTGCCACTGGATTCAAGCTAGCCTGGCTGATGACGGCTGAATGGCCAGAAACCGGTCCCAGGATGCTTGTTTCCGGTCCAGGGAAGACATGGCTTGACAGTTCGGGCTGGACTGTTCCCATGAGGCACAGGGTCAGACTGATTTGCATATGGCCATGTCTGAACTGGGGTGGTGGAGTGAGCTAAAGAATGATGATTGATTAAACCCAGATCAGTTGACTGGGGGTGAGTGTTTGATTTGCTCAAACGCTCCGTCCATCGTCCCCTTTGGTATCGCATCATTAATGTAAGAGGCGGGGAAATCTGTAGGTTCGGGCAGGTAAGTAGGTAGCACAGCTCCTTGTGTGCCATGCAATTGATGAAGCGTGAATCTGTCCATAGCTGAAGAGTGCCCTTCCTTGGACATCGTAGAACTCGACTTAAACGTGCTATCTATAAACAGGTCGCCCACAAGCCGTGGGCACCATGAGTGCACTGAACAATTTGCTCATGAGGAAGTGGAAGCCAAGGGTTAACTGCGAGTCTTTTAGTTGGTATTTGCACCTCGTGAGATTGACCTCTGCTGCAAAAGGCTCCGTGGCCTACGTACAAAACCAAATGCATGAGTGCTAAACGCACAATTTAAAAGAGACTTACGACAATCATGTGCATGTTTATTAAAAACATTTTAAAACCTCTAAAACGTACCATGATTTGAGTCCTTTCTTAAAGTGCTTCTACAGCAAATGGTGACATGCTAAAACTTATTAGTTGGGGTGAGGTGCTATTGCACCCGAAGCGTAAAGTACTGTAATGATCAGTTTGCCTTGAATACCAGAAAATATGCACAAGGGACAAGGACAAAGAATCATAAACAAATGGCACACCTTCTACCACGCCAGACCAGGACTCACGGGGTCTCTTAGATTTTTCAACTCCTTGGCTGCTAGGGCCAAAAAGTTCATAGCCTTGCATACTGACTGCTCCTGGGGCCCTCCTAAGAGCTTAATCACGGCCGTCCAACATGATCTTATTTTCAACTGTCTTAGAGATGGACATACTAGTTTCTTCCTAAGTGATAATAACGCCAGGCAAATGCACAACAAGTGGAGCAATGTTTCACTACAGGTCCATGGTGGACCTGGATTGTTTCCATGCCAGGGTTAGGTCTTGTGGTGAGAACACTCCCAGCCTAGTTAGCATCAAGTTGTGCTTCTTTGACTCAGAGAAGTGTGCCCACAGATATGGTTGAGGTTTCAAAACTTTGTAAGTAGGCAAGACCACTGCGCTTGCCTTTTGTTCACCAAGGCTGCCTTGTCTGTTAAAAATGATTGACGTTGTTGTTTGCCCCCAAAACAATAAAAAGATTTAAACCTAAAAATGATTTACGTTTTGTAGGAAGGTGGAATCTGACTATATGGTTGCCCCCACTTTTTTTATGGTGTTTTGCTGGTTTATGACTTAGTTGGACTGGGATCCTGCTATTCAGGGCCCCAGTCTATCTGCTCTCTCTAAATGACATGGAGTGCACTCTAGGTGCACTAGTGATTGGATACTGTGGTGCCTTATGAGTCCCTAGTATATGGTACCTTAGGTACCAAGGGCATAGGTACTTCACAGGCCTACCAGGGGCTGCAGCATGTATTATGCCACCCCTGGGAAGCAGACTAAATCTGACACCACAGGCCTGCTACTGCAGCCTGGGTGAGGTGGTGCTAGCACCCCTCACTGAGATATAGGTTTCCTATATCTCTCCTGCACACACATATAAACCTATCAGTCACCCCTAAGGCAGGCCCTATCAATCCTGAGGGCAGGGTGCTTGGCTTCTATGTGAGGGGGTGCCTCTGCTTGAGCAGGGCCCCCCTGCAGCTCTCAGAGTCTATTCTCTGGGGCTGTTTGTGGATGCGGTTAAACCATATACTCTTAAGTGCATTATATCCTCGCGGTAAAATGCTAACTTTGGAATGGCTGCATCAAAACATGTCGTGTTTGGTGTCAAACATCTTGGAATACTACCCCCCCGCCAATCCTGGCGGCGGGGGTAGCATTCCACCCTTCTAGAGGGATAAGACATGTACCTGCTGTGGAAACGCGGTAGAATCCTGCAGAGCCCTGGCATCACAAAATGGATGCCACCAGTCACAGACACTGGGCTGCCCTCCTGCTGATGACCGAAACTCACAGTGGAGGAAGCCCAACAATAGGCATCCTGTCACAGGGAGGTGTAACCACCTCCCAGACAGGGTTTAGTGTATTGGGGCTGGGTGGGTGCACTCTTAGAGTGCTTTGAAGTCCTGCACTGGGGGAGCAGAAGGCTCCTCTGTGCATATGCCAGTTCAAACCAGCTCAGGGGCTACCTGCCCCTGCTCTGGCGTGAAACTGGACAAAGGGAAGTGGGTGTAGCCACCCCTCCCTTGACCCTCCCATAGGTGGGGTCATAGAGCTAGTCCATCCCCTCTTTTTAGTATAAGAGGGGGAACCTTGCCATTGCAAAGCAGATAACCCCTGGACGACGCTCTACAGAAGAATCCTGGCCCTTCGACGTTCCACTACCTTTGGAAGACAGAAGAATCTCCCTTGGAGTCAAGGAGTGACTCCCCTGCTTGGCAGGCACCAAAAACGACAACGACGGTCGCAAACTACGCCGCTCCCGCCGGAGTCCGAAGTCCCTGCAGCCCAAGAAGTGGATTTCCTGACCTCTCCCAGGCCATCGTGAGTCCCCAGCGAAGCTGAGGCAAGTGGACCCCACGAGTGACGAGGAACCGCGACCCCTGGGTACCGTGCACTATTGTCGAGTGCAACCCCTTCACAACGTTCTACGAACCTGTGCTTTGGACCACGTGTGGTCCCGACCTCCAGCAGGAATCCCTCCGAAGATCAGAGGCCTACACCGTCCCGAGTGACCGTGGGCCCCTGTTGAGTGATTCCGCCCGAGGTGTCTTCGCGATCCCTTGCCCGCTGGCTTGTGGGTCCCCAGAAGACTTCTTAAAGAAACCAAAGGGCTCCCCTGGTTGCTCCAGGCCTGCCCTGACTTACCCTCGCTGGGTGAGTTCCACAGACCTTGCTGGTCTGCGCCATCGACTTTTCTTCATCTCCCCGAGACTTGCGGCTGCCAAGGCTTGTTGGCTCTGATCGAGTTGCCGACACTGCAGTCAGCTACAGACGTCGAGGGACACACCGAATCCAGCTCCTGGTCGTCGTCGACGCCTCCTGGACCACGTGGCTGAAGAGTCAAGGCACCCGCAACCGACCTGAATCACTCGACGACGGTGGGCATCCATCTTCCTTGCCCCGAGTCACTGCCAAGTGACTTTGAACACTGTCCCCTCTGCTTTCAGGTCATCCTTCTTCAGAATCCAGGCTTGGATTCCACCGGACACTTCTTCAGCTCCCGCAAGCAGCAAGTCTTCTTTGTTCGCCATTGAAAACGACGCCGCGACCCGACACCAAAGGACACCTGTGCACCCGGCTTCCCTGGGTGAGGTAACTCCAGCACTACGGTGCTCCTGTGGGTGTGGGCCCTAGAACGACTTACCCTGTAAGTGACTTGCTTGTAGGTTCTATAGAAGTATCCTAAAACTCTTTATTTCCAACCGCGACTTGCCCCATTGAAGTCAACGGCGATCCGCGCCTGTGTATCTACACTGCACGCGTCCCCCGTGGGTCCTTTACTTACCTGCCTTGGGTGGTTTCGTGAGGCCCCAGCACTTCTGAAGGCCCTAGGCCTTGTCTCCCTGCAAGTCGTTGTCCCTAAGTCTCTTACTTAGTATATGGTCTGGTACGCCCCTAGGGCCCCAGCCATATTTTGTGCTTAACTTATTGTGAAACGTTGATTTGTGCATATGTTTGTCTTCTAATCTCATAAAGAGATTAGTAGAGAGTTATTTAGAAATAAATACATATATATTTGATATATATACCTGTGTGGTGTCTTTTCATTTGGTGATTCAAGAGATTATATGGTAAAACAAGCTGCTTTACATTCCTCCGAGACTTAGCCTGAAGGCTGCTCTCCACAGCTACCACTAGGATAGCTTTCTTTAAAGGTTGTCTTAAACCTATCTACCATAAGAGTCGATTTGCCCTGGTGCAAGGTGTCCACTTTAATTAGTGAACAGCATATACCAGGCCAACTTCTCACATTGGTGGGCAGCGTGTGGGATTCCAGCTTGCCATTGTTTTACCAGAAAATCTCTATTTGAATTACTAACTGAAAACCATTATAGGTACTCAAGGTACATATAAAGTCAAGCTTAGTATCAATAAGTTCTACTGAACTTAGAGCTGGGTGCCAAGGGATAGCACACCCTTTCCACAGCTCAAGCTAGGATCAGTAGGCCACAAACTAGTGTAGGTAGTACAACACTGCACAACACTAGAATGTCCTTAAAGAGTGGACCCAGTGGATCCACTCAGCCTCAGTATAAGGACATGGCTTTCTCTGACTTGAGAGCCATGTGTGTTGACAGACACCTGAGGCTAGGACAGAGTCCCTCAACACTACACCTGATAGATCTGCTGACAGCAGATGACCTTAGATTGGCTCTAGGAGCTAGGGGTTCTGAATCAGTGGGTGGGTCAGTCATAGTATCTGGGTCAGATGATGAAAATCAGAATGACCAAGACTCTGTGATTGAAGGGCCAGGCTTCAAGGGGCCTGAAAAGGACAGAGGAATTCTCCATAAGAGAACTGACAGAGAGGAGGAGAGGCACAGATCCCCTTCCAGGGAATCTGACCACTCTTATCACTCTGGCAGAGAATCTGTCCAGCAGAGGAACTCATACTTTCCCTTAAGAGAGACCTCCTCTGAGAGAAGGTGCAAACTGCTCCAGTATGAGGAAGCCAAAGTGGCCCTCAGAACCAAGCAGTTGGCACTGGATAGAGAAGCCCTGGAGATCCAGAGAGCTTCCAGAAGGGAGGGTTTAGAACCCCCTGGTGGCAGCAACAGTGTCCCTAGAGGCAGAGAATATGTCCCTGACCATAGGAACCTGAGCAAGGTTGTTCCTCCCTACCAGAGTGGGGATGATATCCACAAGTGGATAACTGCTATGGAGAGGGCCTGTAGAGTACAGCAGGTCCCCCAAAAGCAGTGGGCAGCAATCTTGTGGCTCTCCTTTTCAGATAAAGGTAGAGACAAGCTCCTCACTGTTAGAGAAGAGGATGCTGATGATTATGAGGTCCTGAAGAGTGCACTGATAGATGGGTTTGGCTTAACCACTGAGCAGTACAGGTTGAAGTTCAGAGATACCCAGAAGGCACAGACTCAGGACTGGACTGACTTTGTAGATTGTGCATCCAAGGCTCTGGAGGGTTGGCTGGTTGGCAGTAGGGTTACTGATTTCAAAGGATTTTATAATCTAATGATGAGAGAACAGATCCTTAATAATTGTCAAAACCAGCTTTTACACCAGTACCTGGTGGACTCTGATCTGACCTCTCCCCAAGAATTGGGAAAGAAGGCAGACAAATGGGTCAGAACCAGGGTAAGGCCTAAGAATCAGGGTGGTGACCACAAGAAAGATTCTACCAAGTCCCAAGAGAAAGGTGGGGATAAATCCAAGGATAAGTCCACTACAGGGCCCCAAAATTCCTCTTCTGGGGGTGGGTCCCAAACTCCTTCCTCTCCTGAAAAGAAACCCTATTGCCATGTCTGTAAAAAGCCTGGGCACTGGAAATCTGATCCCAGTTGTCCCAGGAATGGCAATAAAGAAAATGTTCCTCCAACAACTACTACCACCCCTCCTGGTACTACCAGTAGTAATCCTCCAGTTGGGAGTAGTGCACCCAAAAAGTTAGGTGCTTTTGCAAGAGGAACAGAGGTGGGCCCTAGTTTAGACAGGACCCCCTCAACAGACTCCTCAGATTCTGATGGTGGTGTAGGATATGCCACCTTTACCATGGGTCCCATAGCATTGGGCAGGTACAGACTGGAGCCAATAATTAATGGTCAGAAAGCTGTGGCATTTAGGGACACAGGGGCTAGTGTCACCATGGTGGCAGGGAAACTAGTCCCCCTCACCAGCTTTTACCTGAGTTTAAATACCAGGTGACCAACATTGATGGTGTCAGAACAGATCACCCCATGGCCATAGTCAATCTCAGCTGGGAGGGGGTCACAGGCCCAAAGAGAGTGGCAGTGTCCCCAACCTTACCTGTAGATTGCCTGATGGGCAATGATCTGGAAATTTCAGCCTGGGCTGAAATTGAACACCAAACCCATCTGAAGATGTTGGGTGTCCCTGTAAAGGTTAGGGGGCTGTGATGGCCTCAGCCCCAGCCCAAGATTATGGAGAGATGGAGCCTGGAAGAATGGCCCACTCTCCCCCAAAAGAGAGCACAAGGGTTGAAGAAAAGTCTTCTTCCCCCCAGACAGTAGGTAAGGGTCAGCCTCCTCAGGGAACTGACCCTACCCCTAGTGAAGGAACTGCCCCAGAGGTAGTCAGGCCTGGCCTGGCCACACCCCTGATGGCAGAGGACCCTTCCAAGGTGGTACCCAGTCTGGAGCAGGTAAACTGCCCCTCTCTACCCTGCCTCAGTCAGCCCAGGGCTGCAGAGGTCAGGGAGGTCAGTGGACCCCCAGGGCCCCCTGTCCAGAGGAACCCCCATCAGCAGATAAGGGGCACCCAGTCTAGTAGCCCTAGCCAGGTGAAAATTCCTCAACCCACTGAGGGATCCCCCATACCTTTATGTAGGGACCTCCCCCAGAAGGACTCTGTTAGGCAAGGGCAAACCTGGGACCAAAAGGTTCCAAACCTGCCATGTCCCTCCAGTAGTCCATTCAAAGGGACCCAACCCCCAGCTGTAGGCAGCCAAAGGTTGACCCTTAGAGCAAAATGCAACTCAGTCATGGAAAGACAGGCATACATGGTGACCAGTGATCTGAGGAAGCTGAGGCCAACCTTCCTAGGGCCTCACTTCCCTACTCAGACACCTCACCAGCCTTGTACTTTACCAGAGCACACCAGAGGTAGTGATTCCCCATGGTGGAGACCCTCTCACACCCTTAGGGTGAGGGATTGCTTAGTGGACCATCAGACAGGGGGCAACCATGCTAGTGCAGGTGCTTCCTTATATGGCCACTTAGTCAATAAAGGCTCAACTGGCCAAGGTTAGCCTTATCTCCTTTCGTTTGGGGGGGTTATGTAGGAAGGTGGAATCTGACTATATGGTTGCCCCCACTTTTTTTATGGTGTTTTGCTGGTTTATGACTTAGTTGGACTGGGATCCTGCTATTCAGGGCCCCAGTCTATCTGCTCTCTCTAAATGACATGGAGTGCACTCTAGGTGCACTAGTGATTGGATACTGTGGTGCCTTGTGAGTCCCTAGTATATGGTACCTTAGGTACCAAGGGCATAGGTACTTCACAGGCCTACCAGGGGCTGCAGCATGTATTATGCCACCCCTGGGAAGCAGACTAAATCTGACACCACAGGCCTGCTACTGCAGCCTGGGTGAGGTGGTGCTAGCACCCCTCACTGAGATATAGGTTTCCTATATCTCTCCTGCACACACATATAAACCTATCAGTCACCCCTAAGGCAGGCCCTATCAATCCTGAGGGCAGGGTGCTTGGCTTCTATGTGAGGGGGTGCCTCTGCTTGAGCAGGGCCCCTCTGCAGCTCTCAGAGTCTATTCTCTGGGGCTGTTTGTGGATGCGGTTAAACCATATACTCTTAAGTGCATTATATCCTCGCGGTAAAATGCTAACTTTGGAATGGCTGCATCAAAACATGTCGTGTTTGGTGTCAAACATCTTGGAATACTACCCCCCGCCAATCCTGGCGGCGGGGGTAGCATTCCACCCTTCTAGAGGGATAAGACATGTACCTGCTGTGGAAACGCGGTAGAATCCTGCAGAGCCCTGGCATCACAAAATGGATGCCACCAGTCACAGAACACTGGGCTGCCCTCCTGCTGATGACCGAAACTCACAGTGGAGGAAGCCCAACAATAGGCATCCTGTCACAGGGAGGTGTAACCACCTCCCAGACAGGGTTTAGTGTATTGGGGCTGGGTGGGTGCACTCTTAGAGTGCTTTGAAGTCCTGCACTGGGGGAGCAGAAGGCTCCTCTGTGCATATGCCAGTTCAAACCAGCTCAGGGGCTACCTGCCCCTGCTCTGGCGCGAAACTGGACAAAGGGAAGTGGGTGTAGCCACCCCCTCCCTTGACCCTCCCATAGGTGGGGTCATAGAGCTAGTCCATCCCCTCTTTTTAGTATAAGAGGGGGAACCTTGCCATTGCAAAGCAGATAACCCCTGGACGACACTCTACAGAAGAATCCTGGCCCTTCGACGTTCCACTACCTTTGGAAGACAGAAGAATCTCCCTTGGAGTCAAGGAGTGACTCCCTGCTTGGCAGGCACCAAAAACGACAACGACGGTCGCAAACTACGCCGCTCCCGCCGGAGTCCGAAGTCCCTGCAGCCCAAGAAGTGGATTTCCTGACCTCTCCCAGGCCATCGTGAGTCCCCAGCGAAGCTGAGGCAAGTGGACCCCACGAGTGACGAGGAACCGCGACCCCTGGGTACCGTGCACTATTGTCGAGTGCAACCCCTTCACAACGTTCTACGAACCTGTGCTTTGGACCACGTGTGGTCCCGACCTCCAGCAGGAATCCCTCCGAAGATCAGAGGCCTACACCGTCCCGAGTGACCGTGGGCCCCTGTTGAGTGATTCCGCCCGAGGTGTCTTCGCGATCCCTTGCCCGCTGGCTTGTGGGTCCCCAGAAGACTTCTTAAAGAAACCAAAGGGCTCCCCTGGTTGCTCCAGGCCTGCCCTGACTTACCCTCGCTGGGTGAGTTCCACAGACCTTGCTGGTCTGCGCCATCGACTTTTCTTCATCTCCCCGAGACTTGCGGCTGCCAAGGCTTGTTGGCTCCGATCGAGTTGCCGACACCGCAGTCAGCTGCAGACGTCGAGGGACACACCGAATCCAGCTCCTGGTCGTCGTCGACGCCTCCTGGACCACGTGGCTGAAGAGTCAAGGCACCCGCAACCGACCTGAATCACTGGACGACGGTGGGCATCCATCTTCCTTGCCCCGAGTCACTGCCAAGTGACTTTGAACACTGTCCCCTCTGCTTTCAGGTCATCCTTCTTCAGAATCCAGGCTTGGATTCCACCGGACACTTCTTCAGCTCCCGCAAGCAGCAAGTCTTCTTTGTTCGCCATTGAAAACGACGCCGCGACCCGACACCAAAGGACACCTGTGCACCCGGCTTCCCTGGGTGAGGTAACTCCAGCACTACGGTGCTCCTGTGGGTGTGGGCCCTAGAACGACTTACCCTGTAAGTGACTTGCTTGTAGGTTCTATAGAAGTATCCTAAAACTCTTTATTTCCAACCGCGACTTGCCCCATTGAAGTCAACGGCGATCCGCGCCTGTGTATCTACACTGCACGCGTCCCCCGTGGGTCCTTTACTTACCTGCCTTGGGTGGTTTCGTGAGGCCCCAGCACTTCTGAAGGCCCTAGGCCTTGTCTCCCTGCAAGTCGTTGTCCCTAAGTCTCTTACTTAGTATATGGTCTGGTACGCCCCTAGGGCCCCAGCCATATTTTGTGCTTAACTTATTGTGAAACGTTGATTTGTGCATATGTTTGTCTTCTAATCTCATAAAGAGATTAGTAGAGAGTTATTTAGAAATAAATACATATATATTTGATATATATACCTGTGTGGTGTCTTTTCATTTGGTGATTCAAGAGATTATATGGTAAAACAAGCTGCTTTACATTCCTCCGAGACTTAGCCTGAAGGCTGCTCTCCACAGCTACCACTAGGATAGCTTTCTTTAAAAGGTTGTCTTAAACCTATCTACCATAAGAGTCGATTTGCCCTGGTGCAAGGTGTCCACTTTAATTAGTGAACAGCATATACCAGGCCAACTTCTCACACGTTTGGCTTCTTTATTGGTTGCCTGTTTGCACGTAGGGTATTCTGTTATGGTGTACCAAGCCTCTTCTAATTTTAGGGCTGCTATTGACTGCTGTAATAAAGTGCAGACGGATTTCTTGGCGCTAGCCTGTTTTTCTATTTCAAGCCAACATTAGTGGGCCAATGAGTTTGTGTCTGCTGCACTCATTCTCCAGGAATATTTTATTATGGCACCCTGTCTAACGGGGATCTGATTATATAGCCCAAACGCCAGCCTAATGTGGGTCTTGTGATATATGTTGTGGGATCCTGAACAATTTTTTAAAGAGGCTGGATTGTAGAGTGTTCAAACGCACGGCATCTTTGCTTCTGAATAATTCTGAGGCGTACGCTATGGAGGGGATGAATTTTGCTCCTACAACCTACAAAAAATGGTTTGTTGCAAGGTTTTGAATGTGAACAACAATTTGTTTTCCTTTGATTGCCTGGATAGTGCTTGCTGTTTGTAATTCAGATGGCGTCTAAATGCACTCTGAGATATTTGTAAGTTGTGACCTGTTCCAGAACGTTACTATTTGTCCTCCAGGTAAATCTGGGTTATCTGTTATGTGCGCTTGAAAAACATAGGACCTTGGTTTTGTTATAATTAAGGTCCAAATGCACATATGTGGTGCAGTCCAGTAATTGAGCAATAGACCGCTGTAGGCCTATCAGAGTTTTACTAAGCAGAAAAATATCAGCATATTGCAAGCCTCTTATTGGTTTGTTGCTCAACCTGGGGGGGTCTCCCTGTGCTTG
This sequence comes from Calotriton arnoldi, assembly GCA_963921515.1. Classification (NCBI taxonomy): domain Eukaryota; kingdom Metazoa; phylum Chordata; class Amphibia; order Caudata; family Salamandridae; genus Calotriton; species Calotriton arnoldi. The sequence goes on from CAWUFW010006820.1 coordinate 259,715, forward strand.
GCATAGATGGTTCTCTAGGTCAGCTGTATAGATGTTGAACAGGCAGGGTGCCAGGACGCACCCCTGCTTAAAACCATTATTAGTGAAGATTTTATTGGTTATGCTTCGGCTGTCTCCTAGCTTTATTTGGACCCATGTGTTTGAGTAGAGATTAATGATTGCCTCCAACAATTTCGCAGGGACTCCCCATTATGCCTTCTTTTTCCATAACATGGTCCTTGGAATCTTGTCGAAGGCTGCTTTGAGGTCAATAAAACAAGCGTAGAGTTTGCTGATTTTGATGTTGGCTTGCTCGGCCAAAAGAGTGACTACTGATAGGTTGGTTAAGGTGCTCATTCCTGCTCGGAAGCCTGTTTGCGTTTTGGGGACTAGGTTTGTACTTGTCACCCAGTCCTCTAATTCGGAGAGCAAATTCGAGGCCTATATCTTAGCCTCCACATCTATTAGGGCAATTAATCTGTAGTTTTTAGAGTTTGAGCGCTCCCCCGATTTATAAATTTGGCTGAAATATACTACCTCAGCAAGATTCCAGGAAGATGTGTGTTTCCAGCGCATAGGTGAACAGGGGGTTAGATGTGTTGACCAGAAGCTGGGGTCCTTTTTAAATAACACATTTGGGACGCAGTTTGGCCCTGGAGCCCCCTCTGACTTGAGTTTTTCAATGGAATGCACAACCTGCATTTGATCAATCTGCAGTTGGTCAACCTTGGACGTTTTCAGAGTAGTTTGGACCCTGCTAGGCTCTGCGTCTCTTTATGGACAACTGGCCTGAACTGCTTGGTTGTTGACAGTGGTGATGTGGTTTGCTCCAACAGCTTCCATGGAGTTGGGGTTGTTATACACTGCCTGCTTTTGCTCTATCTGTAATTGGTCAGCCTTGTATGTTTTCAGATTTGGTTGGGCCCTGCGAGGCTCTGCTTGTCTTGATGGTAAATTGGCCTGCGCTGCTTGGTTGTAAACGGTGGTTATATGGTTTGTCCAAACGGCTTCCGTGATATCAGAGTTCTAATGCTGGTTGCGGCCGTTTGCCAAGTTGTTTATTTTGGCTAAAAGTGTTTAGAATTTCTTTGCTGATACACATGTAGCAGATTTATCCAGATTCCCTTATTGTGCTTTTATTTTGCCGCCCTGCTCGCTATTTTGTTGGCTTGTTTCATTTTAGCGATTGAATCTTGGCTTGGTTGGTTTCCACTTAAGCGAACACTTCTGAGTTCTTTGTCAAGTTGTTTTTTCATAGTCCTTAAGTCTGGAGTGAACCATTCTGCCCTGTTTTTTCCAATTATTTTTTTGATAGGGGGCTTGATCAAAAATGTTGAGGTTAGTGTTTCGATGAGTACTACCCAGGCATGTGCCGGAGTCGACTTGTCTTCAGATCCTGTCAGGTCTGAATAAAGGCAGAGTGTACTGGCCTCCATTTTTGCCTCTATCGTCTCTCCCTTCCATTTGAGTTGCCTTAGATTGAATGGCTGTGCAACTGAGAGAAGACCATGTGCTTCTTGAGCCCTGAAGGGGTAAAGTCCAGGAGTAAAGGTTTGGGCAGAATTATCACTGTCTGATCTTCCTTTTATATTGAAGTTGGAGATGCTCTTGAACAGGTCCGGATCTACCAGAGTGAAGTCTATGATTGAACAAGCCCTGTAGTCACTCTTGTGAAGGCTGCTGGGTAGTCCAAGGACCGTGTCCATTAAGTGTAAAAGAAAAGACATGGTCCTCAAATGCAGAGATGCATTTTTTGCCAGATGAATCAAGTCTTGTTTGGTTGCCTAGAATTTCCTGTGTTTGGCCTGGTAGTTTACTTTCAGAGCCCTGTTGTAAGTTCATATTGAAGTCCCCTGACAATATTATGCTTGCTTGTGGATATGTGGACTTCAGGGCTTTGAGTGTCTCTATCAAGGACTGAATTATTTTGGCTTTGTCTTAAGAGCTGGGTGTATGTATAAATTCAGGATTATCAGTGTAAAATAAGGTGCTGCTTCAAGCTTGAAACACTGCATCCATGTTGTGTCCAGATCCACCTTTTTGTGGGCCCAAAGTATGTCAGTTGAAATATAGATCGACAGGCTGCCCTTTGCTTTGCCAGTCCTTACTTTTTTGATGGTTGTTTTGTGATATTGCTTGAATCCCACTATTGGTGTGTTCATAGGCTGCCAGGTGTCTTGCAGTAGCAGAGCTCTTGTTCTTGGAGAAATGTTTATAAAATCGTCCTCGCCTGCCTAGATGCTTAAGCCATTCACATTCTAAGAGCAGACTTTGCAAAGGTGAGCTGGAGGAGTGGAGCCTGAAGGCCTCACTCATGCCTTTCTATTCTATCTGCCACTGTGGGGCCAGCTAGCTGAAAATCATCAGGGTTGGCTGCCTGCTGTGTTGGACTTACAACAGAAATGTGCCTCATTATTTGCAGTCCTTCTTTGATTACTATGGGGTAATCAGGGCCTATCGCCCCCTTCATGCTTTGCGTTGGTTTTGGCTGGGATAGCATATTGGCTCTGTCTTCGTTTTCTCGATGCATCATGATGCAAAGGTTTCCCTGTACTGCCATACTTGCGCTGCTATAGTTTCGTCTGACCAAGTAGTGATTGTGATGTTGTTCCCTGTTTGCTCGGGATTTGATCTGAACTGAATTCATTCTATGTTTCTGAATCTGATGTGATTTAAGCCTGGCAGTGCTTCTAGTAGTCTTAATACTGCACTTCGATTTAAAAATGTCATGAGCGCCCCTTGATCTGTAATGTGGAATCAGCTCGATCTTGGCGACACCCTGGCTTGGATAATCCCACGCCTGTACCGATCGCCCTGTGTGGGGGTCACTTCTGGTACCTCTGTTGGCCCTAGGTATATTTTTGTGGCATGTGTGATTGACTCCATAGGATACTGACAGGGTTCTTTGGAGCTCACTATGGGGGCCTTTCCCAATGATTCTTCTTGATGAATTTCTTGCATCTGGCCATGTGGCCTGTCCATGCAATGATTCAGGCCTCTCGACATGGTAAGGCCTCCTACCGTTATGGGTGTCCTCAATACTGGGTTCTGTAATTAATTGAGATTTTGCCAATGAGGCTTCACTACTCCAGTTCATGGCGGAGTTATTTGTTGTGTTGAAAGAGGTCACCTGTGAGGGTTGTAAATGTGCTTGTGTTCTGCAAGCAAGTTGGTCGGCTTGACCTTTTGTCATCAAGACCTCGGATGGTTCGGGACACTTAAATATTGGAGTAGTAGCAGAAGTTGTATGTTTGGCCGGTTCTATGAGTGGATTTGTGACTGACTGGCTTCTTGTTGCTATTACTTCTAATTGCTTGAGTGTCCGCAGGTGTGGTATGTTCTACCAATTCTGTGGCTTTCTTCTCGTCACTATTACTAACGAGGGCTTGTGTTTGTATGAGTGGCATGTAAGTGCTCTGTTTTTTTGCCTTTACTTTTCCTGTTTTTCCTCATGCGTTTGTGTTCCCTCTTTGTGAGGGTGGTATGTGAGCTAATGTTTGAAGAAACTTCTGCTGGTTCTTCTGTTAGGACTTACTGTGTTGAGGAGATGTTTAATGCTCCCTTCTTTTGTGTCGACTCTACCTGTAAGGCTACTTCAGTTACGGACTCCATCTGTGTGGAAATTATAGTATGATCTTGTGCTGACTGATTCTTGCAACTGCGTTGAATATTGTTGAGCTGCTGGTTGGCGTGGGCGATCTGTTGAAAGTCTCCTTCACTTCCCCCCATAGTTCTGTCATTATGACAGGAACTGTGGCAAGTTTGACTATTATCAAGGAGCAGTGGCATGCATGGTAGACTGTTGCTGGATCCTGTTGCAGTTTTGTTATCATGGTGTTCAATGCCTGCAGTTTTTGTTTAATTCCCTGTACGTGGACTGCTGGTGCATAAAGTAATTCTACTTGCGTATCCATTTTATCTGTATGGTATGTTATTGCCATTCCAATTGCTTCCATTGTGCTTAGCAGCTGTTGCCAGATAAAAGAACCTGGCAATTGATTAATTGGCCCTGCGAAGGGCCTTTCTGTCTGGGCCTCTTGCCTTTTGTTTGGTTCCTCCTGTAACCCTTGTGCCCCATTTGCTACATTTATTTCTAATATGGGTGATTCCTTGATGTACTCCTTAGTATTTGTCTTGAGGTGACTCCCTTCTTCATGAGTAATGAAGCCTCCGTGAGATAGTTTGATTGGGGTGAGCAAAATGTTATAGTTGTGTTTACAAGCTAGCAAGGTGGGGACACTTAGCTGGTCAGGAAGTGATGCCTGCGGCTGTTCAAACAGGCTTAAGAGAATCTCTCACCAAACGGCGGAATCATCTGGGTCTTTCTCTAGCACTGCTTTATCGAGCCGATTTAGTGACTACATGACTATTTGAGGAGGCTGTTGTTTCAAGGGCTGGTGATGCTCTGAGTTTTCATGTGTGTGGACTAAAGCCTCTACCAACAGCTGTGGATGGGCTAGTGTTTTTGCCTGTGGATTACTGAAGGAGTTAATGTTTAATGGAGTTTGGAGCTCTGGGATCTTATCTGGCCCGCTTGTGCTGAATTCTTTCATTTTTAGTGGTCAATTCCATGTGTTTTACCTTCTCCTTCTTGACTCCTCCTTGTTAGGTCTCGCCTGAGCCAGCGCATGTGCTGCACTGGCGAGACATTTAGTGAGTGGGCTTTAAAAAGCCGACCACAGCTTTTTGTGTGGCCTAGAGCGTGCGGTTACGCGCACAGTAACGCGCATTCCTCGCATCGCTCGATCATGCGCCATCTGGCTTTCCTCTCACTTGCTCTCCCAAGCGCGCGCTTCAACGCTCCTCCCCCTCCCCCACCACAGAGCGCGTCTCGCGGCCGCGCATCTTGCTTGCTTTGATTTAAGCTTGTTTTTTGTTGCGATTATTACGTTTATGTTTAAAATACATTTTATAACGCCGTCCCCCTCAGTTGATCTTTTCACACCGAATATTTTCTACACTGGAAAGTGAGTAGTACTTTGTTTGCCATGCATATGCGGCAATAGTTGCATTGGCAGAATTGTCTAATCACTCTTGTGGCAGTCTCACCTCGTGGCTCGGCTCTGCTCCTCACCCCTCCCCCCCCCGCACCCAATCTGGTGAAGTTTCATACATTAGCAGTTGAAGGATACGAGAAAAAAAATAAACTCAACCCATTTCATGTGCCCATTTTTTCACATGCGCGGTACAAATGCAAGCGGTATTAGCTAATTCTGTAGGCGAACACAACATTTTTAACCCTGTTGACTTAATTTAGATTCATAGTTTTCTGGGGCCTGTAGTTTCCCATCATTTTACTCTTGGCTTGCGGTCCGGGTATATTTCTTCAACAGAATCTTGTTTGATCCGGCACATTTTACATTATGGACTTTATTATACATTATTATAATGTTCAAAATTATCCGATTTACAACGTGCAGTGTTGCCGATGCTCCGGCGAGGTCTCTGCTAACAGTGTACTGCATTGTGTTCTCGGCTAGCATTAGTAGCAAGCCTCTATTATGAGAGATGTTAATCCAAAGTCTAGATTTATATTCAGGTGAGGCACTGGGCTTTAAGCACTTCTGCCGCCTTGTCCACACCCCTTTATGCCACATCTAAACATGCACCCTCCGACATTTGACAGTCCCGTTTCCACTTTGCATGAGTAGGCATGTGCTTTTAGTGCAAGTGAAAGAATAACCTATTGGGCGCAGTCTACCTTATAAAAAGTCTCTTGGTGCTTACTCAAGAGCATAGAAAAATAGGTTTTTATGTCTGACTAGAACCTGGTGAACAAAGGTAAAAGGCTACATTTTAGAGGAAGGGTATTTAATAAAATGGGGCATATGACTAAAAATCTTTCTGTCTGAGTTTTCAAACTTAAACCTAGGCGTGAACATAAACGGCTAAATCATGACTACGTAGGGCATGACCAGGTGTGCAAGTCGATACCCTCTGGTTTAGAGAGTCGGGTTTTACTCGGTGTTGGAGTTTAAATATTCAGTATACTAATTTGAATCTGATTCAGTCATTGACAGAGTGCCAAACTAAGTAGCTTACAAGCTCGAAGTGTAAGCCATTCCGAGCTTGTAACACATAATCTTTCTTTAAACCGAACCACTGCATGGTCGTTCAGTTGTACATAATGCTTTCTTGGTCATATATAAGGTAACAAAAATGCTTCTGACACTTCTTTATTATAACTTTTCAGCATGCTGCAGACTTCTGTACAGCACAGCTTAAAGACATAGGCAAAGTCAATATCTCTGGCTAAACACTTATAAGGTCCCAAAGGCGAGACCTATTGGCTATGCCAATGCTTGTTTTTATACTGGTTTTGAGGCACCTCTAATTTTTCCCAACCTCATTGTAAATTATTTGGTTGTTGTATTGTCGAAGCAAATTCAGACTGGTAGCTGGAGTTGATGCTTGGTGGGCAACACTGGACAATAATGAGGGCCACGTGGTGGGGGAACTTTCGCAGGGGATACAAGCCACACCCAGGCCTAGCTGGGCCGCCTCTGTATCGACCCTGGTGCAACCTTTGGCAACAGCTCCTAATGCTGTGTCATGCCTGCTGTGTCTGTTCCAGACTTTTGGCTCAATTTTCCAGTCTCCCAATCTTCCAAACTCTGGTTTCTGGTTGCCACCTGCACAGCCCGCCATCGCCTCGCCTTCCCCTGCTATGTCTGCTAGGTCTCTGGGTCACTGCTGTAACTGCAGGGGAAGGGGCACGAGCACGCTCTTTCTTTTGGACATAGCCAGGCTGCTAAGGCAAAAAATCCAGAGGTCAGGCATCTGAGGTACCTGTCCCACCTGAGCTCTGGAGATGCTCAGGGGATGCGGATGCCCAGGAGCATCCTGCCTGCAATGATCCTGGGCAGGCAGGCAGGCGGCAGCAAGGTGCGACGTGCATGTAGTCAGTGCCCAGAAGCAGCCAGCAACCAGTGAAGAGAAGCACCATGGCGATGTGCGTGTGAGCGAGGAGGGCGGCGTGACTGCAACCACCTGCTGCGGCCACAGCCCGCCCGCACGTTGCTGCCTGTGGCCGGTGCCTGGTGCAGATACCTATGCCGGGTGCTGGCACAGGGCTGAGAGCCAGGGTTGTCTCAATCTGGGTGACTCACTGGAGGGGGGGGGCACGAGGCGAGGGTCTGTGCCCCTGGGGGCTCCCGGTGCCCACGTCCGACGATGTGTGATTTCCGCTTCTGGTATGCACACAGAATCGCACCAAACAAGTCCTTCTAGCAGTGGTGTGTTTTGGATCCCAAGGCTGTAGCCTCATTACTCCTTATTTATTTTGAATTTTTAAGTTTCTGTTTTGTTTTCTTATTGATTTGTGACACTTTGTCATAGGTGAAGTTGGTTCACATGGTCAGCAACCTACCTTTGCAATTTTCACAATGAGTTCCTGCCAGTTGATGGCACTTCTTATTTTGCAAGATGGAACTGGGGTGGTTGGTGTGCCTTGCTTGGGTCTTGTAACATCTGCGTAAGCCTTTCCATCCAAGTGCGCATCGCTATGGTTGTTTGTTGAGGTGTGGCTCGGGATCCAATGTGGTGTTCCAGGTTTGTGGGCACATGTCTTCCGCTGGCCCTGGTCTATTGCAGGTGAGTGGCGAGATACCTTTTGTGGTTGAGGTATTAGCTTCCGTGGTTGCTTTCTGCAGGTAGGGGCAGCCGCGATGGCTTGCACAGTGGTTGCCTGTGCAGTTTGCACATATCGCTGGTTCCATTTCTTTATTCCTGATGCCTTGATTGGCGGTAGGTTCCCCTCCATAGCGCACACACCTTGGTTTCTGATAGCAGAATGCAGAGGTGTGCCCCAAGCGTTGACAGGTGTAGCACATGACTGGGCCCTGTCTTCCCTTAGGTGCTTCTGTGGTGACGGTGCAACTGCAGAGTCTTGTGACTACTGAAAGATCAGCAAGTTTTCCATCTTGGTTAGCAGACAGGGTTCCAATGAACAGGGGAAACTTCTTGTTGTCCATAGGCGAGGCAAATCTGGGTTATGTTCTTTAAGGAAGTCTAAGTTCTGATAAATCGTGAGTGATGTGTTCAAGGGATGCACTTACTGGTAGTCCCCGTATTACAAAGCGCTGGGCTTTAACTCTGGTTAAGGAGTAAGTATGGTATTCCAGTTTCTGCTCCGTAAGTACGCTGGTCACACCCCTATAATCTTCAGGTGTTGCAAGCATGATTTCAGTAGTTCCACAAGATCATTGTGAGTGGATATGTTCTTCAAAATGATGGGTGGGATCCATACTGGCTTTTTATGGCATGAAATGTTTTCAGTTCTGGTCGTCCTGTTGTTTTGGAGATCAGCTTTGCAATCCTTGGCATTTTGTAGGGCTTGAAAGCAATTTGCAGTTTCATTGCTTCTCGGTGGAGCACAGGCAAACTTCAGAGCTTCTTCTGGTGAGGTTGGGCACAAGTTGCGTCCTCTGTTTGTTTTTGTGTGCCACTCCATGTCGCCCGCAACCTCCGTTTAGTGTGTACTGGCTTCTTCATTCATGTCCGTTATGTAGCAGTGGCGAGATAATCCACTGAGCTGCTAAGGAATTGTCAATCCTTCGTTGGATCTGGAGTGTGCTGAGAAGAGAAAAAGCGAGGGCGGGAGTATTTAAGCTCTTAACACAGCTCTTAATGTAGATATATCAGCTTGTTTGCACTCTCTTCCAGCTTCTCTCCAGGTGAGGCGCAAAAGCAAATACGAAATAGCCTTTAACTACTTGGGTCAGCTGAACAGCTCAGCTCAGCTCTGCCCTGCTGTAATCAGGGTGCCGGCGTAGACTTGGCTGGTTTAGGCATGATCGGCACTGAGCACTTGATCTCGTCAGGAGTAGTAACTTAAGCACTACATAAATGTAGTTACAATTACAGAACAATCCTTTTCTGACTCAAAGGGCAATTGCTTTGATTGAGAAAAAATCTTTGGATTCATATGCTCTTTATAAATTGCCAAAGTAATGCACAGTAACATCGCAGAGGACCATACGAAACTAGTACTCGTGAAGAAACAAACACACACACCTCTCCTCACCACCAAAAGCTTCATTTTCATGCTATTTAACATTTGCATGAAGGTCAATGGCTGAACAGAACTTCAGGTTTAGAGACTGCTTCGCGGCCTGAAAACAAACGCTTACTGTGTAATCATAGACTGTAAATAGAGACTGACTGACACAAATCTCCACGTATCTTCATACCTACACTCCTCCTATTCGGGGCTTTAAGTGCACAGGTCCCTCCGGGTCTTTGATCCTGTCTTAATTAAAAATGGACATTGAAGTGGGTCTCTATCAGGCCCTATATTCAAGTTGTTAACTGTGCCGGAAAAAACACTGATCGATTTCTGAACAATAAATGTAAACAACATTAAATTAATCCACATTGCCAATTTAGTTTCTGTTTATATTTCACGTTTTACGTATTCTTGCCTTCTCTAAGAAAATTAGCTATTTCCTGAATGTTGTGTTCCTTTTTTGGTGTAGCATATTATTCTTGTACAGTGCAAACTTTGAACTAAGTGGCCTTCAGGTGTTTATAATTGACCACAATTCATAGCTGCCAAGGGTTTGCTTTGCCTATGTGTGACATTTCTATATTCTCAGAGTGTTTATGAGTGGCATTGTAATGCCGTATGTGTGACACTTCAAGAGACACATTAGCACAAGTAGGCTACGTAGTTATGAGCACATAATGCAGTAAATTTCATAAATACCCCCATTGTGCAATGTAATGGCCTTAAAAACAGTTAGCAAAGATCCTCAGGCAGATATGCAGCACTAGCAAGAGAGGAGAGTTTCTTGGCGGTCGAGGCTGTTTCCTGTGGGGAAGGGAGGCCATCACTTGACTAGTGTGCATATGTCTAAAACAGCACAGTAACAGGGTAACCTAGGTATGCATTCTGTGAATCAGTGTTGTACGTTCCATAAATCTAAAGCTACTGTGAGTGCTACCTTAATAATAAGAAAAGAATAACACTGCTTGGGCATTGGTAGTGCCTGGTTTGTGTGTTCCAATGATAGGCGCAATACTCACAATGATTACATAATTGCCTTTTGGTCCTACATTCTCGTAGAACTAGCCTTATCCCAGTGCCACAAAATGACCAGGCCACAAACAGAGAACTGACCGTATATGGTAGCCAGACAGAATTCACAGGTTCCACTGGCTAAACAGGCCACCCACATTCCCAGGCAATACATACTGCAGCGTGTGTACAAGCAAATCAATATAAACTTAATGCCAAAGGCACATAGAAAGCGCAGAATTTTAAAAACGTACAGATGAACTAGGATGCACATGGTTCACAGGTACTGCAGGCTGCACCTACACTGATAACATAGAACAAGAATGTAGCACAGGCTTCAGTTATAGAACATGCAACATGCATAGCAAAGATGCACTGGAATTATAGCCAACTGTTGTAATTCCAAAGACACTTATTAGTGTAAGATTCATTTGAATATTGCTTGAAATAAAATAGGGTTCCTCCTTAATGTGCATTGCTGGTATATACCAGGAACAGGAGTGCCCCACAGAAGGAAAGTAGAATCTTCTTTCATGGTTACCCCAACATTTTGCCTGGTGTCTGTGTGTTTTGACTATATTCTGCTGGGATCCTGCTAATCCGGCCCTCACAACTGTGCTCTATCTCCTATATTGGCTCTGGTAAGTACTTTGGTATATCCACAATTGGCTACTGGTATACCCTAGTAAGTCCCTAGTAAGTCCTTAGTATATGGTACTGTGGTAACCAGGGCATAGGTACACCAGGGGTCTCCCATGGGCTGCAGTATGTATTGTGCCACCCATGGAAGTCCACTTAAACTCTGACTACAGGCCTGCATTGTTTCCTTATATCTGAGGTCACTGCAGTTAAAACCTATAAGTCGCCCCTATGGTAGGCCCTTCAGTCCTGAGGGCAGGGTGCTTGGTTATAATTGTGAGGGTACCCCTGCATGAGCAGGACACTCCTACAAACCCCGCAGTTGATTCTCCAGGCTTTGTAAGTGCGGTCAGCCATTTTAAGATATATAGTGGACATCAGTCACTACGAGATATCTAACTATATAATGGTATCAAACATGTTGGAATCATACCCCAACACAGATTCTGGTGCTGGAAGTATGATCCCATGTACTGGGGGGGCTCCTTAGGGGAACCTCCTGTACTCCAGGTAACAGCCTTTCAGAGTCTGCCAGCAGGCTAGTGCTGCTGCCGACCACAGACACGATTCTGCACTCCTGCTGCTGAGCTGAGCTTGAGCAGGGGAAGGTAGAGCAATAGGTTTACTGTCACAGGGATGTGCAACCACCTCCCAGACAGGATTTAATGTATTGGGCTGGGGTGGGGGCGCTTTGCAGCGCCACCAGACTGCATTGAAGGGCACATTTGGTGCTCTCCTTGCATACTCCGGTTTGAGTCAGTTCATCTATCCCTGGGCCCGAAGACCAGCCTTTCCCAGATTGGGGCCCGGGACCCCATTGCCAGGCTACCGATGTGAAGAAAGGGAGGGGAGCGCTGTTGCGCCCCCCCCCCCACTCTCCAACCCGATGACAATGTGCTTGCCCCACTCCATGTGTCTGTGTAGGGAGCAAAGCGATACAAAAGGGGATGATGGACGGAACGTTTGAGCCAATCAAACACTCACCCCCAGTCAACTGATCTGGGTTTAATCCATCATCATTCTTTAGCTCACTCCACCACCCCAGTTCAGACATGGCCATATGCAAATCAGTCTGACCCTGTGCCTCATGGGAACAGTCCAGCCCGAACTGCCAAGCCATGTCTTCCCTGGACCGGAAACAAGCATCCTAGGATCGGTTTCTGGTTTTTCAGCCGTCATCAGCCAGGCTTGCTTGAATCCAGTGGCAAAGTGAGCAAGGGACCCACGTCTGGGCATACCCCCGCCAACTTAGGGCGACCAAAGCGATACAAAAGGGGATGATGGACGGAACGTTTGAGCCAATCAAACACTCACCCCCAGTCAACTGATCTGGGTTTAATCCATCATCATTCTTTAGCTCACTCCACCACCCCAGTTCAGACATGGCCATATGCAAATCAGTCTGACCCTGTGCCTCATGGGAACAGTCCAGCCCGAACTGCCAAGCCATGTCTTCCCTGGACCGGAAACAAGCATCCTAGGACCGGTTTCTGGCATTTCAGCCATCATCAGCCAGGCTTGCTTGAATCCAGTGGCAAAGTGAGCAAGGGACCCACGTCTGGGCATACCCCCGCCAACTTAGGGGCGACCAAAGCGATACAAAGGGGATGATGGACGGAACGCTTGAGCCAATCAAACACTCACCCCAGTCAACTGATCTGGGTTTAATCCATCATCATTCTTTAGCTCACTCCACCACCCCAGTTCAGACATGGCCATATGCAAATCAGTCTGACCCTGTGCCTCATGGGAACAGTCCAGCCCGAACTGCCAAGCCATGTCTTCCCTGGACCGGAAACAAGCATCCTAGGACCGGTTTCTGGCATTTCAGCCGTCATCAGCCAGGCTTGCTTGAATCCAGTGGCAAAGTGAGCAAGGGACCCACGTCTGGGCATACCCCGCCAACTTAGGGCGACTAAGCGATACAAAGGGGATGATGGACGGAACGTTTGAGCCAATCAAACACTCACCCCCAGTCAACCGATCTGGGTTTAATCCATCATCATTCTTTAGCTCACTCCACCACCCCAGTTCAGACATGGCCATATGCAAATCAGTCTGACCCTGTGCCTCATGGGAACAGTCCAGCCCGAACTGCCAAGCCATGTCTTCCCTGGACCGGAAACAAGCATCCTAGGACCGGTTTCTGGCATTTCAGCCGTCATCAGCCAGGCTTGCTTGAATCCAGTGGCAAAGTGAGCAAGGGACCCACGTCTGGGCATACCCCGCCAACTTGGGCGACCAAAGCGATACAAAGGGGATGATGGACGGAGCGTTTGAGCCAATCAAACACTCACCCCAGTCAACTGATCTGGGTTTAATCCATCATCATTCTTTAGCTCACTCCACCATCCCAGTTCAGACATGGCCATATGCAAATCAGTCTGACCCTGTGCCTCATGGGAACAGTCCAGCCCGAACTGCCAAGCCATGTCCTCCCTGGACCGGAAACAAGCATCCTAGGACCGGTTTCTGGCATTTCAGCCGTCATCAGCCAGGCTTGCTTGAATCCAGTGGCAAAGTGAGCAAGGGACCCACGTCTGGGCATACCCCCGCCAACTTTGGGCGACCAAAGCGATACAAAGGGATGATGGACGGAACGTTTGAGCCAATCAAACACTCACCCCAGTCAACTGATCTGGGTTTAATCCATCATCATTCTTTAGCTCACTCCACCACCCCAGTTCAGACATGGCCATATGCAAATCAGTCTGACCCTGTGCCTCATGGAACAGTCCAGTCCGAACTGCCAAACCATGTCTTCCCTGGACCGGAAACAAGCATCCTAGGACCGGTTTCTGGCATTTCAGCCGTCATCAGCCAGGCTTGCTTGAATCCAGTGGCAAAGTGAGCAAACCGGTCCTAGGATGCTTGTTTCCGGTCCAGGGAAGACATGGCTTGGCAGTTCGGGCTGACTGATTTGCATATGGCCATGTCTGAACTGGGGTGGTGGAGTGAGCTTAAGAATGATGATGGATTAAACCCAGATCAGTTGACTGGGGGTGAGTGTTTGATTGGCTCAAACGTTCCGTCCATCATCCCCTTTTGTATCGCTTTGGTCGCCCTAAGTTGGCGGGGGTATGCCCAGACGTGGGTCCCTTGCTCACTTTGCCACTGGATTCAAGCAAGCCTGGCTGATGACGGCTGAAATGCCAGAAACCGGTCCTAGGATGCTTGTTTCCGGTCCAGGGAAGACATGGCTTGGCAGTTCGGGCTGACTGTTCCCATGAGGCACAGGGTCAGACTGATTTGCATATGGCCATGTCTGAACTGGGGTGGTGGAGTGAGCTCTAAAGAATGATGATGGATTAAACCAAGATCAGTTGACTGGGGGTGAGTGCTTGATTGGCTCAAACGTCCAGCCCATCATCCCCTTTGTATCGCTTGGTCGCCTCTGTTGGCGGGGGTATGCCCAGACGTGGGTCCCTTGCTCACTTTGCCACTGGATTCAAGCAAGCCTGGCTGATGACGGCTGAAATGCCAGAAACCGGTCCTAGGATGCTTGTTTCCGGTCCAGGAAGACATGGCTTGGCAGTTCGAGCTGGACTGTTCCCATGAGGCACAGGGTCAGACTGATTTGCATATGGCCATGTCTGAACTGGAGTGGTGGAGTGAGCCAAAGAATGATGATGGATTAAACCCAGATCAGTTGACTGGGGTGAGTGTTTGATTGGCTCAAACGTTCCGTCCATCATCCCCTTTGTATCGCTTGGTCGCCCTAAGTTGGCGGGGTATGCCCAGACGTGGGTCCCTTGCTCACTTTGCCACTGGATTCAAGCAAGCCTGGCTGATGACGGCTGAAATGCCAGAAACCGGTCCTAGGATGCTTGTTTCCGGTCCAGGGAAGACATGGCTTGGCAGTTCGGGCTGGACTGTTCCCATGAGGCACAGGGTCAGACTGATTTGCATATGGCCATGTCTGAACTGGGGTGGTGGAGTGAGCTAAAGAATGATGATGGATTAAACCCAGATCAGTTGACTGGGGGTGAGTGTTTGATTGGCTCAAATGTTCCGTCCATCATCCCCTTTTGTATCGCTTTGTGTAGGGAGCAAGGCAGCCACCATGGTATCAGCACTCTGCCCACACAGAGGAGGCAGGTAGAATTTCCCCACCAGCTCCTATGCCGGAAACCAGTAGTGCCGGCCAGGCAGGGAGCCCCAAAAGAAGGAGTATGGACACCTGGGATCTACAAGAAAAGGAAAGAAAAAGAAGACACGGGACAAGAAGACTGGCGCAAAGGAAATCAGCTGCAGTTGAAGCCGCTCATTTAATATTTACACTCCACCGAGGGAGCGCCCCTTAATGTCCTGTGGTGCTTGCCTGCCAAAGTTTAATTTTCCATGGTGACCCAAAGGATGGCAGGGGCACCATCGACGGAATAAAAGAATAAAATGAGATCATTGGGGGCTACAGGAGTTGCAGCAGTCCCCCAGAAGTGATTCAGGTAAATGGCCCTAAGTTTGCAAGGGTCAAGGAATTTATGAACTGGGGAAACTTTCCAATGGTTTTTAAGCACTCTTAAGGTTGGAACATTCCCGTGGATGGTTTTATGTACAAGACAGATGATCTTAAAACCGATTTGTTTCCTGATGGGGAGCCAGTGGAGAGCTCTCAGACTTAGTGCCGATGGGGACCATGAAGGTAGATTTAATACAAGTCTGGTGGCAGTGTTCTGTAGCACTTGGAGATTGGTAAGAAGCTCTTCATTGATGGAAGCCATCAGGGCGTTTCCGTAATCGAGCCAACTGAAGACGAGACCCTGGACCAGCGGCTTCCTTGATTCAACTGGGATCCATTGGAAGATCTTGCGTAGGCTTCGCATTAGTACATAGCAGATGCCCGTCACATGGTTAACATGGTCTTTCATGGACAATTTGTTATCGATCTTCACTCCAAGATTACAGACCACCAGTTTAGGGGAAGGACAAGGGCCAAGATTGGGAGGCCACCAGTCTCTGGACCATTGTTCTTGGGCCTTCCCAAAGAAAATAATCTCCGTCTTACTGGCATTAAGTTGAAGGTGGTTGGTTTGCATCCAAATGTTGATGTCGGTCATGCAGTTTATGAATCTGAGTTTGGTGTCAGTTGGGTCTGGGCCAAAAGTGATCAATAGTTGTGTGTCATCTGTGTACAACATGGTGTCGAAACCATGTGATCTAGTCACTCTTGCCAGCGGTGCCACATAAATATTAAAGAGCGTGGGACTTAGAATGGATCACTGGGGAACTCCCTTGTCAACCGTCTGGCTACGAGACGAGGGAACCAATTTGTACCGTTGAGGTACGATCAGTTAAGTAACTCCTAAGCCAGTTTAAGGCAGTTCCCCTGATGTAAATCCCTGCCCCATTTTACAAGAGACCAAAAGTGTTGCAGGTTGCTCCTTGCGTATGCTGATTTTAGTTCCGGCCACCTAGCTTCGTCCCACTCTTTTTTTGCCTTGGCCTGGACTATTTTATATGCCTTCCTGGCATTACTTATCATGTTCAAGTTTTTTGATCTGATGGCTTCTCCTAGAAATTTACTGTAGGAAAGTAGTATCTGCTTCTTATGGTTTCCCCCACTTTTTTGCTTGATGTCTCACTGTTTTGACTAGTCTGACTGGGATCCTGCTAACCAGGACCCCAGTCTATCGGCTTTCTCCCTTAAATTGACATACATGTACTTTGGTACACTCCAGATTGGATACTGGGGTACCCTTATAAGTCCCTAGTATATGGTACACCATGTTCCCAGGGCATAGGTACCCCAGAGGCCTCCCATGGGCTGAAGCATGTATTATGCCACCCATGAGAGGCCATGCAAAATGGAACTCTAGGTCTGCTACTGCCGCCTATGTAAGATGGTGCTTGCACCACTTACTTTAGATATAGGTTCACTATATCTAATGGTCACTACACTTAAAAACTTATGTCACCCCTAAAGCAGGCCTTAACAATCCTGAAGGCAGGGTGCTGGGTTTTATGTGAGAGGGTGCCCCTGCATGAGCAGAGCCCCCTCTGCAGCCTTCAGAGACCATTCTCCCGGGTTGTCTGTGACTCAGCCGGACATATAGGTAGAGGTGCATTATAACCTCGCGGTAAATGCTATCTCGAAAACGGCTGCATAGAAACATATCGTGTTTGGTATCAAACACCTTGGAATCGTACCTCCACACCAGTAACTGGTGTGGGAGGTATGATTCCACCCTTCTGAAGCGAGCTTCGTGGGGTCACCGGTCTATCCGGTACCAGCCTTCTCGACCCGGACAGCACAAAATGGATGCTGCCAGCCAGAGACACATTTCTGCCCTCTTGCTGCTGAGCCAAGCTCGACAGAGGAAGGCAGCACAATAGGCATCCTGTCACAGGGAGGTGTGACCACCTCCCAGACAGGATTTAGTGTATTCGGGCTGGGTGGGTGCACTCTGAGAGTGCCTGAAAGTCTGCACTGGGGGCACATTTGGTGTCCCTGTGCATAGTCCAGCTCAAACCAGTTCTGGGAGCCATTGGCTCCTGCTCTGGCGCGAAACTGGACAAAGGACATGGATGTAGCCACCCCTCTGTCCTGCCCCTCCCCTAGGAGGGTCCCCTGAATCTGTCCAACCCTCTCCCGTGGGTACAAAGGGCTTACCTGGCTGTAAGACTTTAGATTTTACGTGGACAAGATTCTACAAGAAGAAACCACTGACCTTCGACCGTCTGGACACCTTGGACTTCGTTGGACCCTGACTGGGCTCAATTTCGTCCCCCTTTCCGTCCGAAGCTTAGTTTATGCCTTTGCTCCATACAGGCTCTGTGCAGGACCTGTGGTGCACTTAAGACAACAGAAGAATCTCCCTTGGAGTGAAGGAGTCACTCCCCTGCTTCGCAGGCACCTAAAGCGCAACTGACCGGTCTGCTGCTCCTGAGCTCCCGCGGACTCTGAAGATTTCAGCAACACAGGAGGTGGGTTCCTGAAGGTCCCAGAGGTCGATTTGCCCTCTCACCGAGTTTGAGGCCAGTAGCCCTCGTGGGGACTGCGTAGCCCGAACCCCTGTGCACCGCGTCCATTTGCAAGTGCATATGTTTGTTGGGGATTCCCGAGCTTGTGCATTGGACTCCTTGTAGTCCTGACCCTGAGCAGTATTTGCACCAAAGAACTCCGGCCTCCTCGCACCGAGTGTTCCGTGGGCTGGTACTTTGCAATCTTGCTCAAGGTCCCCTCGCGACTCCTGGTCATTTGGCCTGTGGGTCCTCCTGAGGGTCATCTTGATTGTTCTTGGGCTTTCCTGGTTGCTCCAGACGTGCCCTGACTCACCATTGCTTGGGGAGTCCCCTGGACCTTGCTGGTCCACACTGTAACCTGTTTGTCCTTCCTGCGTGGGTTGCTGTTGCCAAGGCTTGTTGGTACTCCCGCCGGACACCGACCCCTCAGCACTCGACATCCTTCGTGGGACAGCTCACCTCCGGCTCCTGGTTGTCCTCGACGTCTCCTGGTCCTCGTGGCTGCAGAGTCAAGCATCCCTTCTTCGCACCTGAAGCACCCGACATCGGTGGGCATTCGTCTGCCAAGCCCCTGGTCACTCTGAAGTGACCCAGACTCTGACCCCTCTGCTTTCAGGTTCCTTCCTTCCAGAATCCAGGCTTGGATTCCACTGGACCCTTTTCACCTTCACGGCAGCAGTACTTCTTCACTTCCTTCCATTGAGAACGACGGAGGTCTCCGACGCCACTACAGACCTATGCACCCGGCTCCCCTGGGATAGGTAACTCGGGTACTACGGTATCCACGGGTGGGGTGGCTCTCTAAACTCTTAAGTTCCAAAGGATTTGCTAGAAGTCCTCCTAGAAGGGTCCTGAAACTTTAAAAGTGTAACTGCGACTCCCCAAGAATTGTACGGAGCCTGCGGTCGTGTTCCCACACTGCACCCGGCCTCCATGTGGTCCCTATCTACTCACCTTGGGTGGTTCCTTGGGGTCCCAGCGATTCTACGTGCTCCAGACCTTGTCTTGATCTCAGTCGTGACTGTTATACCACTATTTTAGTATATGGTTTGGTCTCCCCCTGGAGCCCACTGTGTATTGTGCTACTTACAACTGTTCTATTGACCTTTTATTGTGTGCTTTGAGTTCTATCCTCGTGTAGAGGATAGTATAGAGTGTTATATTAATAAATACATATTTTTATATAACTACTGTGTGGTTCTCCTTCATTTAGTCATTCAGGAGGTGATATTCTGGTAAAACAAGCTGCTTTACATTCCTTCAAGATTAAGCCTGAAGGCTGCTCTCCATAGCTACCACTAGGATAGCTTTCAACAAGGTTATCTTTGACCTCATACATCATAAGGGTCGTGTGGACTGGTACAAGGTGTCCACTTTAATTAGTGGACAGCATATACCAGGCCACCTTCTCACATTTACGAGCTGACTTGCATTCATTGTTATGCCAGTTTTGTTGAGGTTTGGCATGAGAACCGCTGCCACCATAGGGTCTCTAAAAATGGGACCGCATTTTATCAAATAAGGAATTATGAATAGTGGTTATTGCGCCTACTGATTGAGTGCTAGAACGGAGGGCCACCGTCTCCGCGTCTTCCACGTCCTTACTGATAGAGGACAGTGTATCTGGATTTTCAATTATTTTAGACCATTTAAGCCTCGTCATATCATTGCTGACCAGTAGATCTCTGGTAGTCATTAAATGAGGGGGGAATATTGATTCATCTAATTGCAAAAGGCAAAAGTTTGAGCAAAGTGGGTTATGGTCACTCTCCAATCGCTCTATAACAGCCATGTCCATAAGGGCGTGCCATAACTTTAGTTCAACTAGAAGATAGTCAATTCGGCTAGAATGGTGGCCATTGTTAAAAGCACTGACCCCTTTTCTGTCGGAAATGGTTCTGCCATTGGCCGCCCTAATACCTCTTTCTAGACAGAATGCTTTCAATTGTATCCCTGCTTCTGTCCATTTTTTTATTGGGGATAACTCTAAGTTAGGTATGTCCCAAACGGCGTCTTCCTCAGCTGCCAGGCCACTGTCCTCACAGTCTAATGGTTCAAAGGTTACATTAAAGTCTCCAGCTAATATAACTGAGGATTCACCTGCTCGTTTATCCAAAAGCTCGTCTACAGCCGCTATGACATCTGACTTCCTCCCACCTCCAACGCCTCTTGCATATATATTGTAGATGTCAATATTACCATGGGGACTGTTTAACAGTCGGATGGCAATGATATCTGGGTTCCCTGTCGGGAGCTCTCAGATCTTGAGGCCCATATCATGGCGGATCCAGATGGTTAGCCCCTCTGATGGACGACCCTTACTACAGTGGTTTGCCGGGGCGTAGTAATTTAAATATCCAGGACAGAAAACTAACTGGGACTGCTGACCATGTTTCCTGGAATAGATAAATATCATGTTGTTCAATAAAGGCGTTCCAGTTAGTCGAAACAGTCTTGGACCTAAGCCCTGCGATATTCCATGACAGTAGGGATGTTTGATGTGATGTGAAGTGTGTTGCTGATGGAATACCAACCCCAGTCTGAATTCCCCGATATGAGTCTCATCGGACTCCTCCTTGTGATAACGCGTGTTACCTCTGGGCTGGAGATTGCGCATACTAAATGGGTGGTGGGACTGTCCATCTGTGCCATTAGTGGGGCCTGATTTATTATGCAAGAGGGGGAGTGTAGCTGTCTATCTATTTCCCTTAGCGGCGATGACCTACTAGCAGAAAGTAAGGGGGAAAAGCTTTTGCCACTGGGGTTGACTCGGAGCTTATGCTTGATGCAGATATTCGATTTTGCTAAATGGTGGGTATGTAGATCAAATGCCACCAAATTCTCAACTACGTGTTGGTGATGAAATGTGAGTGCTATCACATCCATGGTGGCCCCCCTTAAAGTGCATCTGTTAGCCCCTTTTGCATCTTCCCTTATGACCGAGCGACAGCCCCTTACATGTAGGATCCATTGAATGCTCTTTTTATTAAAGAACCCTCGTCTTCTCTGGTTGAATTGGGTAGTAGTTTTGGAACGTTGGTTAGATATACTACCTTTCCCTTGTCAAGAGCCCTAGCTGTACTTTTTAAGGTGTGGAATGGATTTACCACAGGTTTAAGGGGAACTGTCAGGGGTGGTAAACCAATGTTAAAATTGGTACGATGTCGTAGGCCTGCTCTGTTGTTTACGAGCCTACTCGAGTGAGAAGGTAACGAGGGGCCGCTTTTAGTACATGATGCAGAATCATATGTACCCCCGTCCTCTGTGCCATGCCTGATTTTCCCCTCTGGTAATGCACCCATCTGACCCAGACAATTCACTGCCCCATGTGCCCCTACAGTACAGACAGGTTCTTTTACTGTTTGTTTTTTCATGTGGTGGATCTCAAAGAGTACTGTAGATAGAGAGTCAGAAAGGCTGCTGACAAGAGCTTTGAGATCTTTGACTTCCTGGACAAGGTCCGCAATCTGGGATTTAAGGGGTTTTTGAAGATGTTCCTGAGCAGATAAATCTTCTGTCGGAGAATTAAGGTGCTTGTCTCTATTTGTGGGTAGGACTATGTAAGAAACTGGCTCTATATATACTGCACAAAAGTGAGGTACAGTGTGTATAGAGCCCAAGGGTCTCCAGAGGTTTGGCAGAGGTTAAAGTTAGATAGAACCTTACTCTCTAAAGTGGTAGCTTGGTCGAGCAGTAAGGCAGTATCAGAGGACAGTGTAAAGCATTTGATGTACACACTCAGTCAGCAAATGAATCCACACACTCAAGAACTGAACTCTAGGCCAATTGTTTTGTATAAAAAAATATACTGTTGTTTTATTATAGAACCACAGGTTTGCATAAAATACTTTCTCAAGATAAGATGCTGTTTGTTGAATACTTTCAATGAACAATAGACTTTAAATGCAATATAGTACAGGGGTTGCAATAGGCAACACAATACTTGGTATACTATAACATTGAGCTCATTGGGATTTTTAAGTAAACCGTAATAGAATTACTTTACAAACGTTTTTCTTACTCAGGGCTGGATCCTGGATTCAGCCCTGGTGCATTTCCTGTAAACAGTTGAAAGAAATCGTTTTTGTTACACAGGCGATTTTTAAGGAATATTTGTATGTTGCAAAAATCAACACTTAGAAGACTTTCTGGCAAAAACCAGGCAATGTTATCCTATGGAGGAAAATCAAGTTACCGGAAAATCACAGTTGTGATCACTTTTTCTAGTCAGTGCTGTGTACCTAAATCCAGCACTGGGATCTCTCCTGAGAACAGGTGAGTAATTTAGTTTTTGATATTCGGACGATTTTTGGTGAATATTTCAAAGTTCCAGAACTCGACACTTAGAAGAATTTCCAAGTGAAAACCAGTCAATGTTACCCTATGGAGAAAATGCAAGTTATCGACTTTCAGGTAAGTACTCGGCTGGCAAGGTTAAGGTTCTGGGGCAAGACTCAGGGGTCTCCCAGGTTCAGGTTTGTACTGTTGTTACACCCTCAGCGGCACAGGGGCGGCCGGGTGCAGAGAGAGTAGGCCCAACATTAGCCTATGGCGGGCGGGGGCCTTTGGTTGGTGGCTGCTGGCAGGCAGGCCACTCGGCTGTGGGAGCAAAGCTCCTGGTCACTTACTCAGGGCAAGTGGGGAAGTCGAACAGGGTAGTTGGTGCACCCTCAGCGACACTGGGGCGGCCGGGTGCAGTGGGCTTTGGGCCGTCGGGCGCCCAATGGATTTCAATGGGAAAGCTGCAAGACGAACAAAGGCTGCAAACTCGGGGACGGTGATTCTTCAGGTGCGACCACCACTTCGAGAGGTAAGTTGGGATGCTGTAGGAGGGGTAGACACCCAGGAGTTGGGCACAGGGGGTCGTGGGGCGCCGGGTGCAGGGGTATCTTTAGGTGTCGGGAAATCTTACCATCTGCTGGTCGCGGTTGGAGGGGTCCCTGGTGTGGAGGCTGCAGGCGTCGTCAGGAGCGTCGAGGTGTGTCCTTGGGTGCTGGATTCTTGGTCACAGTCGCCGGGGGGACGTCCTCGTGGTCTTTGTCCACTTTGGCTCGGGCCGGGCTCGGCGGGTGCAGAGTGGGCAGGATCCGCGGTCTCAGGCCGGGGCCTGGGGTTGCAGATGTTTGAGCAGAACCACTGCTCGTGGGAGTCCCAGTCTTTTAGTTGAGCAAGGCAGTCAGGTCCTCCGGGGTTTTCGAGGTTGCTGACCACTGAAGAGACCGGGGTTTAGCAGGAGCAGGTTCGAGGTTCGACAGGCCGGTAGGGCTGGGGCCAAGTCAGTTGGTGTCGTCCTCTTGTTAGCAGCTGCACGGCTGGTCTTCTTTCTTCTTGTTCTTCTTGTTGTTTCGGAATCGGGATCTGAGGAAGGAAGGTTCAGGGTGCTCCTAAATACTGAATTTAGGGGCGTTACAGGTAGGTAAAAGGCAGGGACCAATGGGTCCCTTCCCTGGGGTGGGTACACCCCTACTCTGCCACTCTCCAGTGGGAGGGGGCAGGAGCCTGTCCTTGGTTGGCTGGGTCCCCCATCCTCAAGATGGCGGGGACTCGAGGTTGTGCTTCACCTCGCCTCCCCACCTTAGGGGTGGAGTTGGCAGAGGTGGGCACACCTCTCTTCCTCACTTTGTTTTTCCCGCCGGGTCTCCCGCCCAAAGAGGGGGGTGGAACCAGTGGGGACCAGTTGCTGAGTACAGCAAGTGGTCTGGAGAGGCTCACAAAGGCGGTATGCCTTTGAAGCTTCTCCTTCGTGAACCCTGCCCATCCTGGGGGAGGAGGCTTGGCACCTCGTCCCAGGATGTGCATTGTTTCAGGACCCCGAGAGCAGCAAGCTCTCGACCCAGGGGTCCAGAAACATGTCTGGGGGTGGCAGCCTTGGCAGCCACTCAGTCAGGTCACTGGGAGTTGGTCGAGTTTCAGGGGGCATCTCTAAGATGCCCTCTTTTGTGCATTTTACATTAAATCCCACACTGGCATCAGTGTGGGTTTAATGTGCTGAGAAATTTGATACCAAACTTCCCAGTCTTCAGTGTAGCCATTATGGTGCTGTGGAGTTCGTAATGACAAACTCCCAGCACCATATACTCTTAATGGCAGCACTGCACTTACAGTGCCCAGGAATGGACCTGGGTACTGTAGGGGTACAGGGCTCATGCACCTGTACCCTCACCACTGGCATAGGGCACCCAGCTAGAGGGGTGACTGATGTATGCCAGGGCAGTGGTTTGTGGGCATGGCACACAGGGATGTGTGCCATGTCGACTCTTCACTTTGTTCTGCACCAAGACACGCAGTCTGCAAAGGCAGAGTGTGAGTGTCAGGGTACAGGGCCTCTAAGGGTGGCACAATAAGTGCTGCAGCCCTTGGAGGCCTTCTCTGGTCACAGTGCCCTGGGTACCTGTGGTACCATTTACCAGGGGCTTACTTGTGGCCAGAAATGCCAATTGGGTTTAGGCTTCAATGCAGTTAAGGGAAGGAACACAGGCCCTGGGTACCTGATTGGCAGGAGCCCAGGGCACACTCAGTCAAAGCACATCAGCAATTCAGCAAAAAGTGGGGGCATTCCATGCAAGAAAGAGGCACTTTCTCACACAACCCCCAACCACTAACGAAAGATGATGAGACTAACCTTGCCCTTGGGAGTCTTCATTGTCTAAGTGGAAGAACCTGGAAAGTCCATCTGCATTGGCATGGGCAGTCCCAGGTCTGTGTTCCACTTCAAAGTCCATTCCCTGTAGGGAGATGGAACACCTCAAAAGTTTTGGATTTCCCCCTTTCATTTGCATTAGCCATCTGAGAGGTCTGTGGTCAGTTTGAACTAGGAAGTGAGTACCAAACAAGTATGGTCTCAACTTCTTCAGGGACCAAACCACAGCAAAGGCCTCCCTCTCAATGGCACTCCAACGCTGCTCTCTGGGGAGAAGCCTCCTGCTTATAAAAGCAACAGGTTGGTCTTGGCCTTCATCATTGGTCTGGGATAGGACCGCTCCTATCCCTAGCTCAGAGGCATCAGTCTGCACTATGAACTGCTTGGCATAATCTGGAGCTTTTAGAATTGGTGCTGAGCACATTGCTTCTTTCAGGGTGTCAAAAGCCTTTTGGCAACTAACTGTCCAGTTAACCTTTTTGGGCATCTTCTTGGAGGTGAGTTCTGTGAGGGGAGTCACAATGGACCCATATCCCTTCACAAACCTCCTGTAGTACCCAGTCAAGCCAAGGAATGCCCTGACTTGGGTCTGGGTTGTTGGAGCTGCCCAGTCCAGGATGGCCTGGATCTTGGGCTGTAAGGGCTGTACCTGGCCTCCACCAACAAGGTGGCCCAAGTACACCACAGTGCCCTGCCCTATCTGGCATTTGGATGCCTTGATAGTTAGACCTGCAGTTTGCAGGTCTTTTAAAACCTTCCCAAGGTGGACCAGGTGATCCTGCCAGGTGGAGCTAAAGACAGCAATATCATCAAGATAAGCTGCACAAAAGGACTCCAACCCAGCAAGGACTTGATTCACTAACGTCTGGAAGGTGGCAGGGGCATTCTTTAAACCAAAGGGCATAACAGTGAACTGATAGTGCCCATCAGGTGTGGAGAATGCTGTTTTCTCTTTTGCTCCTGATGCCATGCCAATCTGCCAGTACCCTGCAGTTAAGTCAAAGGTACTTAAGAATTTGGCTGCACCCAATTTGTCTATCAACTCATCTGCTCTTGGGATAGGGTGAGCATCTGTCTTGGTGACAGAGTTGAGCCCTCTGTAATCCACACAAAACCTCATTTCTCTCTTTCCATCCTGTGGGTGAGGTTTGGGGACCAGAACCACTGGGCTAGCCCAGGGGCTCTCAGAGGGTTCAATAACCCCTAACTCCAGCATCTTGCTGACCTCAGCTCTGATGCTTTCCTTGACTTGGTCTGACTGTCGATAGATCTTGTTTTTGACAGGTGCACTGTCACCAGTGTCCACATCATGGGTACACCAGTTTGTCAGACCAGGGGACAAGGAAAAGAGCTTAGCATACTGTTGCAAGACTTGCTTGCAGTCAGTCTGCTGTTGGGCAGAGAGGGTGTCTGAAAAGACAACTCCATCAACTGACCCATCTTTTGGGCTGTATGAGAGGAGGTCAGGGATAGGTTCACTCTCTGCTTCGTGCTCCTCATCAGTCACCATCAGCATGGTGATGTCAGCCCTGTCATTGTAGAGCTTAAGGCGGTTCACATGGATAACCCTTTTGGGTGTCCTGCTTGTGCCCAGGTCAACTAAGTAGGTGACCTCACTCTTTCTCTCTAGGATAGGGTAAGGGCCCCTCCATCTATCCTGGAGTGCCCTTGGTGCCACTGGCTCCAAAACCCACACCTGTTGCCCAGGTTGAAATTCAACCAGTGCAGCTTTTTGGTCATACCAGTGCTTCTGAAGCTCCTGGCTGGCCTCAAGATTCTTGGATGCCTTTTCCATGTACTCAGCCATTCTGGACCTTAGGCCAAGCACATAGTCCACAATATCTTGTTTGGGTTCTTGGAGAGGCCTCTCCCAGCCCTCCTTCACAAGACAAAGTGGTCCCCTCACAGGATGGCCAAACAGAAGTTCAAAGGGTGAGAAACCTACTCCCTTCTGTGGTACTTCTCTGTAAGCGAAAAGCAGACATGGTAAGAGGACATCCCATCTCCTTTTGAGTTTCTCAGGGAGCCCCATAATCATGCCTTTCAATGTCTTGTTAAATCTCTCAACAAGGCCATTGGTTTGTGGATGATAGGGTGTAGTAAACTTGTACTGCACCCCACATTCCTTCCACATGTGTTTCAGGTAAGCAGACATAAAGTTAGAACCTCTGTCTGAAACCACCTCCTTAGGAAACCCTACCCTGCTGAAAACACCAATGAGGGCCTTGGCTACTGCAGGAGCTGTAGTAGTCCTAAGTGGGATTGCTTCAGGGTACCTAGTGGCATGATCCACTACCACTAGTATGAATTTGTTCCCTGAGGCTGTGGGAGGTTCAAGTGGACCCACTATGTCCACACCTACCCTCTCAAAGGGAACCCCCACCACAGGCAGTGGTATCAGGGGGCCTTTGGGTGGCCACCTGTCTTGCCACTGGCCTGACAGGTAACACAGGAGCTGACAAACTCCTTCACCTTTTGGTGCATCTGAGGCCAGTAAAAGTGGCTAACTAGCCTTTCCCAAGTCTTGGTTTGGCCCAGATGTCCAGCTAGGGGGATGTCATGAGCTAAAGTTAGGAGGAACTCCCTGTACTTCTGTGGCACTACTACTATCCTGGTGGCTCCAGGATTGGGGTCTTTTGCCTCAGTGTACAGTAATCCCTCTTCCCAATAAACTCTGTGGGTACCACTGACATCTCCCTTTGCTTCTGAAACAGCTTGCTGCCTCAGGCTTTCAAGAGTGGGACAGTCTTGCTGCCCCTGGCACAGCTCTTCCCTAGAGGGTCCCCCTGGGCCCAAGAGTTCAACCTGGTAAGGGTCAAGCTCCATGGGCTCAGTTCCCTCTGGGGTGTCCAAGTCCTCTCCATGAGGAGAGGGGTCCTGATCCTTTGGCTGTATAGAAGCTGGTCCCCCAGTCTTCTTACCTTTTCTCTTGGTAGGTTGGGCCATTCTTTCAGGCTCCAACACTATTTCTTCACCCTGCCTTTTGCTCTGTGCTCTTGTTTTCACACACACCAATTCAGGGATGTCCAGCATTGCTGCATGGGTTTTTAGTTCAACCTCAGCCCAGGCTGAGGTTTCCAGGTCATTGCCAAGCAGACATGCAGCTGGTAGCTTTGGAGAGACCACTACCTGTTTCAGGCCAGTAACCCCCCCAGTCTACTGTCACCATAGCCATAGCATGATTAGTGGTAACACTGTCAGCATTGGTGACTGGGTAAGTACGCCCAATCAAATATTGCTCAGGGGAAACCAGTGTGTCTCTCACCATAGTGACACTGGCACCTGTATCCCTCAGAGCTTCTATCCTAGTTCCATTGATCCAAGGGTACTGTAAGTATTTCTTTAAGTTGGGTGGCCACACAGCTACAGTGGCAAACTCAACTTCCCCCTCTGAAACTAGAACTGCTTCAGTGTGCATCCTGATTTGCTCTGGGCACACTGTTGATCCCATCTGTAGACTTGCCACCCCAGGAGTAGCTGTACTTGTGGGCTTAGGGGCCTTGTTGTGAGGGCAAGACTTGTCTACAGTTAATTGTCCCAACTGCTTACAGTTGTTACACCAGGCCTTTGTGGGATCAAAGTTCTTCCCCCTATAGGGCTGTGGCACAAAGGGAGTAGTTTGGGACCCACCCCCCTGTACAGGTTTTTGGGGCCCTTTGGAAGACTCAGACTTTTTATCTTGGGGATTCTCACCACCTTTCCCCTGGGGAGGTTTTGTAACCACCTTCTTCTGGTCACCCCCAGTGGTTGTCCTTGTCACCCTAGTCTTGACCCAGTGGTCTGCCTTCTTTCCCAATTCTTGGGGAGAAATTAGACCTAGGTCTACCAAATGCTGATGTAACTTTTCATTTGTGCAATTACTTAACATATGTTCCTTCATAAACAAATTGTAAAGTCCAGTAACGTCATGCACATTGTGTCCAGTTAACCAACCATCCAGTGTCTTTACTGAGTAGTCTACAAAATCAATCCAAGACTGGTTCTGGGTTTTGTGAGCCCCCTGAATCTAATTCTGTACTCCTCAGTGGTGAGTCCAAATCCCTCAATCAGAGTTCTCTTCATGAGGTCATAGGACCCTGCATCTGGCCCAGAGAGGGTCAGAAGCCTGTCTCTGCAGTTACCAGAGAACAGTTCCCACAGGAGTGCCCCCAGAGAGGTTTCTTCACCTGTCTCAGGTCACAGGCCCTCTCAAAGGCTGTGAACCATTTGGTGATGTCATCACCCTCCTCAAATTTAGGGACAATCCCTTTGGGGATTTTAGGATCATAAGATTGCTCTTTATCCTTATTATTGGTATTGCTGCCACCACTGATGGGTGCTAAACCCATCTCCTTTCTTTCCTTCTCTAGAGCCAGGAGTCTGGACTCTAGATCTAGCCTTTGGCCAACCTTGCTAAAAGGTTGTTCTCCTCACTGAGGCTGTCCTCAATGTCCTCCCTGGGACCTGAACCACCTGTGTGGCCTCTAGGTCCCCAGAGGTTAATTCTTGGAAATAAGGGTGCAGGGACCCTTTCTTCCCTAGGCAGTGGTGGAGGTGGGTTCCTTTCTCCATCCTCCTCACTCCTTTCCTCCTCTGCTTGGTCATCCCCATGCTCAGAGGGGTGGGCCTTTGCATTCTCAGCCAGGAGCTCCTGGAGCCCTTGTTTGGTTGGATGCTGGCCCATTGGTATATTTTTAAGTTTACATAAGGACCTTACTTCCTTGAAAGACAAGTGAAGGTAAGGGGTGAGGTCGAGCTCCTCAACCATGTCCTGCATGTCATTATTATCTTCACTAATAGCTGGGTTCTTGTCTTGAGACATTCTAACAAAAAGTTCTTACCCCTCTACCCTTGACTATAGTGACTTTTTATTTTCTAAAATTCTAAAGGGACTTAAGCAAGGCTCTAACAAGACTTTTAGTAGTTTGGAAAAAAATGCCAATTTGAAAAAATCAGAATTCTAAAGGCAATTTAAAAGTTCTGTCGTGTGATCAGATGGTAACCAAGTAGTCCAACAAATGCAAGTTTGTATCCCACCGCTGATCCACCAATGTAAGAAACTGGCTCTATATATACTGCACCAAAGTGAGGTACAGTGTGTATAGAGTCCAAGGGTCTCCAGAGGTTTGGCAGAGGTTAAAGTTAGATAGAACCTTACTCTCTAAAGTGGTAGCTTGGTCGAGCAGTAAGGCAGTATCAGAGGACAGTGTAAAGCATTTGATGTACATACTCAGTCAGCAAATGAATCCACACACTCAAGAACTGAACTCTAGGCCAATTGTTTTGTATAAAAAAATATACTGTTGTTTTATTATAGAACCACAGGTTTGCATAAAATATTTTCTCAAGATAAGATGCTGTTTGTTGAATACTTTCAATGAACAATAGACTTTAAATGCAATATAGTACAGGGGTTGCAATAGGCAACACAATACTTGGTATACTATAACATTGAGCTCAATGGGATTTTTAAGTAAACCGTAATAGAATTACTTTACGAACGTTTTTCTTACTCAGGGCTGGATCCTGGATTCAGCCCTGGTGCATTTCCTGTAAACAGTTGAAAGAAATCGTTTTTGTTACACAGGCGATTTTTAAGGAATATTTGTATGTTGCAAAAATTGACACTTAGAAGAATTTCTGGCAAAAACCAGGCAATGTTATCCTATGGAGGAAAATCAACTTACTGGAAAATCACAGTTGTGATCACTTTTTCTAGTCAGTGCTGGGTACCTAAATCCAGCACTGGGATCTCTCCTGAGAACAGGTGAGTAATTTCGTTTTTGATATTCGGACGATTTTTGGTGAATATTTCAAAGTTCCAGAACTCGACACTTAGAAGAATTTCCAAGTGAAAACCAGTCAATGTTACCCTATGGAGAAAATGCAAGTTATCGGCTTTCAGGTAAGTACTCGGCTGGCAGAGTTAAGGTTCTGGGGCAAGACTCAGGGGTCTCCCAGGTTCAGGTTTGTACTGTTGTTACACCCTCAGCGGCACAGGGGCGGCCGGGTGCAGAGAGAGTAGGCCCAACGTTAGCCTATGGCGGGCGGGGGGCCTTTGGTTGGTAGCTGCTGGCAGGCAGGCCACTCGGCTGTGGGAGCAAAGCTCCTGGTCACTTACTCAGGGCAAGTGGGGAAGTCGAACAGGGTAGTTGGTGCACCCTCAGCAGCACTCGGGCGGCCGAGTGCAGTGGGCTTTTGGGCCGTCGGGCGCCCAATGGATTTCAATGGGAAAGCTGCAAGACGAACAAAGGCTCCAAACTCAGGGACGGTGATTCTTCAGGTGCGACCACCACTTCGAGAGGTAAGTTGGGATGCTGTAGGAGGGGTAGACACCCAGGAGTTGGGCACAGGGGGCCGTGGGGCGCCGGGTGCAGGGGTATCTTTAGGCGTCGGGAAATCTTACCCTCTGCTGGTCGCGGTTGGAAGGGTCCCTGGTGTGGAGGCTGCAGGCGTCGGCAGGAGCGTCGAGGTGAGTCCCTGGGTGCTGGATTCTTGGTCACAGTCGCCGGGGGGATGTCCTCGTGGTCTTTGTCCACTTTGGCTCGGGCCGGGCTCGCCGGGTGCAGAGTGGGCAGGATCCGCGGTCTCAGGCCAGGGCCTGGGCCTGGGGTTGCAGATGTTTGAGCAGAACCACTGCTCGTGGGAGTCCCAGTCTTTTAGTTGAGCAAGGCAGTCAGGTCCTCCGGGGTTTTCGAGGTTGCTGACCACTGAAGAGGCCGGGGTTTAGCAGGAGCAGGTTCGAGGTTCGACAGGCCGGTAGGGCTGGGGCCAAGTCAGTTGGTGTCGTCCTCTTGTTAGCAGCTGCACGGCTGGTCTTCTTTCTTCTTGTTCTTCTTGTTGTTTCGGAATCGGGATCTGAGGAAGGAAGAGTTCAGGGTGCCCCTAAATACTGAATTTAGGGGCGTTACAGGTAGGTAAAGGGCAGGGACCAATGGGTCCCTTCCCTGGGGTGGGTACACCCCTACTCTGCCACTCTCCAGTGGGAGGGGGCAGGAGCCTGTCCTTGGTTGGCTGGGTCCCTCCATCCTCAAGATGGCGGGGACTCGAGGTTGTGCTTCACCTCGCCTCCCCCACCCTAGGGGTGGAGTTGGCAGAGGTGGGCACACCTCTCTTCCTCACTCTGTTTTTCCCGCCGGGTCTCCCGCCCAAAGGGGGGGGGTGGAACCAGTGGGGACCAGTTGCTGAGTACAGCAAGTGGTCTGGAGAGGCTCACAAAGGCGGTATGCCTTTGAAGCTTCTCCTTCGTGAACCCTGCCCATCCTGGGGGAGGAGGGTTGGCACCTCGTCCCAGGATGTGCATTGTTTCAGGACCCCGAGAGCAGCAAGCTCTCGACCCAGGGGTCCAGAAACATGTCTGGGGGTGGCAGCCTCGGCAGCCACTCAGTCAGGTCACTGGGAGTTGGTCGAGCAAAAAGTGGGGGCATACCATGCAAGAAAGAGGCACTTTCTCACAGACTATACCTGAGGGGAGAGGATTAGTTACCAGACATAGCTTCTGACAAACGTTAAGCGTTCTCATTTCCCGGCCCTCGATACCTGCGAGGCCCCCGGGACTATTCGAGATGTCCTGAGTGCCAGGCTGGTCCTGGAGCGCCATGAACCTATTACTGCAAGTGAAATCATCAAAGAGCAATAGAGCAGAATTATCATCATTGTTAGGGGTAATAGAAGGCGCAAGCAAGTGTACCGACTGCTTTCCTCTGCTTTTAGCCTTCTTAAACATGGGCAGTATCCGCCTAATGTTGACGGAACTACAAGGGTCAGGTTGGGAATTCGGTCTTGAGGATTTACTCATAATAGCTGGGTCGAGGAGATCCTCACATTCAGACAATAAACTGTCTATGCTACCAGTACCCCTTCCTTAACTACTGGGCTACAACTCATGGCGTTTTTCTTTAGTTTCTTTTTGGAAGCATCACCCAACACAACCTCAGCAGCTTTTCGCTTTCCCATAGTGCCTGCTTAACACCTAATACTTCGAGGTCTCACAAGACAAATTGCATAAAAGTACCTTTATTTTGACCAACAGATCAAAGTCCTCTTTAAGCTGAATGTCGGAGGGATTCGAAGTAGGTAATCCAACCCTGCCGCTTCCGCGCATAGCGCTCGAGTTTCTCTAGCGATATATCACGTCTGAGCCAGGCTTGAGTGTGGCAACCACAACCACTTCTGAATCTCCAGCAGACTAAGTCCAGAATAAGACGGGAGCCCTCTCAAGACCGTTGTTGTTGCTATGGTCACTCCCTATGTACCCTTTCTGGGCCCGTCATCCAAGAGAGTGGGCCCGGCCCAGCCTCAGACACCTGCGGACGGACGCAGACGGTCCCGCACTGCGGGAACCCCTAGCCATTTTTCAAGCCCCTCCTGGCGCAGCGTCGGCGGTGTAGGAAGCTGCAAGGCAGGCTGGGGGTTGTGGTCTCGCCCCCGGCAACATGGCAGTCCAGCAAAGATGGGGTCGGCCTGCGGGAGACCCAAGCCGTTTTTCAGGCGCCTCTTGGCGCAGCGTTGGCGGCGTCGGAAGCTGCAAGGCAGACTGGGGGTTGTGGTCTCGGGCCCCCGGCAACACGGCAGTCCAGCAAAGACGGAAAGGAGAAGTTCATGCTGGCACAGACAAAGTTAGCACAGAAGGGATTTTAAAATGGCCTGTAAATGGGAAATGCAAGTTACAATCATGGTGTTGGACAATCATGGTGTTGGTGGCGTAATGCAGGGAGATGGGTTTCAAGGTGGAGGACAGATGATAAATGGTTTTCCTCACGATAGAGGTCATGGTGTGCCGACCGATCCGAACACTTAAATAGATGAAGTGCCTCTCAAAAGGTCTAATACGTGTCATTATTGAAACAAGTTAGGCATTGGAAGAGGGAGTGTTGGCTTACCCAAAAAAGTTATTATTATTGAATTTGTAAAGCGCATGACTGCCCAAACAGGGCTGAGTGCTAGCATGCTCGGACTAAATAAAATTCAGTTATAAAATAGCCACGTCATTAAATGTTTCCGAAAGCTTTCCAGAGACATAAATGATCTTAGCCTGAGAGGCACCACATTCCACAATTTGGGCCCTAGATATTTAAAAGATTACCCTTCTTGTCTAACCAACTTAACCCTAGGAATGATAGCAAGGCCCAGTCTGCTAGAGTACAAGAGGCGATTAGGGACATACAGAGACACAAGGCTGTTAAGATAAGTGGGGGCAGTTTGGGTCGTAGCTTTGTAGATATAACACAGCGCTGTAAACATGACACACTTCTCAATAGTCAGCCCATTAACCTTTTGCAGGTGAGTCAAGACCAAGACATGTTGGGTGACATGACACAGGAGTGTCGCAGTTGCATTCTGCACTGTCTGTAGTCTCTTCAACAGTGACATCGAAGCTCCTAAATAAAGCATGTTTCCATAGTAAAGATGCAATATAATCAGAGCTTGAACAACAGTCTTTGAGCGGAAATGGGAAGATGCCAAAGGGTTTTATTCGGGCATTTAAGAAGTCCAGAACAACTTGCATATATCTTATTGATCAGAGAATCCATCCTACACTTGCTATCAAAGCAAAAACCCAGATCTTTAAACACCTGTTTAGGTGTGGGAACTGGACTCAGTTCCTCTGGCCAATCTGAGGTCCCCAAAGCTGTGGTTGATTGCCCAGAACCAGGACGTCCATTTTGTTCCCATTTAATTTCAAGCAATTGTTTTTCATCCAGTGAGCCACAGCTGCTAAGCAAGACCTCAACTCGTTACTGCTGTTGCCCTCTCAAGCGGATATAGAGAAAACAGTTTGTGTATCATCGGCATAGGAGAACAATGTAATGCCAGCAGCCTCCACTATGTCTGGCAACGGGCAAACGTAGATGTTAAAAAGAGTGGGGCTCAGGAAACCTGGGGGTCACCAATGGCATTCGGTGAACAGAGGATGAAATTGAATTAGACATGACCTGAAAAGTACAATCTCACAAGAAAGAACAAAGCCATTGCAAGGCTGTGTCCTAAATGCCACTTTCAGAAAGTCTTCTGATAAGGTTGGAATGAGAAGCTTTTTGAAACTCTGCACTAAGATTGTGAACAATCACAGCAGCTATACCTCAAACGTCAAGAGTTATTCTGAGATGTACAGTAACCCCTAAAAGAGCAAAGCTATGGCCAGGGCAGAAACCATATTAAGAACCATGAAGAAAATCATTTGACTCTAGATGGGAAGATGCTTTAGAATTATTATGTTTATCAAGCAATTTTGCTAAGGCCGGCAAAAGTGAAGTAGGACAAAACTTTTCAGACTTTGACATGTCTAAAAATGGCTTTTTAAGCACAATCATGGCATGCTTCCAGGAAGCAGAAATAATAAACTGAGACATAGACATGCTAAGAAGATCAATCCAGACAGGAGAGAATTTCACTGCCATATTTTATTATCCAGAGAGGTGCAGGATCCGACAGTGATCCAGACTTAATTTAAAAGAGGCTCAAATCTTTGAGAGTCAAACACATTGAACGACATCATGAAGGACTCCAGCTCCTTACTGTCAGCAGGGAAAACTCTTCTTCCTTTAGAACATCACAGGAGCGTAGATACCAGCTACCTTAATAAAACAGAAATTGGCAAGTTCATTGCATCAAACTTGGGTGAGGGAGGAAAGTGAGGGGCCAGACATGCTTCCATCAAAGATTTAACTATAATGAACAATTCTTTGGAGGAATTATTAGCATGACTAATTTTAGCATCTTAATCTGCTCAAGCACCACGACAAACCTTATAGAGTTTTAAGGTTTCCTGGTAACTTTACTTTCAATCATGTTATCATTTTCCTGTGTTCTAAGCGCTTAGTTTTTCTTTAGAATTAAAAGCTCTTTAGAAAATCAAGGTGTGGGTAGATGAGTCCTGCCTTTACAAACCACGTCCTTTGGGAGGAGAATGTCTAAAATGGATTCCACCCATTGATCAAATTGCATTGCAAAGCTGTCAATCAAGCCATCCAGCCTTGGGATATTATTCAAGAGGAGACTACTAAAGGCAGTTGGATTAAACATATACCAGCATGTATCTAAGGTATCCTCAATCTTATTCAAAATGGCAGCAGTTAGAACCGGCACAGTTACCAGAGTAGCTAAGTAATCCATCCAAGGGAAGGGAATAGGCAGTTTGACCTCGAGCTCAGACAGATTGGAAAACAATGGGGTCAAGTGCATGGCCAGCAGAATGTGTAGGATGTTTAACTAACTGGGTTAATCTGAGCACATTAAAATCTCACAGTAAGTAGGAGATCGCAGTGCAATTCTGATCATCAAAATAGATGTTAAGATCGCCAAGTATGTTAAAATTGTAATACCTTAAAACACACAAAGCAATAGCATCTGCAAATAGGGATCTCCCCTTAGTAGCAGAGTTGGGCGGTCGGTAGATGAGTGACCCTGAAAACGCAAAATTGTTGGAGACACTGAGCGAGAAAAGCATGGCTTTGATGGTCTATTGCAAAATGTTAATTCTATACCAGTACAAGACATGCAGAAGCAGAGGCCTCGGAACCTAAATATGCCCCAATTCCCAATGGCAGCCTAATACCTAAGAAATCCAAGGTTCAATGTGAACTTAGCTCCTAGACCTAACCTGATTTCTTTTGAGAATCATGGTAGTTTCCAGCAGTTCCTAATCTTCAATATTTCTGAAGGCTATGGGTTAGATTAGTCACAATGGTGGTGCCTGAGAAGGGAGGAAGATTACGTGTTTGGTGGAGTCTTGGAGGTAGACCAGAGTGGCCTATTTGAGGGTGGTGAGGTGACTGGCCACCAGGTGTCATTTTTGATTGACACCGGCACTACCCGTTCTAATGTCAGAACAGTTTAAGTTCCAAACGTACCCCTCTCGGCAAAACAAGTCCAAGTTGTAGGTGTTGCTAATAAACAGATTGTAAATTCTGTGTCAGCAAGGATTCCTATGAGGAGAACCATCAGTTTGTAGTGTGCGATTCAAGTCCAGTCAATTTATTGGGCAGAGATTTACTCTGCAAACTCAATTGTGTGATCAACTGTACACTGGAGGGTGTTGAGCTTCAGACACAATGAGGATGTAGACTTTTAACTGACCAGACAGAAAACAACTGTTGAGTTGTTTCCTATGATGCCTGCATATGATTTGTCCCTTGATCTCAAAGATTCTGCTAAACTCGAAGTCTAGGACTTCTCTAGCAAAGATATTGGCCTACTAAAAGTAGCAGAGCCTGTGCGAAAAACAGTTAATCCAAATGCAGAGTATCCCCGAATGCCCCAGTACAATCTCTCACCAGAGACATTGGCTGGAAATGCCCAGTGAATGACTCCATGATAGAGCAAGGGATTTTGAAAGAGATCTTGGGGAGTCCATGTAATTTATTGATTATGGGTCTGCAGAAACCTAAAGGCAAATATTGAATAGTTCAGAACCTAAGACAAATCAATAATATAATTTTCCCATGTTGTCCCATGGTACTGATTCCTGCTGTAATACTGTTTCAGATACCCTGTGAAGCCGAGTGGATCACAGTGGTTCACAATGATTGATTTGTGTCAAGCCTTCTTTCCACCCCAATGCACGAAGATAGCCAGTATCTCTTCATGTTCTGGTTCTAAAATATAATTTTGGCATGGTGCTGAGTTCCACAGGGCATAAAGTGAGCCCTTCAATCTTCAACCAGATCTTGGAATGGAATCTGGAGATCCTGAAGTTATTGTGCAATCCAGTCCTAGTGCAGTACATTGACGGCCTGTTGGTGGCATTGTTGTCACAAGAAGCTTGCAAACAAGACACTATTGCCCTATTGAATCATTTAGCTGAGAATGGACATTAAGCATCCCCAAGCAAATTGCACTATTGTGAGAAGGGAGTCCTGTATATAGGAAATCATATTGAGAAAGGAGCAAGGAATGTGCCACAGGAAAGAATATCTGCATTTGGAAAATGAACTACGCAGAGAGAAGTCAGGATGTTTCTGGGAATAGTGGACTACTTTTGCAATGGATACCTAACTTTTCCCTAGTGGCAAAGCCTCTGTGGAGGCTTACACATAAGGATGTGTCTCTGATTTGCTACCTTTGGACAACAAAAGCATGAACGCCTTGCTCGAGCTGTAAGAAAGTCTTTGTAGGGGCCCAGCTCTAGGAACACCAGATTTCAGTAGAGTTCATTCTGTATTGCAATGAGATGGAAGGATGTGCTCTCAGTACTTACACAAATACATGGTGATGCGAGGAGGCCTGTGGCCTACTTTTCAGCTACTCTTGAGCCAGTAGGCGCAGGGTTGCCTAAAGGCAGTGGTACCAGTCGGTCTCAGTATACAACAAAGTGAAGGCATTATGGTGGGCTACTCTGTTACTGTAATCGTTCTCACTCTGTGGAAGTTCTTTTAACCATGACTAAAACACAGCACATGACCCATAGTCATCTGACCAGGTATGAGCAAATCATACTGGTGGCTGACAATATTACATTAAAACAGTGCTTGTGTCTAAACCCTGCTGCATTTTTACCTTTTGCCTGTAACTGAAATGGATGGGGAGGAGGTTGAGCATGTCTGCCTTGATGTCACTGAGTTGTGCACCAAACTGAGGCCTGACATCAGAGATGACCACCTTACAGAGCCTGATTATGTATTGTTTGAGGATGGCTCGTCTCTAACAGATGACATGGGAAATTTGAGAACTGCTTGTGCCATTTGCACCTTTGAGAGAGTATTAAAAGCCTCCTGGTTGTGCGATGTAAACTCTGCCTAGGTGGCTGAATTGGTCACTCTTACCCCCACACCTCCCCACCCCTGATCCGTGCCAGCCGCCACTGGTCAGTATAGCTTCAGTGTGGTCCACAACTTTGGGCAGCTGTGGTTACAAAGAGGGTTTATGACATCAGCTGGGTATCCCAATTAGAAATAAGAAATATATTATGAAATTGCTTGAGGCCTTCCAAATGCCTATCGAGATAGCAGTTGTACAATACACAGCACACAGGAGTGAAAATTATGCCATCACTGCCAGAAATCGGTATGCTGACGAAGTTGCCAGGTATTGTGCTCATGGGTCCTGTGCTTTCAATGGGGAATATTCAAATGAATCTGAAAGCTAGACTCCTATGAACATGTTGCTGACTGTTGCTGGTATGTGGGCGTTGCTGACATGTGGGAGGAAGTCAAAAGACTACAGGATGAGGCACCAGAGAGTGAGCAGCAGGGATATGTCAGAACAGTTTGTGTGAAGAACAAGGATGAGATTTGGATTTCTGGAGATAGAAGGCCTGTGTTGCCAGACAGCTTGTTGTAACCTATGGTGAGACATTTTTATGGTTCCTCACACTTGGAGGCGGGATGTTGTAATACAGTTGGTTAAGCAGAATTGGTTCAATCCATGTTTCAGTGCGATGGTTAAGAATCTGTCATTGGTTTGTGACATGTCAACAGCTAAATGTAGGGAGGAGCACACTGAGTCATATAAGGAGATC
This sequence comes from Calotriton arnoldi, assembly GCA_963921515.1. Classification (NCBI taxonomy): domain Eukaryota; kingdom Metazoa; phylum Chordata; class Amphibia; order Caudata; family Salamandridae; genus Calotriton; species Calotriton arnoldi. The sequence continues at coordinate 298,391 of CAWUFW010006820.1, forward strand.
AAGAGGCCCTTTCAGTCATATGCAGTTAGATTTAATTAAGATGTCTGTTTGCAGTGGATGGAGATACGTTTTAGTTATGGTTTGCATCTCTGGCCACTTGGTGAAGGCGTACCCAACTAGGAGAAATTACTGCACTCTAGCCAAACTATTGCTGCAAGAATTAATCGCTTGCTCTGGATTCCCAGTTTTTTTTAGTCAGACCATGGAACTCATTTCAGTAACAAGCTGCTGAGAATGCTGTGTGTAGCCATACAAGTTCGAGAGAGACTGCACTGTACTTACCAGCCTGAAGCCTCGGGGATCGGCGAACAGAGCAACGAGACGCTGAACACCTGTGTGCGTCTACATCTTTTAAGTAGCCTGATGCATTACCCCTGGTATTGATGGGTCTCAAAGTACCCCAGATCAGAGGATAGGATTGTTGCCACATGAAATACTCATGGGAAGAGCCATGAGGCTACCTGTTGTGCCTGCTAATTCGCTTGTGAATATGTCAGATTATATTGTTCTCAACTACTGAAAAGAACTGGTTCCCGCAGGAGAGGCAAGATGGCCGCTGACTGACCTCAGTGAGAGCCGCTGCCGTTTCTCTCCCCCTGAGGCGTCTAAGGATGTGCAGATAATGGGACGCTATGCTAATTCGCACCTACCTGTATGATTCGCTGGTTAGGCTGCTGGGTCACAGATGTCACGGCTGTTTGCGGAGATCTAGGAGATTTGCTTTGGCCCTCCAGCTGATATCTCGGAGCCTTGTGTTGACAGCCGGGGTGTCTCAGTACCCTCAGAAGCGCTGCTGGAATTGTCTGCAGGTTATGGCCCCCAAAGTGAGCAAGATTGTCAAGAAAACCAAGGACCCTCCGACGGAGGCTGCGGGTGCCTCCGGTACCGTGGCTGCTGCCGCGCGGGGTCCGAATCAAGGCCGACGCGGGACCCCTCGAAAAAGGCTGACGAGAGCGGGAGTAAGCCAAAAGATGCTGGTGTAGCTGGAGGAACTCGGCTCCGTGTGGCGGCGGCTGCGGAGGGCTTTCTGCGGCAGCCGACTGTTGTGGAAGCCTTCATGTCGGCTTCGGTCTCCGCCGTCTCCGGCGGCGGTGGAAAACAAAACACCCCCAGTTTGACAGGGGCCGCAGCATTGGACACAGTGGAGTCCACCGTAGCGGAGACAAATTCGGCTCAACTTTTCGTCGTGACTGAGCTCGTGGCTGAGCTCTGTGTACAATCCGGACTGGAGCAGGACTTGCATGCGAACCAGTACGCCGGAGTGGAAACCCAGCCACAGTTGCTGCTCTCCCCAGAGCCGCTGGGAGTACAGGTTGAGACTGCGAGTGGTGATCGAAATCTTGTGGAATCTGATGCTCGGCCCCTTCAGGCTAGTGCCAACGATCGAGCAGACAGGGCAGGTGACAATGGCCCTGTTACCTTCGTGGAAGCTGGTAAGACTGGCAAGACTGACAATAATTGTCCAGTCATTATAACTGATGCTTCTTATATGGCTTCTCATATGGCCATATCTCAGGATAATGTTGCAGGCCAAATCTCAATCCCATTGTGGTCTGAAACGCCCCTGGGATCCCCGGAGGGGGATACGTTTTACTCGCTTAATGATGACTCTGAATCGCCAGCGCCCAGCAATCCTAATATTTCCGATGAGACAGATTCTGGGGAATCTTCCACTACACAAAAAACGCATCGTAGCAAGTCTTCAGCTTCGAATCGACGGGCAAGGTCCAGAGCTAGTCTTGCTAAATCTGATTTAGCTACGGCCCGTAAGCTTGAATGGGACTATTCTGCCAGAAGTATGACCTATGGAAATGATTTGCAGGTCGCTGCGCAAGGAGGATCCATTGGCTCTGAATCTGCTGCTCCACCCTCACTAGAATTACTGTATTCTACTCTCAAACAGATGCAGGGGGAGGCTAGACTGGAGAGCCGAAGATCACAGCAAGCCACCAAAAAACTGCAGGGCTCCATGCGCAAAGTAAATAAACTGTGCACTGATATGGCTGATAGGGTTACCCACATGGAGGATAGAACTGTTGCCCTGGAGGAGGAAGTTTGTAAGCTACAGGTATTCAAGGAGTCCCAGGAAAAACAATCTTTGGATATGTGCTGGAAGCTTGAGGACTATGAAAATAGGCAACGCAGAAACAATGTGCGGCTATTAGGTCTGGCAGAAAATGTTGAAGGGGAAAATATAATGTCTTTTGTCGTATCCTTGCTAAAGGGAGCTTTTCCCGATCTTGCCCATTGGAATTGGGACGCGGAGGTTCAGCGGGCACACCGCTTCCCAATGACGCAGAAGAAAGCCAACGCAGCTAGGCAAGGGGAGCGACCAAGAGCAATTTTAATTTACATCGGGAATTTTCTCCTCAGGCAGGCCATAATTTATAGAGCGAGGCCAGATTCCAAACGGACTTTTGAGGGGCACACTTTTTTAGCCCGCCCTGATTTCTGTCACGCCACAGTTGAGCGGAGATGGAGACTCCGGCAGCTGATAACTCCTTTTCAGGGGATGGGCTGTGAGGCGTATTTGTTATTTCCCGCTCGGCTTAAGGTCATCCAAAATGGGAGGGTTCGAATGTTTGTTTTTAGAAGTCAAGGCACAGGAATATATGACAGAATTGAAGGATGCAAAGGGGAGGGGTGGAGTTGGTCCTATGTCGCAAGGGGGCCCGACTGCCGATTGATTGTTGATTCAGATTCTGAATCTGTTTATTAGGTGGGGGTTCTGGGTGGCGGCAACCTGAAGTTTAAACTAGGCTGGTTAAACCCCCCTTCACTTTATATATGCTTAGGTTAAGATAGTAATTGGGTGTGGGATTATATGTTGGTTCTGGGCTTCGGGGGGGGAAACAGCGGCGACTCGAGACGTGAGATCGGCTGCCATACATAGGTCATGTTTGACTTATTTGCCTGTAAGGGTTGTTGGGGGGGTGGGGGGTGGTTTTTTAGTAGGGGGGGTCAGGGGTGGGTGGGGTGGGTAAGGGCACAGCACTGCACAGTACAGCACGTGAGGGAAATTTTGGTAAATAGCTATGGAAATGGGAAGAAAATGAGCTTTGGTAGATCTGTCGTGGTTGAATTAAAGAGGCAATCAGGTTTTTTGATGGAAGGAAACTTGCTTAATTTGTGATAATGAGTCTCCGAATTGCTTCTATCAATGTTTGTGGGCTAAATGACCAAGGTAAAAGGCAAAAGGCCGCAATCTTACTTAAAACATTGCGAATTGATATATTATGCATTCAAGAGACCCATATTGAGGGCACCAGAGGTAACATCCTGGAACAACTTGGATACAAGCTTATGGTTAATACCAAGCAAGGTACTCGAACAAGAGGGGTCGCTATCCTTACCCGGAGGAGGGATATAATAGCTAAAAGAAAACTGGCTGATAGGTGGGGCCGTTGGGCTCTGGTAGAATGCTCATGGGGAGGTGAAATTTTTACAATCTGCTCAGTTTACGGATCGACCGGGGATGATCCTGAGGTCTTTGAATTTCCGGACACTGAGCTTGCAACATGGCCCACTCCTGTAATATTGTGTGGGGATCTCAATATTAATGGGCTGGGTGGGCTCTGCGGCAAAGCGGGAGGTGGATATCCCGGTCGGAAAAGGAGGGTTTTCAAGGCTCTTATGAACTTAGTAAGGAATAATGGACTTATTGATACGTGGGCTTATCTAAAGCCCGAAGACCCCGGTAGTACGTTTTTTTCTGCTCCCCACAAGGCTGTTTTTAGACTTGATTATTTTTTCGTATCACATTTTTTTATTTCAAGGTTTAGGATAGAGAAATATCCTCGGATATTGTCAGACCATAACCCCTTAGTTCTTACGGTTGCCTTTACTGGGGGGGTGAGGCCCGAGCGGGTCTGGACCTTTGAAAGGGGGCTTCTAAAAGATCCAGAATATGTGCTCCATATGAAAGACTGGATTAAGGAATTCCGGGATATCAACAGGGAGAGCGCTCGCACAGGGATAGTCTCGGACGCATTTAATGCGGGGGTCAGAGGGGAGACATTGAGTTACAGTCTGCACCGGCAGAAAAAGGCGATACAGCGAGAGGAAGCACTTTGTAATACTTTGACTGGGATGGAGGAGGAGCTTGCTATTGTTATTAATATGGGCAAACCAATCGAGGATATATTGCTCCGGTTGGCCCTAGCCAAGGCCGAAGTAGGAGATCGGACAGCTGCCAAGGCTGAGGAAAGCTTTCTGGCTAAAAGAGAGCATTGTTATGAGTTCAGTGAACGGGTGGGCCATACTCTAGCAGTTAGACTGAGACAAAAGAGTATAGCAGGGGAGATACTAGAAATTGTGGATGATAGTGGGAACCTAATAGCTGACTCACCCGGGATCCGGGAAGTGTTCCGACAATTTTATCAACGCTTATATAGTGAGGAATCTCAGATGGAGCAAAGTTCAATTCAGGGGTATTTAAGTAAAATCCCCTTGCAGAGCATTGACCCTTAAGACAATGAGATACTTGAGACCGCACTGACCCAGGTTGAGATCTTTGGTGCACTAAGAAGTCTCCCCTCTGGTAAGGCTGCCGGTCCGGATCAGATCCCACTAGAGTTTTACAAAACTTTTGTGGATGTAATCGGACCTGATTTGGTTGATATTATTTGCCAAGCTCAAAAGGGTGGTTCTGTTCCCGAGTCTTGGGCGGGAGCAGATATTATAATTTTTTTGAAAAAGGGTAAGGCATCTAGGGAACCCGGGTCGTACAGGCCAATAACGCTTATCAATAGTGATGTTAAAATCTTTTCCAAAGTTATGGCGACACGATTAAATTATATTATTGGGAAAACAATTCACCCCTGTCAGCATGGGTTTATACCGGGGAGGGGAACAACGCAACATACTCGTCGGGTAATAACCCTATTCGATGCAACTGAGGTCTCAGGGGACCCTATGGCTGTGATGCTGTTGGATGCTGAGAAAGCATTTGATAGGGTCTCCTGGGACTACCTCTGGGAGGCTTTGAGATGGTTCGGCATCGGGAGTGGATTCATCGAAGCCATTCGGATTTTGTATAGAGCACCAACGGCTCGGCTAAGACTGAATGGGGGATATACCGCACCTTTTTTTATTAAGCGCGGGACAAGGCAGGGTTGCCCGTGTTCCCCCCTTCTTTTTGCCATTTATATTGACCCTCTAATACGGTTGCTGGAGGCTAACGATGGAATCAAGCCTATTGTCTGTCAGGGGTTGGAAACAAAAGTTCTTGCTTACGCGGACGATGTAGCCATTGCTACTTCTAATCCCTCAACTGTGCTAGCTGCAGTTGAGATGGTAGCTCATGACTTTGGCAGGTTCTCTGGGTATGCCTTAAATAAGCAAAAAACCCAGATAATTAAGAATGGGAATGTGGATCTGGACGATCCACGGGTGACAGAATCAGCTGTCTATTTGGGCATTGATATTACGTCGGAATTGGGGAAGTTAGTGGCAAGAAATATCGAGCCCGTAATTGGGAAGGCAAAATCAGATTTTGATAGATTTAACAACTCACATATGTTGTTAGTGGGCTGCTGCAATGTGGTAAAGATGGTGTTTTTACCCAAAGTACTTTACTTGTTCAGGACAATTCCCTTAGAATTTGAAAACCTTTGGTTTGCGGCAATTGAGAACATAGTAAATCGGTTTATTTGGGCACATGGGAAAACCAGGAGGGCTCTTAGGTATATGTCACTGCCTAGGGAAAGAGGTGGCTTTGCAGTCCCTGACTTTAAAACCTATTATTGGGCTGCGGCCCTCCAATATATGAGTAGCTTATTCGGTGGGTGCTCTACGGATCCCTGGGCCGAAGCAGGGCTCCCAGATGTGTATAAGCTATTGCTTGGCGATGAAGCGGTGAACTGTTTTATGAAATTTAGTGAGCCTAGCTATTTTAAGAAAACAAGATTTAAGACCTTGCTGGCAGCCTTTAAAATCTGGGCTGCACTTAAAAAGAAGACTGGCCTTGGGAGAATAAATTTCTATACTCAGCTGTATAAAAACCCGATGTTTCCCGGAATCTTCTCAGATTCAATTATGGCAGAGTGGGCGAGGCGAGGGGTTCGGAATGTTGGGGATTTAATACGAACGGATGGAATTCGCCAATTCTGCGATATCCAGGTTGAATCTGGCATCGAAAGGATAAACGTTTTTAAATATTTGCAGCTACGAAGTTTCTTTAGCAGGAAGGTGGGAGGGCTGAATGGCTTTGGTAAAGTTAAAGTCATTGATGCTATTAGAGATGGTAGGAATTGCACTATAAAGACAATGTATGCTGAATTAGTAATGCTCAAGCAGGATGATCTGGAAAAATATGGGAAGAAATGGGCAGAACAGCTGGGTGTAGAACCGTAGAAGTTTCTTGATTCCTTAGAACTGGGGCAGACGGTTGTGTGCTCGGCTGGGCTTCAAGCTCAGCATTATAAGACAATCTTTGCACTTTATTACACCCCGGCGAGGATTGCACAATGGGGAGGGGGCAGGTAGGAGTTAAATGCCCTCGGTGTGACTCTTTGGATGCCGATTTAATTCATATGTTTGCGTCCTGCCCACGTCTTGAAACCTTAATGAATTCCATCGAGAAATTTCTCGACCAGACATTGGGCGTGAAAGTTAAGCTAACCCCGGCTTTAATGCTTCTCGGGGTTAGTTGCAGCGGAGTGCGAGATCCATCCTATCGCTTCCTCTTCCTGGCTATGGCCGTTGTGCGGATATGCATAGCTTCGGCCTGGTTAGACCCTGCAGCCCCAACATTCCAGCATTGGCTCACGCGGTTGCTTGCCATGTTTAATCTGGAAAGATGTATTTATGAGAGAAAGGGCAAAAGAGGGAGATTGTTGGGTAGGCGCATCTGGGCTCCTATTTTATCCTGGAAGGAGTCTCAGGCAACTAATGGTCCCTGATTTATTTGAATGTGCGTGGGGCTAATCCATCGTTATTGTTAGCCATAGTAAATATTGATGTTTGCAAATCTTGTTGGATAACTATGTTTTCTTTGCCTCTTGTGATTGTCTTGTGAATAAGGTTGAATTTATTTCTTTTTATAGTTAAGAAGATTTGATTATTCCTCACGTTTTAACTAGGTGTATAACTGTGTGCTGTTTATATAAAAACTGCAATAAAAATATATTTTTAAAAAAAATGAAAAGAACTTGCTGATATGGTGTGTTCTGTCTCTCACCAGGTCGAAGCAGCAACTGCCCTTCTGAGCCAGGACTAGTGCCATGACGTTAGTCCTGGAGACTAGGTTTTGGGCTAAAACCATGTCAGGGAGTCATGCTTAGAACCCCGTTAGCGTGGGTCCTTCCAGGTAATACTGGTCACCAACACATTAATAAAATGTGGCAGCCTATCTAACTGGATACATGACTCCTACATTCAATGTGTGAGACATAGTGGTGAAGAAGGGGTGACAACAACCACTAATTTGCGGAGTCGAGATTCTATTCACCTCGAAGGAGCAGAAAGTAATGAAGAGTACACTCACGTGTCTCCAACTCAATCTGAGTCAGGTCTGAGCCTGTGGTAAATGAGACAAGAGTAACCACAGTGAATCAACCTAGTGAAGCAGTGAATAATAGCTCTGATCTAGGAAATGGGCCAAACAACATGACCAGTGGTGACAACAGAAGGGAAAGGTGGCCAAGAAGCCATGAGAGACTCAGAGCAAGTGTATCTGCGGAAAGCATCCCACAGACTGCCACGGAAGTGACTGAGCCAAGAGAAGACAGTGAAAATGTGCAGCCAGTCAGATGATCAAAGAGAACAAGGGTACCTAGTCGAACATACTCAGCTTTTGAGTGAACATACTTTGCTGAAAGTGAACTAGAGCCAATCTTTTATGACTTGGATGCTTAAAGGGCAGTGCCCGCAGAACCACCGTGAATAAGGCTACAACACTGAAGACTGTCTAATTTTTGACTTTTTGATCATTGTCACTACAAGTGAGCTGTACCTATGGACTGAACTTTAATGAAATTCTGAAAATCCTGAGGGCCAAGGCTCCTGCAGAATAGTATGGTTGCCATTTTAGAAGAAGATAAAGATGGGTTAGGGATGACTCACGAAGACAATTGTACATAAATTTACTCGTTTGAACCAACACAATTTTGAAGTAGAATCAAAAAGCAGTAATAATTCTTTTGCTTTCAGCTGTATTTTTCTACGGTCTGTCTGTAGAGAAATGATGGCAATCCTTTTGAAAACCCAATGTAGTTTATTGATGTCTGTAGTGTGGTTTGTCATTATCATTCTCATGCTAATAAGTTTAAATTCCCCTGGAGAAGCTAGTCCTGTCAAGTCAAATCCCAAGCCTACATCTATCACTTCAGCTTTAGTAGCGCAGCATAACTTTGATTTCAAGATTTTGCATAAGGATGCTTCAGAGGGAAATTTTTCATCTAATGTATTTTTCAATCTGTTGTATGAGTACACTCGCATAACGCAGGCTTTAGACTAGTTTGTGTGTACTCAATTACCCTCATCCATGGTGGAAGGTATGACCTACCACCACATTCCTCTTGCTTGTGGTAGTTCATGTATTATAATCCTTAGTTTGCTGAACAACCGGCCTCCCTTTGAATATTATTTCTCGAACTATGATTTGGTTTTTCAAAAGTGCCCTTGTATAAACATTTGAATCCCCACACTAATGCAAAGTAATGGATATGATGTGGCACTTCTTTTGATCCTGAGGTAAGCTTGACACTGCCAGTGCCCATAGCCCATGCATTGTCCAGCATTCCATCCAACAATTGTTTCTTTTGCATATGTCGCCCTAAGTGGGAAGGGTATGCCCAGACGTGGGTCCCGTGCTCACTACACCACTGGATTCAAGCTAGCCTGGCTGATGAAGGGTGATGACCTGAAACCGGTCCCAGGATGCTTTTTTCCAGTCCAGGGAGGGCCTGGCTTGTCAGTTTGGGCTGGACTGTTCCCACTAGGAACAGGGACAAGACTGATTTGCATATGGTTGGGTCCAAACTGGGGTGGTGTGGTGAGCAAAAGAATGATGGATTTAACCCAGATCCTTGTGACTGCGGGTGAATGTTTGCATTGTCCAGCATTCCATCCATCAATTGTTTCTTTTGCATATGTCGCCCTAAGTGGGAAGGGTATGACCAGATGTGGGTCCCGTGCTCACTACACCACTGGATTCAAGCTAGCCTGGCTGATGAAGGGTGATGCCCGGAAACCGGTCGTAGGATGATTTTTTCCGGTCCAGGGAGGACCTGGCTTGGCAGTTCGGGCTGGACTGTTCCCAGAAGGAACAGGGTCAAGACTGATTTGCATAGGGCTGAGTCCAAACTGGGGTGGTGTGGTGAGCAAAAGAATGATGGATTTAACCCAGATCCTTGTGACTGGGGGTGAATGTTTGCATTGTCCAGCATTCCATCTATCAATTGTTTCTTTTGCATCAGATTTCTTACGTGCAAAAGAGGGTGGAGTCTGTAGGATGCTCATCCCAGACAAGAGCAAAGAAATCAGAAAGTGTGTGAAGAATATTACTGGAGTGTTGACAGATTTTAAGGAATTGGAAGATACAGGTACCTGGTAAGTGATTGGAAAGGGATTTTTTTCTGCTATAGGTAGCTGGTTTAGCAACAGGGGTAGTGAACTTCTAGGCGCTATATTAAGACCTATCTTCATTGTTGGTTTGTATTTTATATGTTTGTTTGCCATGAAGAATGGATTTCAACTGATGAAGGGAAGAAAGACGTCAACACAGAGCAAGGATGTGGAGAGCCCTATGCGTAAAAGCAACCGGTATCAAAGTTTTGATGTAGTCATGAGGGTGTTGAAATGTCTTGTGTAATGGATATTCTAGCCATCAGAGGGGTGACTGGATCAGTGCAAATTTTATGCTCCATGATCTTTATTAATCATATGTTAATCTGTGTGTGGATGTGTGGCTATATATGTATGAACAGGCCACATTTTATACAACCGAAGTATAATCATTAGCTTGTTGTATACTCATGTTAACTAAAATGCACATGTTTAAAGTTGCCTTAATTGCGACTAGGCCTCAGATGCCCAAAGCTTTCATTGCTGACAAATGTTTTTTTTAAATGTGCTTTCACATTATCTTTCATTGCAGAAGCAACATAACCTTAAATAGGTAGAAGAGTAGATCATTATTTTGCTTGTAGAAATGTTGGAGTATATAGTTTCAGTTGAATGTCTGTTGTGATTTACACTGTGAGTGGGGAAGAGAAATAATCCTCCTGCACCATGCAGTCCGGACCTTCGATACATTCAAGGCTGTGCAGCTGTGTGTGCCTTTGTCCGATGATGAGAACGAGGGGAGTTTACCTGCTCCAGGGAGACAGCACAATCTGATTGGTCTATTTTGGAGGGTGTTTCTGGGAAACATTCTGAAGAAATGTGCAGTGTATTTTAATTGTGTCTTAGAATAGTTGTTAGGAGATCCTATCCTGACTTGGCTGAGGAAAGACCTTTCCCTAACTGTGCTACTTGAAATCCCATATGCCTAGTTTTTGAGTTAGACTCTTGAATATTGCTGCCCTTTTATCCTGAACTTTAACTCAGTTCATTTCAGACTGACACCTTCTGCTAAGAATTTCCCCTGCCCCTTTCGATGCTTTATTTAGAATAGGGAATTTTCTTTATGGAACTGAACCTTCCTATGTTCTGCATTTTGTACTTTATAATGATTTGCATTGTCCTTTAGTTGATGTATCTTGGTGGATTGATCAACAATACTGAATTTTATGTTACTTGATTGATTGATTTACTAAATGAATAAAGCCTGTAACTTTTACTAATTCGATAATAAACCTTAATGCTTTGGAAACCATCCTCTGTCGTTCTTTTGGAGCCAAATTGGTTTTACTGTAATTTAAAATTAATGTTCAGATGTTGCAGGCTACACTTTCAACTAATAAACAACGGTCCATACGACCAATGGTGAAATCTGTTTCATGACTACACCAGAGCAAGAAGGTATAGAAGATTGTGCTGCATCAATACATTGCTCTAAAGTGAAAGAAAGGTCAGCACAACACTGTTATGTCAGAGTAAATCAACAAATAAACAAACAAATACATAAATACGGTTGCTTTCATTGCATAATTATATACGTTGCAAGATCAAAACAAGTGCATGCCATGTTCACTCAAGTTGCTGAGTGAATGTGTCTGTGCGAGCTGCATTGAGTTGAAATCTAATCTAGCTTGAATATATTTTTACAGGGCATTCTTCAAATAGTAGTGTTCCTTCTTGTCAAGAATACTTTGTCCACACAACACCTCGTTGGCCAAGCAAAGGAGTATAGCGCTTAAGGTGCAACAGTGTAAGGGCCGTTAAGATCATGTAGCACAGCACAGCAGCCATCATTTAACAAATACTTAAATAGATATTTTGGGACACAAATTATACATTATGTAAACTGGAAGGATCTCTAAAGAGAATTCCTGACAGAAATTTGGACCTAGCTCAAAGATGCTGAAATGACAGCTGCCAAATCTTCCTAGTAGAACTACTTCCCAGATCTCTCTGCCTTAGACTGCACCCAGAAACAAAAGATCAAAATATTCATTTTCTTCCTCCTTATGCTTCCATATCCCTGGAAGTCACCCATTTCTTCATTCGATCAATTCTTCCTGTATATCCTTTGACTTCCTTACTCTTCAGATCATTAAAACCCTCTTGCCACTCAGGCATGGACATCTATCTTGCACATTTATCATGTTTCCAATTTCTGCCTGATTCAAATCCACCATGTTCTTGACTATAAAACTTCACCCTTCCACAACAATCATGAATGTATTTTTATCCTCCACAACCTCTTTGTTGTCTTTTCTTCTGTTGATCATTAAACACTTCTATATGGGGCTTGGATGTAACTAATATTGCGCTTCTGTGGCTCTCTTTCACAACCACATAATTTTAGAGTTAGTTTGTATTACTATAGTTTCGTAGATGACACCGAAATAATCCACCACCCCCACTTTAAAGATTTAGGTGCATCCATTGCTCTTTCTATGTAGCGGTTTGTTTATTAATTATTTCTGTGAACCTTCTTTCTTTGTTCCTTATCTTTTATGTACATTTCTTTTACACTAATTCTTATATTTTTTCAGCCTTTTTCTTGACATGTAACCTAAACATTTATACAACAAATTTACTAAATGCTCATGTTACTCATTTAGTCAATAACCTATTCTTGTTTGTAGCTGATCGTTATCTAGAACTGTGCTCTCCACACTTTTTAGAACCAGGACCTAACTTTTAGAACAACATACTGTCATGTGTCCCGGTTGGGCCTAGAAAGAAACTCTGTTTTGCAGTACAAAATGCACACAGTATCGCACTAATAACCAACATAGTGTGAAGAAAAAAAAAAAACACATGATATCTCAAATGGATTTTTCTGTCAAAATATAGCGCCTGGAGGCAGATCTCTGACTGCATTCAGTGCGCATGGCTCTCAGAGGCAATTCTGTCGATTACCCCAGGGGTGTAAGAATAGCCCCGGGTTGTTCTCAGCCAGAGTAACAGAGCTACTACAAAATTTTGATGACAAGGCATTGTCCTATGTCAATGACATTTACTTAATGGATGATGCCCTTTCGGAGCTCTTGACAAGAGCGGATCGCATAGTTTGGGGGTTTGCTCACATGGGCTACACATTTAAATTAAAAAACTTCTAACATTGGCCATCTAAATGTCCTTTTTCAGGGATACGAGCTGTCAAGTGAAGGCAAAAGCCTTGCAACACACTTCTTAGAGAAGTGTGCGCTACTTTAACCTCCAACTACGTTGAAAATATTGCAATCCATATTGGGATTTTAAAATGTTGGCAGAACTTACATTCCGGATTATGCAGAACGGGTTAAACCATTCTACAACCTAATACGTCCAGACTTTTCCAGCACACATTGGACTCAGAAACACACAAATATCTTACGTTCCGTACAAGCTGACATGACCGATTTAAAACACAACGAACATGGTGATCCACGTCATCAGAGGGACATCAGGGTATTCGTACATCACGTTCAATTAAGGTTAAACACTACCAATTGCATATAAATCGCATCTTTACACCAATGCTGAAATACGTTTTGCACCTACAGAGAAATTACTGACATCAGTACAAACCGCTGTGGCGAAAGAGTGAGCTCTGGCTCAGGGAAAACGCATTATTGTTGTTACCCCAGTGCCAACCTTAGAGGCCATCACCAGAGCAAGCGTTCCAAACGCCAAAGCATTAAATCCGCGACAGATACAATGGGCTAACTCGCTCACCGCAATAGATGTAGACTACAAGTTAGACTCTACACTATAAACACAACCCTTTCTGCAGTACGAGGAAGAATATCCACTGCCTAATGAAATAATCCTTCTAGAACGCTATGAATACATCATTTATACTGATGGTTCGGCTCAGCCTACCTTAGGGACAAAGCATCAATACTCAGCGGCGTGCGCTATTGTAAAAGGCCACATGCATGGTGGAGAAATTCCACCCTGAGAAAACCTACACACAATCACTTGGTGACTGCATGACACAGCTGGCCGAACTTAGGGCTCTAAAACTGGCACTAGAAAAATAGGATCCAGGATTCCCCACACTTATTGTGTGCAATTCATTTTAATGTGTCCAGTCGTATAATGAATATCTACATTATAGGAGCCAGAATGGATTTAGAGACTCAAAGGCTTGCACAATCAAGCACAAGCTGCTTTGGGAACAAATGGCAAAGCTGAAAAATTGCTTGCCATGGACTCATGTAATACACACATTGAATCATCAGAGTGCTGACATACACGTTGTAGAGAATTCCATGACTGATGAAGCTGCAAAAGCAACAGTTCGCACTGCTGCGATTGCTGCAATCACTTGTTCCAGTACGAGGATAGGAAGAGCCATCATGGTGGCTGCTGCCAACGCTGCTCGCAGCGACACCCATCTGCCGAAAGGATTTCCACTCAAGTACTCCTACAAGTTAGATGCACAAAACATTCCATATGCTCACATTCCTGGAGTGGGGGAAAGTGTGATACCAAACACAGATCGTAGGATGGATTTAATCCTAGATGCACAAGAGAGTCTGGCATCTGCACACACATGGGTGGCTGTGACCCTGGGTTTCTCATCTCCATACCATCCTGAGGGAAGGTGGTTGTGGAGAGGAAAAACCCTGACTTAAAGCAGCCTTTAACAGCAAGTGTACTAGGCTCAGGTCACAGTTGGGTCCATCATCTGTATAGGGTCCAGAGGGCACTCAATAACCTGCCTAGAAAATCGCTGGGTGGTCGAACTCCCTATGAAATCCTGTTTGGGGTAAAAGATGTGGGTTCCAGACCTTGACAATCCCAGCAAAGTGGTGCCGGAAACCCAGTTTGACATCACTGAACATTTGGCTGTTTTACAGGAACTGAATGTCAGGAAGACACTCACCTGAAATCCAGGCTGTTCCTCTGGGGAGATGACTTGACCCAACGCCCCCTAGAGCCTTCCCCAGCAGCAATGACAAGAAGTCACACTGCGCCTGAATAGTCTCCAACGGGAAGGGGTTTGGGAGAGAGAGAAAAAGAAAAGACAAATTGCACTGGTTCAGTGTGCGCTTGACTTTCAGGTTGACATGGTCTCTTTCTGACTTGATGTGTTTTCAATAGAGTAAAGAGAGTGTAACACGGATTCTTCACTGTCTGTTAGGAAACAAGAAACAATTGTAATGTGGTACTATTCACCATACAATCCTATAAATCACTCCACATTCTACATGCCCATTTTCTTCAATGTACAATAATACATGCCTTTCTATGAGATTTGTGGTGCCCTCTTAGGATCACCTCAAGAATTCTGACTCAGGATCCTCTTTCCGATATTCACACCCAGTATAATGTGCTAATGTACAGTGGTTTATGAATCTTCTCGCAAGTTTTTTGTTCATCAGACTGAGTTTTTTCTTTTTGTGGTGCACTTGGTCTTTTCAAAAATAAAATATCTGCACTGCTAAATCACTGAGTAAGTCTTTGTAGTATTGCATTCCTTTGAATTCTAGCCCGTAATGAAATAAATAACTTCAGTACCTTGTAGTGTTAAAATTCTCGATTTCGCAAGTCGCGAACACCAAGAAAATACCAGAAATTTATTGTCCTTTCTTTCTTTCAGGGATGCGAGGAGGGGCGCGAGGATTCCGGCCCTGGAAAAGCTGAAGTTGTTGGTGTGCGTCGTACGGGAAAGAGGGAGTCATGGCCAGTGCCTTAGGGGATGATGAGAAGGAATGCCGGCTGGAGTCGGGCAGAGGAGCAGGAACGTCAACGGGAGTCACCGCTGGAAATCAGGTTAAGTGTTCTCCAAATAGAACAGAGGCCAAGCGTCTCCTGCATGATCTGACCTTGTTATATAGCAGCATTCCGATTTCTCTGGACCAACACGTGTTGGGTGTGCCGCGGTTAAGATTGTCACGAGGGCTGGTAATTGCTATCACATTTACCGGCACGAGCATTTTCAATGGCAGCACGTGCATTAACTGTTTCCTCCAAAACGTGCTCACTACCATTTGCGCAATAAGGAAAAACAACACGTGCTACATGTATTTCCAAATCTTTTTGTTGGCATAAGCTGCTATGATAATAAAACGTTACTACCGATATATGAACACATGTATAAGAATAACATAGTAGAAGCACATACCTGTATAACAGGAGAAGGACTTTACCAGAACAATAGTTTGTGGGCAGAACTGTAACCACCAAGCAACATATCAGTTCATACATGGGTTTTCATGCACAAGTGTGTGTTGTGGCAGCAGCTTTCAGATTCATGACACTGAAATATTTCCGGGACAGACAAAGCAATGTCCAAGTAAAATGCACCACCACTGGGGAAGTGAAGGAAGTGTCTGCAAGATCTGCCTGGGTCCCGAAGGTTGGGGACCTGGTCAGGGAGAAAATTGTGGACAAGAAAGAATTTGGGCCATCTTACAGAGTGCCTATTCCTGTCCTGGCTGTTGAAGGTACCAGAACTGTGCTTCTTCCGCCCCTTGCCGGTCGCAAAGACAAAAGATTTGTCTCCATTGATCTAATCAAACCACACTATGTGGCCAATTTCCCAACAGTAAGCCACGTGAGCTCCTGGGTAGCCACCTGCCTCCTCTCGCTACCATGCAGGAAGTTCAGATGGAAGCTTTAATAACTAATGAAGCATCCTCTCTTCAACGAGAGACAACAATTAACAACAACAAAGTATGTCTTCTGCCTGTTGCAACTACTACAACAACTGTACAGTCAACTAGTACAGAAACACAGCTTTCAATTCGGAAACCTGAAAAGAACATGGTCTATGTCAAAGTACCACAGATCAAGTCTTCTCCCAGTTCTACAAAACCAGCTGAGCTGCCAAAAATAGATCGAACAGCTTCTGGCTACTTCATCGACTTGGATGACTTCTTTTCCGACGCATCGGCTCCACCACCACCGCAGCCTCTACCATTCAGGCTGAAAGTGTGTGTTTTCTATCTTTAGCTGAAAAGGACATATTTTGTTTCTGCTTGGTTATATCTTTGGATTACAATTGCGTTACTTTTCCTGGCCCTCTGGATTGTTTTGGTGACAGTCTTTTTCTTGCTCCTAAATGGACATTATTTCCCAGAATGCTCTGCAGTAAAACTGGTGAACTTGGTTCGCAAACCACACGTGTCATCACACCGTGAGCGAAGAGACCTTTCCCTGGTGAACATTTCATCTGTTCCAGTTCCCGATGGATTTTTTGGGGATAGGGTATCGTATGATGTGTATGGTCCCACTGAACTTTTACAAATTCCATATCTGTTCAAAATATCTTTGAATGATGTAATTACCCCTAGTACTGTTTCTGACGATTGGGACATTAATACAGTGCATGAAATGCTAGAAAGTCTAGACCATTCTACTGTGTTTTCGTTTGATGAATTGTATGATGGTACAACTAATTATGGTGAAATGTTTTGTTTTCAACATTACGGTCATCATTTTCTGCATAAAGCAAGTATTCCACGTACTGTTTACAATTACACTCAATGGAAACATTGACCAACACCACCACAGTGTACTTCAAAAACAATTGACCAGAAGTTTGCTTATTTTTCTGGTTACGAAACATCTGACCCTGCCTCATTATTATAGGCTTGCACCATCACCTGCAAAGAAAAATATGCGAACTGACACCAAGCTGATATATTCTGCTTCTTTTCTCTCCCAGCTGTTTGTACAGGATTTTGCCTTTTGGAGAGACAAGATAGATGTGAAATCCATTTGTGGGACAAAAGACTGGCAGGTTCAGGGAACTGAGGCCTAGTTTAGAGCATGGCTTAAGCACAGACCTACTTTCCTTCAGGAAGAATCTAAAAACTTGGCTTTTTAATCACTAACTGGGTCTTTCTCACTCTTTCTCCCCCCCCCCCCTGTCCAGGCGCCAGGACACTCTAGCTTGAGTAGCTGTGCGCTCTAACAAATACCTTATTTCATTTCATGTCATTTCATGCCTAATACCACAGTAAATGATTTTCCTGAACAGAACTGTGCAACAAATTACATGTCTTGGACTAGCCAAGATGAAAGATTTGAACACACCACAAATGTCCACATTTACATGCTTTGAAAACTGGCAACAGTTTACAAAATACAGTGAGGATACATTAGATTACATGCTGCGTAATGGGACATACAATTAATCAGACCCCAATTAGAAGGGATGGTTAATTTGACCATTAGACACGAACGGATGTTAGGCACGATTCCTAGATAACATAGAGGGATTCAAAACAATCAGACCTGGCATGCAGTATGTGCAGTCTGAACACTCAGGGTGGTGACAACTTACAGTGTTTGGAAGTGTAAAGGCCCATATTTATAGCTGTCCACTGCATATTCCTTTGCTCCTAGCTGCATTCTACGAGCCTTACTGGGATGAATCTGTATCACATCATATTGTTGGAGTGTTACTACTGTGCACTGACTGCTGTAATTCTGCTTCTCTTGCGTACTACATGCTCTACATGCCGTATGTCTCTTGTTGCCATCGTGGATGGCCAAAACCCAATAAAATTTGTTTAGCAAAAAAAATTTAAATTGTGACTCGGTGTCCTTTGCTGGGACCCTGTGGGCAGCGAGCAAGCCTACCTTGTGGGGTTTGAATAAGGGGTATGTAAGGAGGAAGGAGCGGAGCCAACTGGCATGGATGACGGAGTTGGAGGCTCAAATCTTTGCCCTGCAGAGGTGACCGCGTGGTTGGGCCCAGGGTGACACAGAGCGCCAGCTGGCACTGGCGAGATTCAAGCTGCAATAGGTCGCTCTGGAAGAGGCGAAGCAGTGCTGGAGAGCATTGACGAATGGGCTGATGAATATAGTGAAAAGTCCAGTAAACTACTCTATTGGCTGGTGACCCATGATGTCTCCAACAGGATAGTACCAGCCATTCGGTACTCCTCTGGAGCCCTCTGTAAGGTTTTACCTGCTATTCCACAGGTCTTTGCTGCATATTATCAAAACCTCCAAACAGCACTCCCTGCACCTCCTCAAGAAGTCGCATCCCCCCCAAATTCTGATATCTCTTTGCCTTCCATTCCCAGTTCCTTGGCTCAGGAACTCGACCAACCATTTACAGCAGAAGAAACAGGCCTGATGATCTCTGATCTCCAGTCGGACAGGACCTCCAGTCCAGATGGGTTCCCCATTGAGTTCTTTAAACGCTATTGCACCCACCTGATACCCCATCTGTTGGCCCTCTATACTGAAGTGTCGGTGCGTGGGTCTTTTCCCCCTGACCTAGATAATGCCACTATTATGGTTATATCTTAGGTGGACCAACCTACGGACTGCTGCTCCTTGTACCAGCTGATTTCCCTCATCAACGTCGATATCAAGATATTCGGGAAGGTCTTCTCGACAAAACTGTTCCGGGCATTGCATTATCTAATCCATCCGCACCAATGTGGCTTCATGCCTGGCAGGAGCACTTGTATTTGTATACGGACAGTACAGCTGGCCCTCTCTCATTTGAGCTACCTGAGAGGCTCCTTGGCCCTCCTCCTCATTGATTTTCAAAAGGAATATGACACAGTTGTGTGGGCATTTCTGGAGGCCGTACTGCAGTTGGCTGGCTTTGGGTACTCCTTACGCCGACCTGTGGGTCTCCACTATAATGCCTCTGCAGCCCAGGTCCCTGTTAAAGGAGTTAATATCCTAGCCCTTCCCAATCCACAAGGGCACCCATCAGGGCTGCCCTTTGTCCCCCTTGTTGTTTGCTCTTGCAATATAGCCCTTGGCTCGACTGATTAGATGTGCTGCCCTGGTTCGGGGATTGCAGTGGGAGGGAGGCATTTTAGAACGTATCGCCCTCTATAAGGAGGATATTCTGCTCTGACACGGAGTGGCCTTTACCTCTGCGAGAAAGTCCTTGTATGATGGGGGCCTTGGCATGACTGACATTTACAGGTACTACCTTGCTGTGCACCTAGTACCAATTAATGAGTGGTTCGCAGGAGGTTGGGATGACACTGTCTACCATGTTGAATTACACCTTATGGGCCTTGACGGTCTCCTCGGCCTGCTATAAGGTAGCCCAATACCACAGGCTCTTCTTTCCCGTACCCGAGTGACATTGTTTTGCTGGAGAGTGGCCCTGCGTTTTATCCATTGGGATCGTCGCCTTACAGGAATGAAGCCATTGTGGCAAGGTACATGGATCCAACAGATGTCAGGTCTTCAGGGGTTCACACAGTGGGACAGAGTAGGGATTACTTACTTGGAAGATGTTCACAGAGGGTGGATACTGATGTAATTTCAGGAGTTGTGGGATGTGTATCGCCTCCCCCACATGCAATTCTTTCATTACCTACAATTACGATAAAACAAGATGAAGCAGCAAGCCAAAGCACCAAAACCCCACCTCCCTCTTTGTCCCAATATCCTTAACCAATGTATTTTGTCGCATGCACAAACACTGCACCTGGTGCTCCAAAGGTGCAACCTAAAGGTCAGGACAATCCAACAAACACACATGGAGCTTTGAAACTCTATCAAGACATGCTATTTGTTCTTGGACTCGTTTGGCACTTATTACGGTGCCTCTGAGGGACTCATATATACTCCTGGTGATTATGCCACCATATTATAAAATGGAGTTCGGATTGACTCTATGATGACTTCTGATACCATTTGGAGATATAAATCCTCCTATGAGATGGAGAGGAGACCCAAGAGAATAGAAGTAAACACTCTACGTTTTCCTTTCATGCCTTTTTGACCTATGGGAAAGCTGGCCCTGACAGAGTTCACGTAGTAAACAAAACGCGATTGGGTGTCCTGGGTTGTTATCAAAGAAAAATAAAGATATTTGGAACATATATAAATGTTTGGACTGATATATACATTGGATTTTTGATATTGCGGTGCACTCCACTTGTGTTTGTTGGATTTACCTTCAATTACGTAATGCCCAGCTTGTCCACATCTCGGTAGATGCCCAGATCCCCGAATATAATCCGCTTGAAGCTAAATTACTGATAGGTAGATTAGGAAAGGGAGCCATTTCCAACACTTTTCTCTTTCCTGATGATTAACACCCCTGATCCCTTCCTCCTCCTGAGACACAAGTGGGAGGGCTGGGTGGTTGAGTTGGATGATGATGTCTGGATGGAGGTGTGTTTGGCCCCAAGAGAATTGATGATTTCCTCCCACCTCCTGGTGTTCCAAATCAGCTATCTTCACGCGACATATCTGACCCCCTCAACGGTTGCAGCGGATGTGCTTTGCTGTCCAGGCCGCATGTGGAAAGTGCACCCGTTGACTTTTTGCATATGGTTTGGTCTTCCCCGGCCTTGTCTGACTTTTGGAGAAGGGTGGAGCGAGAGATCTCAGGGGTACTGGGCCGCCACATTGATCTTGCTCCTTGGACAGCACTACTGGGTCTCCTGGAGGAGGATGGGCGGCCGACGTCGGAAAGGTCTTTAATAAGACTGGCCTCTTTGGTGGTCAAACAGTACATTGCCCATGCTTGGAGACTGCTAGATCCCCCTGGTGGTCTGGAAGAAGGGATTGGAATGTGTGCACACCAACTAATCCGATTTATGAAACAAGGGTTTGTCCCCAAAAGCATGATGAGATATGGGGTGGGTGGTGGGCATATCATGGACTAACGATGAGATGCTGTTGTTGCTTACAGATGTGGGTTATCTATTCTATGATCCAACCTGAATTGTGATTGTGTTAATCGATTGTTGGTGGATGCTGCTGCTACATGTTAAAACTAATAAAATGTGGTTATTAAAAACAATCACAATCCTTGTCAGGGTGAACCCTCAAAATCTCTAAATCAACCTGAGCTTAATCCCCTGGTAGCTGCGGCACTTAGGGCAATGTGAAAACTCAAAATTGGAGTTTATTTTCAGAAAAAAACAATGGGCCTGTGTAAGAAATTGGGTTGTTAGCTGAGGGAGTAACTACCCACCTCAGTAACAACCACAATCCTTGGCAGGGTGAACCCTCAAAATATCTAAATTGACCTGCGATTAATCCGCTGGGTGCTATGACACAGACAGGCTTCACTTAGGGCAATGTGTAAAGAATTTATGCAGCACCAAAACAGTAATAAAGTCAATACAATCAATCAATCAATCAGTTTCTTGTAAAGCACGACTATTCACCTTTAAAGGTCTCAAGGCGCGGGGGGGAATCTGCAGGTCCGTTGAGGTGCTGTAGTTCAGCCGAAGAGCCAGGTCTTGAGGTCTTTCCTGAATTGAGGAAGTTCCGGTGATTGCCTTAGGTGGAGAGGCAGGGTGTTCCAGGTTTTTGCTGCAAGGTGGGAGAAGGATCTTCCTCCGGCTGTGGTCTTGCGGATACATGGGATGGTAGCCAGGGCCAGTTGGGTGAAGCGGAGGTCTCTGGTGGGTACGTGGAATGCGAGGTGGTGGTTAAGGTACGCAGATCAAGCATTGTCTAGGGCTTTGTAGACATTTGTGAGGAGCTTGAAGGTGATGCTTTTGTTGACTGTGAGCCAGTGGAGGTCTCCTAGGTGGCTGGTGATGTGGGTGCGGCGGGGAATGTTGAGGATGAGTCTGGAGGTGGCATTCTGGATGTTCTGCAGTTTCTCGAGGATTTTCCTGGGTGATGTTGGCCTAGAGTGCGTTGCCTTAAGCGATTCTGCTGCTGACGAGTGCATAGGTGTCCGTCTTTCTGGATTCGGTGGGGATCCATTTGAAGATCTTTCAGAGCAGGCGTAGCGATGGAAGCAGGATGATGAGATGGCATTGATCTGGCGGCTCATTGTGAGCGATAATTCCAGGACAGTGCTGAGGTTCCACGTGGGGGGGAACTTCCTAGTGCTGCGGGCCACCAGGACTTGTCCCAGGCGGAGGGGGTGGAGCCCATAATGAGGACTTAGGTCTTCTCTGAGTTGAGTTTGAGGCAGCTGTTCCTCGTCCAGGCGGCTACAGCCATCATCCTGTCATGAAAGTTGTTCTTGGTGACTGTTGGTTTGTTGGTGAGGGAGAGAATCAGCTGGGTGTCGTCGGCGTAGATGACAATGTTGAGTCTGTGGTTCCTGACGATGGCTGCGAGTGGGGCCATGTAGATGTTGAAAAGCGTGGTGCCCAGGGAGTAGCCCTAAGGCACTCCACAGCTGATCTCTGTGGGTTCCGAGAGGAACGGAGGTAGTCTGACTCTCTGTGTTTGGCCGGTGAGGAAGGAGGAGATCCATTCCAGGACTTTGTCGCGGATGCCGGCGTCATGGAGTCTTATGCATAGGGCATGGTGAGAGACTCCAGGAGGATGAGGGCTGCAGTTTCACTTCAGTCGAGGAGGGTGCGGACGTCATCTGTGGCGGCGAGGAAGGCGGTCTCGGTGCTGTGGTTGCTTTGGAAGCTGGATTGGGAGAGGTCCAAGATGTGGTTTGCTTCGATGAACTCGGAAAGTTGGGCATTGATGGCCTTCTCAATGACCTTGGCTGGGAAGAGGGGCAGCACAATGGGTCTGAAGTTCTTGAGGCCAGTCGGGTTGGCAGAGGGTTGCTTCAGCAGGGGGTTGACCTCTGCATGTTTCCAGCCTTCCAGTCTTCCGGGAAGGTGGCGGAGTTGATGGAGCAGTTGATGGTGCAGCAGAGTTCGGGGGCGATGGTGATGCCTGCTCTATTTAAGATGTGATGTGGGCAGGTGTCCGAGGGTGCTCTGGAGTGGATGCTGTTCATGATCTTGAGGGTGTCATCCTCTGTGAGGGGAGTCCAGCTGAATAGGGTCTGTTGGGGTCCGGCGCCATGGGGTACAGTGGTTGCGGGTGGGGTGGAAGGGTCTTGGGTATCGAGTCTGTCAAATGATTGTGTAATGCATTGCACAATAATAATCTCAAACCAAATTAGAAAAATAGAGTAAATCTTAATAAATTAATAAAAAAAACACCAAAACAACACAAATCGAATTGGGAAACTGGAGATGTGAATTTTTAAAGTTTTAAATAAAAATAGGACAAAAAATATTAAGTGAAAACCATGGTTAACTGATTGCGGTAAACTAGCCACAATTTAAGGCTGAACGTGATGGAGCAAGGGTTGGATACAGGAACCAGGTTTGACCTAGTGGGAATTTTTACCTTGTGACTCAGCCTCAAAAATAGAAGCTCAAAATCTTCAGCCCCACAAGGCTGAACGCTGTTGCGGATAAGGGTTCCACAAACTTGAATCGCCATTGGACATGGTCCCGATGAAGCTGCTTGCTTTTGTTGGGAAAGCTACAGGCCGCAGAAATTTGAATTTCACACTCAGAGAAAGTCCCTCGCTGACTGGATACTTTTCGCACCTTCTCCCTGTTAAGGTTTTTACATTACCACTCAGTGACCTAATCCGTCCTCAAAACTGTCAATGGGCAAAGCTGCAGGCTGCTGTGGAAGAGAACTTCACAAGGCTTGATACCTTCTCCTCGAAGTCCCGCCAAATCGGATTTGTTGTTGCAGAGAAGCTCTTAGTGGGAGTGTTGAAATGTAAATGTATGCATTCACTTTGCTAGTGCATTACTCTATGCATTCGCTGCACCATCTTGTATTCAGTCGCCATTTTGAGCTATGATCGAAGCTAACTTCTGTCTCACTCTGTCTGCCTCAGCAGAAAGCAGCTGCAATATTTTTTTTGTATTTCTCCAAGGTTGAGTTTCGCTGTGCTAATGAATAGACTGTTTTTGTCATCACATACCTTTCTCACTAGATAGGCTTGCTCCCACCCTTAGAGCGGCGGGTACGGGCAGAGTAACCTTGACGCTGAGATATCATGTACCCGGTCCTGGGATTGCAACTCATCTTTGTGTATCTTCTTTGTTCACCAGCTACCAACTGGAAAATCCCAGTCTGGGCGTGTTTTTAGTGGTTCTGAAGATGTACAATAGGTGTTACCATGTTGGCTGAAGTCAATCCCTCTGCAGCAATCTAAGGAGGCTGGTCAGACCGGACTCCACTCGAGTGTATTACTAATGAATACTTTGGTTTGCATTCTCTACAGTCTGACCGACTCTTCATTTGTTCGGAAGGCTGAGAAGTGGTCACGAGTGACCCGGGTGGCCCTAATTGGGACACTTCCTTCAGGAGAAACTTGAATGTTCAGCCCAGCGGCAACACACCTTGGTCAGATCAGCTTTGCAGGTCTGTCCCGGTCCTCTGGATGTCTTGAAGTTGAAAAAGTTTGTAAGTCCCAGGTTTTCACGATTGGGTAGGGGACATTCAGTCAAACAGAGCCAAGGTTCCCAGGATCTCAGGAGCAGCACTTGGGTGTCAAGACTCACTCCAGCACAAGCCAACAGCAGGGTCCAGGACAGGTCCAGTTGGAATTGGTCAGCTGTGATGTTGCAGGAAAGGGCTCTTGTAGCTTGTATCTATGGAGCTGGAACATGTAAGTCTTTGGATCCTTGGAGTCTACTTCTTTGTCCTGGGTGCAAGAGTGAGCAAGTCTAATTCTTCAGGGCTCCTTTCAAATCACAGACACCAGATCCAGGCTTCTTCTGTTCTTCCTCAGGTCCAGAAAGTGTTATGAAGAGGGGGCCAGGGGATGCCACATTTAAGCCTAGCACTAGCACATGGTGTAGGAAGCTGGCTCTTTTTTATAGTATCCCAGGTCAATCAATCAATCAATTAGGGATTTTTAGAGCGCATTATTCACCCATGAGGGTCTCAAGGCGCTGGGGGTGGGTGTGGGCAGCTCCGTTAGAGTCATTCGAAGAGCCAGGTCTTGAGGTCCTTCCTGAATTGGTGCAGTGTCGGGCTCCGTCGGAGGTGAAGAGGGAGTTCGTTCCAGGTCTTGGCTGCGAGGTAGGAGAAGGATCTTCCACCTGCTCTGGTCCTGTAGAAGTGTGGGACGGTGGCTAGGGAGAGGTCGGCTGAGCGGAGGTTTCTCTTGGGGGCATGGAAGGCTATTCGGTCGTTGAGGTCGTTGAGGTATTGGGGTCCGGTGTTGTGGAGGGCCTTGTAGGCGTGCGTGAGCAGCTTGAAAGTTATTCTACTTTTGACCGGGAGCAGTGGA
Source organism: Calotriton arnoldi (assembly GCA_963921515.1). Classification (NCBI taxonomy): domain Eukaryota; kingdom Metazoa; phylum Chordata; class Amphibia; order Caudata; family Salamandridae; genus Calotriton; species Calotriton arnoldi. The sequence goes on from CAWUFW010006820.1 coordinate 323,898, forward strand.
GGTTGCGGAGGTGTTGGGTGATGTGGTTGTGCCGTTGGATATCGAGGATTAGTCTGGCTGCGCCATTCTGGACGATCTGGAGTTTGCAGAGGTATTTTTTGTTGATTTCGGCATAGAGGGCGTTGCCGTAGTCTAGTCTTCTGGTGATGAGTGCGTGAGTGACCGTTTTCCTGGAGTCGGGGGGTGGGGGATCCACTTGAACGTCGTGCTTAGTATGCGGAGGGTGCTGAAGCATGAAACAGCGTTGGTCTTGCGATTCATGGTGAATGATGAGTCCAGTATGAAGCCGAGGTTGTGTGCATGGTCCCTTGGGGTGGGTGGGTTTCCAAGGGTGGGGGGCCACGAGGTGTCGTCCCATGCAGAGGAGGTGAAGCAGAGGATGAGGACTTCTGTTTTCTCCAAGTTGAGTTTCAGGAAGCTGTTCTCCATTCAGGTCGCGACGGGTTTCATCCCTTCTTGGAAATTATGCTTGGTGATGTTGAGTTCCTTGGTGAGGGAGAGGATGAGCTGGGTGTCATCGGCATAGGAGATTATGTTGAGCCCGTGGTTTCTGACGATGGTTGCGAGGGGGGCCATGTAAACGTTGAAGAGTGTGGGGCTGAGGGAGGATCCTTCTGGTACACCGCATCTGATCTCTGTCGGTTCTGAGAGGAAGGGCGGTAGTCTTATTCTCTGTGTCTGCCTGAGAGGAATAATCGTAGCCAGTCTAAGCCTTTTCTTGGATGCCAGCGTCGTGGAGCCTTGTGACTAGTGTGCGGTGGGAGATGGTGTCGAAGGCTGCTGATAGGTCCAGGAGGATGAGGGCTGCCGTATGGCTTTGGTCGAGGAGGGCGCTGATGTCATCAGTGGCGGCGAGGAGGGCGGTCTCGGTGCTCTGGTTGCTGCAGAATCTGGATTGAGAGGTGTCTAGGATGTTGTTGGTTTCTATGAAGTGTGATAGCTGGGTGTTGACTGCCTTTTCAATGACTTTGGCTGCAAATGGAAGCAGTGAGATGGGCCTGAAGTTCTTGAGGTCTGTCGGGTCTGTGGAGGGCTACTTTAGGAGGGGGTTGACTTCAGCATGCTTCCAGTTATTGGGAAATGTGGGTGTCTCGAGGGAGCAGTTGATAGTTTTATGTAGCTCAGGTGCAATGGCAGTCACGGCCCTGTGGAAGATGTGCGGTGGGCAGGGGTCAGAAGGTGCTCCGGAGTGGATGCTCTTCATGGTCTTTAGGGTATCTTCTGTCGTTAGAGGGGTCCAGTTGAGAAGGGTCTGTTGGGCGGTGTCGTTGGGGGTGAGGGCTGGGGCGGTGCAGGGGTCGTGGTCGTCGAAGTTGTTTTAGAGCATCTTGATCTTGAGGTGGAAGAAGGAGCTGAATCTGTTGCAGAGGTCTTGGGTGGGAGGGACATTGGTTGTTTCGCTGTTGGGTTTGGCAAATTCCTGTATGATGGTGAAGAGTTCCTTGGAGTAGTGGACGTTGGAGAGGATTCTGTCTTAGAGGAAGTTCTTCTTTATGGATTTGATGAGTTGGTGGTGTGCTGTGCGGGCTGTTTTGTAGGCGGAACGTGCTTCCGGGGTTTTGCTGTTTCTCCACGTCTTTTCTAGTCGTCGGCAGGAGCGCTTGGATTCTTGGAGAGCCGTGGTGAACCAGTTGGCTTTCTTGTTTTGTCGCCTCATGGTGTTCTGGAGGGGTGCGAGTGTTGGCGCAGTTGACGATCCATTGGTGGAGGTTGCTTGCCGCTGTGTTGGCGTCTGTCGTATTTGGGGATGGAGTGCAGGTGAGGGCGGTGGTGAGGTGTTCTTCGGAAACTTTGTTCCAGATGCTGCATGGGAGGTGGCGTGTGTGCTTGTGTGCGGTGGGTTTCATAAAGGAGAAATGGATGCAGTGGTGGTCAGTCCAGAGCAGTTCCGTGGTGTGGCTGAAGAGAATGTTGTTTCCTCCAGCGAAGATGGGGTCGAGTGTGTTCCGCTGTGTGAGTGGGGGCAGAAACAAGTTGCTTCAGTCCTATGTTGGTGAGGTACTCTAGGAGGGCGGAGGTATTGGGGTCGGTGTGGTTGTCCAGGTGGAAGTTCAGGTCTCCGAGTAGTATGTAATCTATGGAGGCGAGGGTGTGCAATGAGGTCGGCGATGACGTTGGAGAAGGGGTTGTGGGGTCCAGGTGGTCTGTAGGCGAGTGTTCCCCGGAACTTCGTTCTGGGGTTGGGCTGGATCTGGAAGTGGATGTGTTCCATGGGGGGGCGAGGCGTCATCCGAGTTGGTGGTTGTCAATTGGAGTAGCTTTTGTGGACGATGGTGAGGCCTCCTGGGTGGCCTTTTCTCAGGATCTTGAATTTGTCGGGGATGGCGGTTGCGGTTTTGGGTGCGGAGCTGGCTTTGGTCCAGGTCTCTGTGAGGAAGGCGACGTCTGGCGTGTGAGTGTTGAGGAGGTCCCCGATTTCTACTGCGTCTCTGTGCAGGGAGCATACGTTGAGGAGGATGCAGCTCAGTGGTTTGTGTGTGGTGGCGTCCGGTGGGCTGGGAGTTGTTGCCGGGTGAAGGTGCAGGGGCAGTGTCGGCAGGAAATCGGGCCTTGGGTGTTGTTCAGCATCGAGAGCTGGCAATTGTTGTTGCGTCCGGGGTTGAGAGCGTGGAGAGTGCTCGGGGATAGCGGCGGAGGGGTTGGAGGACCAGGGTCCCTGGTGCTGGTCGCGGTCGGGTCGCGGACGGACGCAGATGGGCTTACCTTTGGCACGCCTTTGGCGTGCCACCTGCGCAGAGGCTGCCATTAATTAGGAGTCGGAGGGAGGGCGATCAGCTGGGAGGCCGGGAGCAAGAGTGACACGCTGGGGAGGGAGGGGCCGTTGGGGCAGAAGCGGCAGGGAGTGTTGGAAGAGGGAAGAGGGAGCGAGGGTGGCAGACAGAGAAAAAGAGCAAAGAGAAAAAGTGTAAAAAGGAAAAGGCAGATAGAGCAAACAGAAAAAACAGGGCAAAGAGAAATAGGCAAAAGAAAAACAGCAGACAGAGCAAACAGAAAAAACGGGGAAAAGAGAAATAAAGAGGCAAAAGGAAGAGGCAGACAGAGCAAACAGAAAAAACGGCAGACAGAGCAAACAGAAAAAACGGGGCAAAGAGAACTAAAGAGGCAAAGAGGGCACAAAGCAGAGAGGAGTAGCATAAGAGCAGGCTGCTCTTCCACAAGACCACCAGGGAGGAGGCGCAGGCAGGAGCCTGCGGGTGGAGGAGGGCTTCGAACACCTACCAGAGAGGAGCTCAGGCTGGAGCCTAAGGGCAAACCCTTAACGGTGGAGCTGAGTGGGGGGAGAGCACTGGTCAGAGGTCTTGCTCTTCTTGCCGTGCAGCGGCTTCCATTAAGTAGGGGTCAGGGGAGGGCAATCATATGGGAGGCAGGAGTGACACGCTGGGGGGTGAGGGGCTGCGGGGGCAGCAGCAGTGGGAGCGCGGTAAGAGGGAGCGAGGATGGCAAAAGAGGAAAAAGAGGCAGACAGAGAAAAAGGGCAAAGAGAAAAAGAGTCAAAAGGAAAAGGCAGACAGAGCAAACGGAAAAAACGGGGCAAAGAGAAATAAAGAGGCAAAAGGAAAAGGCAGACAGAGCAAACAGAAGAAACAGCAGACAGAGCAAACAGAAAAAATGGGGAAAAGAGAAATAAAGAGGCAAAAGGAAGAGGCAGACAGAGCAAAAAGAAAAAACGGCAGACAGAGCAAACGGAAAAAACAGGGCAAAGACAAATAAAGAGGCAAAGAGGGCACAGAGCAGAGCGGAGTAGCAGAAAAGCAGGCTGCCCCTCCATTAGACCACCAGGGATGAGGTGCTGGCAGGAGCCTGCGGGTGGAGGAGGGCTTCTAACACCTACCAGAGAGGAGCTCGGGCTAGAGCCTAGGGGCAGACCCTTAACGGTGGAGCTGGCTGGGGGGAGAGCAGTGACTCTGACTAGGAGGTCAGAGGTCTAGCTCTTCTTGCTGTGCAGCGGCTGCCATTAAGTAGGGGTCGGGGTGATCAGCTGCGAGGCGGGAGTGACACACTGGGGGGTGAGCGGCAGCAGGGGCAGCAGCTGCGGGGAGCGCAGGAAGAGGGAGCGAGGATGGCAAAAGAGGAAAAAAGTGGCAGACAGAGAAAAAGGGCAAAGAGAAAAAGAGTCAAAAGAGTCAAAAGGAAAAAGCAGACAGAGCAAACAGAAAAAATGGGGCAAAGAGAAATAAAGAAGCAAAAGGAAAAGGCAGACAGAGCAAACAGAAAAACGAGGAAAAAGAGAAATAAGAGGCAAAGAGGGCACAGAGAGGAGTAGCAGAAGAGCAGGCTGCTCTTCCACTGGACCACCAGGGATGAGGTGCAGGCAGGAGCCTGCGAGTGGAGGAGGCCCTCGAACACCTACCAGAGAGGAGCTAGGGCTGGAGCCTAAGGGCAGACCCTTAACGGTGGATCTGCGCCAGGGGAGAGCAGTGACTCTGACCAGGAGGGCAGAGTTCTTGATATTCTTACCGTGCAGTGGCTGCCATTAAAGGGGTCGGGGGAAGGCAATCATCTGGGAGGTGGGAGCGACCCGCTGGGGGGGAGGGGCCGCTGGGCAGCAGCGGCAGGGAACATGGGAAGAGGGATGAGGGAGCAAGGATGGCAAGAAAGGAAAAAAGAGGCAGACAGAGAAAAAGGGCAAAGAGAAAAAGAGTCAAAAGTATAAGGCAGACAGAGCAAACAGAAGAAATGGGGCAAAGAGAAATAAAGAGGCAAAAGGAAAAAGCAGACAGCAAACAGAAAAAATGGCAGACAGAGCAAACAGAAAAACGGGGCAAAAAGAGAAATAAGGGGGCACAGAGCAGAGAGGAGTAGCAGAAGAGCAGGCTGCTCTTCCACTAGACCATCAGGGATGAGGCGCAGGCAATAGCCTGCGGGTGTAGGAGGGCCTCGAACACCTACCAGAGAGGAGCCCGGGCTGGAGCCTAAGGACAGACCCTTAACGGTGGAGCTGCGCGGGGGGAGAGCAGTGACTCTGACCAGGGTATTCCCATATAAGTAGACAGGAGCTTGCTCTAGCAATCCCAAGCTGCTTTTCTAGGGGGTAGTGTGGTCGAGCAGCCTTAGGCTTATCACAGAGAAGCATTAGGCATATGTAATACACACACAGTCAATAAATGATGGACACCAATTAAAAAAAAATAACTCTTATCGTTATATACGTTTTGGCACTAAGATCATCAAAATCAGGTAAGTACGTTTCGAGATAGAAATACTTTTAGGTTTCAAAAGTCGACACTGCAAATTTCAGAGGCGGCAATGTTATCCTATGGAGGAAAAACATACACTGCATACAGGTACCTCGCAGCGACTTACTGGACCAATCTCCTGGACTTAAGGTAAGTATGGGGCAATGTCCAAGGCAGCACCAACAGGTCACCTCGGGCGGCACTGGGGCGGCTGAGTGCAGAGGTGCAGAAACAGATATATAAAATTACAAGCACCGACAGAGTAAATAAAAGGTAGAATTCTACCATGGTGCTAAAACAGTAAATCTTATATATCTGTTTCTGTCTAATGGTTGTCGCAGCACACTTGTTTTATACTAGAATGGCACTGGTTCAAGAAACGCTTATTGAAAACGTCCCCATCTTTTATTCTGTGTATCTCTCTGAGACCAAGTGAGCACGAGTGGCTGAGCGAAAAGTACTGCACTGTTTCCACGATCACTGAAGGATCAAGGGTTGTCATGTTCGATAGTTGCCAGAAACTAATTGCTTCTAGGTAAGGTTAGAGTGCTTATGGTGGCACTGTGAGCTAGTTGGTCTAAAGGCTAACATATCCTTTGGGGGTGTCTGGAATCTGTCTGGACACCAATCCCCTAGTTTATGTTGTCTAAATGCGCAGATCCTATGTATTATTAGGAACTACACGACATGGCGCCGCTAACATTGGTTTGGTTCTTATTTAACGGTCAAATCTGAGTAGTTCAGTCGTGCTTTCTGAGAGACCCCTACTCACATTTTACCAGAGACGTCTGGAGTGGGAATGGAAAAATCCGCCGCACCTGAGTAGGTATATCCTATGTAATTGGCTGTAGGTTTGTTCAATCATGATGGATTATAGTTCTACACATTGTTCAAAACCTTATCTCTTTTTTAATACTTCCTCCCACAATGTCTAAGAATGGAGACGCTGGTACTAGTGGTACTAGTGGTACTAGTACAGAGGAAGCTGAGCTTGAAGGAGCTCTTAACGTTCCAGAAAATTGCAGGCATGCGCTTACTATGAAATTATTAGATTTTGGAGTCACATCATTGGGTGGGATTGTTACCTTTGTGATTGAGGCACATGAGCCATTCAGAACAGAAGTATTCTATTCTTGGTTCAAATTCCCATGCATGCACACATACTTCTCACTCTTATACTCCAAACAAACTACCAGAAGAATACATTCCATACAAGGACATAGAAGTCCTGTTAACTCACCAAGAGCATATAAATTGGTTTAAAGGCGCCCTCCCCCATAACACAGGTAAAGTGAGACTCGGTCTGCTCAGCAGAGATGGAGCGACTTGGCCGGTCCTAGCTGCTTACACACCGCATCCAGAAATTGATGCATTGCCTGTAGCAGACTTACGTCCACTTCACAGAGAAATAATAAAACTATACAGAAATCTTACACAGTAATGCAAACACTCACAATTCAACCTTCAAGGGTCACTCAGGCTGTTCAACCGGAAGGGACTGCAACAAAAATCTTCCCACAAACTCTGAACACGATTATGGGAAGAATGCCCACTAGACGTGAGCAAATGCCATTCTGGAAAGCACAGATAATAGCCCAGCTTGAGGCAGTATTTCCACATACAGACCTGCAAGAAAAACACAGAATACTGACTATTTGCTTGCCAATGAGGAATAGCTCCCACGATAGAGGACTGTACCACTTTGGGTACAGTTTTCACTGCCGTTTATACCAGAACTCATGGTACCCCCTAAATAGCTGTCATACCAGAAGTATTGAAACAAATACAAAATGAGTACGGGGCAGAACCTGTCCTGGACTTAGGGATAAAATTGATAGGCAATTTTGAGCAGGTATCAATTATGTTAGCCAACATAAAAGGGGAGGCAGCAGCGGTGGCTATGATGGAGCAAGAACTCAGAATGAGACTTGCTCGTAAGCAATCCTCTCACAGTATTAATTATTAATCTTTGTAATGTCCGTACTAACCAATGCACACATCAATACAAAACGAGGGAAGCTTGCCTATGTGTTTAAACTAAAAGGAAAGAAACGAAAGTTTGACGAAATTGAACTAGAAGATCTGAAAAGTGAATTATACAAGAAACTGAAAGGAGATGATAAAAACAGAAAGTGTAAAAATGAAAGTGAGACAAATTTATGCTAAAAGTTGGCATCTGGTTGTGGGTAGTATTTTGATGGCTCAGAAACGCCATCAGAGAGGGGATTGATGGAGCAAGAACTCAGAATGAGACTTGCTCGTAAGCAATCCTCTCACAGTATTAATTATTAATCTTTGTAATGTCCGTACTAACCAATGCACACATCAATACAAAACGAGAGAAGCTTGCCTATGTGTTTAAACTAACAAGTAACGCTTGTCTAAATCTAAAATGGCCGCTAATGCGCGGGAATTTCATTGCGCATGTGTCAACCATATCACGTGGTGTGACGTCTTTCTTTGCTTGGAGGGAAATCTTTGCTTCTGCGCAGTGTGAATTAAAATGGCTGCTTACTGTTTTCACGTGCTAAAAGCTTGCGCATACGCTGCAATTAAAGCTGTGGTATTCTAATGCTATTAATGCGAATAGATTTATAAATAAATGGGAATAGAATAGACAAAGTGGGTATACAGTGAAACCATTTATATTGTGATTTTAATATTTTCTTCTTTGACTTTTATTAGTTCGTAAATTGGGTCTGGGTTGGTTGAACTGCAGCTCGAGAGACATTGGTTCTGCACATGCGCCCTGAAAGGCTGACCAAAAGAAGCGATGAAGGCAACTTGGAAGCTCTCGAAGCCTGGTTCACAAGTTCATTCGAAATGTACCTGAAAAAGATACAATTGTATATAAAAATGCGTTGCTGAATCAATGGGAAACGGGTGGGAAATAAAGCAAATGTATTAATTGTGATGGGCGGTACTTTAAAACAATGGGCTTAAAGAAATTGAACTAAACGACATGGTGTGAGGATCAACCCCCTGTCCCCGTCCAATCAGAAGTAGTGGGCCCATAATTTTGAAACATTAATGGGAGGTACCTGGGAGTAGAAGGGTATAATAGATATAATAGATATAGAATTAGTTAATTAGCTAGCACAAGCTCAAGAACAAGCATTAAGGCTGTCAGCTGGGAGAACCACAGAACGAGCTGATCGATTGCAGACTGAACCGCTGTCCAGAGAGGTCCTGAGGTGGGGGCGGCGGAATCCATTAGAAGGAAGACACGGAGGAACTCGAGGAGGAGCGAAGTGTCAGAGAGGGGAACAACGCAGGCGTCCTTGATAGAGAGGTCACCTATCCTGAACCTGGTCTGGAGGTCTTTGATCTTTATCCTTTATGGGACCGATCCTTTCCAACTCCTTGGCCAAGGGGTTTGGTGTCTCGCACCTTTAGGTAAATATAAATGCAACCTTTAGTTGTGCT